>PVIA01003044.1:0-183663 GCA_004024845.1 Tonatia bakeri | reverse complement strand
TCTCTCTCTCTCTCTCAGCTCACTTCTGGCTTTACTTGGATCAGTCGAAGGTTAGAGAAGACATTGATCAAGACTCAATGCCCTTCTCATTTCAGAGCACAAAGCAAGCATTGGTTAAGACTCAGGTATTTTTTTCCTTAAATTTTTCTTTAATGGTTTTCAGGTATTTAAGAATAAAATCCATGACTTCTTTACTTGGCTTAAAATAGACACAGCAAAGTCAGAACCCTCTTTATCTTGTCAGCCTAGCCTCATTCTCTTTATCTTCAAACATTCTTGTCTTGGTGGAGATTCAGGTCCCCCCAAGTGCCTCCAGGCCTTGTGCAATCCTGTTCTTCTCAGAATGCCTTTAACCCAACTTTCTCCTGTCCCTTCACTGCAAGAATTCCTACTCGTTGTTCAGGGCTCAGCTTATGTGTCGCTTCCTCAGGGATGCCTTCCTGGAGTTTCCCAAATGAGTCAGGCTCCACATCCCATGCTATGAAAGCTCCCTGTGTTTTTCCCCCGGGAACCCATTGTAGCTGTAAGTACCACTGTAATTACCTGTCTAGTGTCCAACTATCTCAGACTAAAGGCTCCTTGGGGTAGGGATAAGGACCATCTTGTTCTCTATTATTTCTTGAATTCCTAGCATAGCACCTGGGAAAGAGAAGATGCTCATTTATTAAACTTTTCAATGAATGAGAGAATGATGTGGAAAAGCAGGCAAGAGGAGGGAGGCAAAGATCATGTAAGAATCATCTTGCAGGACCTGGCAGCATGGACTGGCTCTTGGCCACTCTGGATTGTTAGGTGGAATTGAAAGATGAGGTAGACTTGGCCTCTTTTCTCTCTGCTAGAAACTCAGATCTAGGGTGCCTGGGCCTGGTCCTTCTCCTGGGAGGTCCAGAGGCTGTGTCCTGGGAAAATGGAAACATTAGAGCCTTCATTACTACCCCGAAGATTCTCTTGTGTGCTTAAGACAATGGCATATGGAGTCTATGTAGAAACATAGGGATAATGGTTATGTCTTCAAGACACTGGATCTCATGTCTGCCTTGCAGGCAAGGGTAGCTTTATCAAACCTCTCCTTGTCTTTCATGTGCTATACCTTTGATAGTGTTGGTGATGGTGATAGAGGATTATGGGGGTGATGATGGTGGTGATAATGGCAATATTGTTAATGATGATGGTGGTGGTGGTGATGTTGATGTTAATGATTATGGGTGATGTTGGTAATGATGGTGATGACAGCGGATTATGGTGGTGGTGATGCTATAATAGCTAAGACTCGAATGCTGGTTTACATGTCAGTACTTGGCCAAGCATTTCAGACACATTATTTCATTTATTCCGTGCAAGGACATTTTTCTGGTAGTTTTCATTTCTGGCATTATTTGTATTTTCATAAATGAGGACACCACAGTTCAGAGGGCTACTTAACTTTCCTGAAGTCACACTGCTACTGAATGGCAGAGTCAGGCCTTACCTCCAACTCTGGCTGATGCTGAAGGTCTGTGGGCAGCACAGAAGTGGGATATTTCTGCATTATGGGAGTCCCAGGTCACTGATAGATTCATCCAGTTTTCTTCTCTGCCCTCCTCTATCCCCTCTCTTGAGTGTGCTCAACTCTGTCTAAAGTGAGGAGCCAGGGACCCTGGAGTGAGTTGAGAATTGTTAGCTTTCTTAGGAGGAGGATGGAGGACAAAGAATTTGGCCTAAACAACCTGAATGGCTAGGGTAAGCCCCCAAAGGCTGGGATGTGAGACGGTGGCTTAGGTTCTAATACAGCCAGGTAGGTTAAGAGTACTGTTCTGAGATTAAACAGACTTGGGTTTCAAATTTAACTTTAACCCTAACTGGCTATATGACTTTGGGCAAGATGATGTCCTATCTTTTCTTGTCTTAAGACTAATTTTCCTTGTCTATAGAGTGGAGACCATGGTACCTATCCATAGGGCTGTCATGCCATGTAGTAAATCCTCACATATTAGCTGGTATTATTATGGTTGCTATCATTACTATCCCATGAGCTCAGAGCCACCTAGGGAAGGGGGAACCAATATTCCCTGAGTTCTGCTATGTGCCAGGTGCCTGACACAATAACTGCACGTGGCTCTGTATCAATCCTAAAAGATGAGTGATTTCCTTATGAAATAGATGGTGCTGGGTAGTCGAGTAGCTTTTTCATGGTCATGCAGCTAATTAGGTGCCAGAGGTGGAATGTAGAGTTCAGTCTGAGCTCCCAAGCCATCTTTTTCTTTCTACCAGACCTGGGCATTTCAGGTAGCTGCCAACCTTCTTGGCACCATAAGTGCTGAATCCTAGGACATCTCACAGCCCAGAGCATCTGGAAGAAGGTCATACTGAGGCCTGGGCTGTTGTTTCCAGCTGCTGTCAGCTGTGGCGCTGCCGGCTGTGGTGCTGCCAGCAGGTTGACCTTGGCCACCATCTCTTGGATCAGAAAGTCTTTGAACTGTAGCCACTGGTCTGGAATGAACTCGTCCTCAGCTTCTTTATGTGGCAGAGCTGGGTGGGTGTAAGGAGATGGACTCCTAATGCCCCTCTGTGATCACTTGGTACTATCTGGAGGAGGGAGGAGAGGGACCATCTGTGCTGGTATTGTCTAGTTCAGTTTGGTAGAAATAACAGCTACTGATCACATTGTGAGCCAAACTCCACAACCCTATGACATGGGAAGTATCACCTCCTCCTTTCACAGAGCAGGAAACAGGGGTTTATTATTTTGTTCAGGCTACTCAGCTGGCCATGATAGCACCAGGACTCAAACCCAGGTTACACTCACTCTTAGCCACAGTGCCCTGCCTCTCTGTGTGCAGAGAGGAGAAGGGCCCTAGGAACCCAGCATTGCTATACTGACCTCTGTTTCAGGTAGAATTGCTTTGGGATTCTGAGAGCTTTTGAGAGCAGAATCTCCAGCCTGCTGTGGTGCTGAGTGGAAGGCTGGGGAAGGTGAATGTGTCCAGGCCTTGCCCTGGCTCCTTGGGGCATTCCTGCATGTGAGCTCAGAGCATGTGGGGCTTTTCAGGCAGCCCTGAAACTTCAAGGAGACCTGGCCAGCCAGATTCCACACCAGAGCCCTGTGTGGGAGAGCAGCGTTCATGAGGCTGCTGCGCCCTCTGCAGGCCACAGGTGGCGGTGCATGCACCTCAGGCTGCTAGTTTCTTATTTTTAATAAATATTTAAAAAATTGAAGGTGGGGATGACTGGGGTTGGAAGAAGTGGTGGGGCAGGGTGGGGGGGAATGCAGACAACTGTACTTGAACAACAATAAAATGACCAAAATAAAAAAATAAAAATTTGAGGTTTAATATATACAGAGAAGCAACTGATCTTAAGAGTACAGCTTGATGAGTTATCATAGAGTTAATATACCTGGGACATCAGGACCCCAGTGCAGCCCTCCCCCAGCACTCACCCTGCCCAGCACTATCTGACTATCTGAACATAGGTTAATTTTGCCTGTCTTGAACTTCGTAGAAACTGAATCACACAGTATGCATTCTTTTGTATCTGGCTTCTCTTGCCTAAAAGAAATGCATGCATATATGTTCACCAAATGATAGGTACTAGAATGTTTATAGCAGCACTATTCATAATGGCTCCACATCACTGACAGTGCATAGATTAAAAGCATTGTAGTATTTTCGTACAATGGAATTCTAACACAATGAAAATAGATTAACAACTGCTGTGCACAACAACTCTAATGAGTCCTCACTGAGTTTTGCTTGCATTCACGTGCCTTGCAGATGTGCCCCAGGAGCTGTCGCTGCAGCCCTGAGCTGGGCCCTGAGAGGAGCAGCTCTCACATTCCAAACTGCCCCTGCAGCTCAGCCCCTGAGGACAGCTCTTGTGCTATAAGCATCTGGTAGTCCAGGTGTTCCTAAGCCCAGATACACATTAGAATCACCACAGGGCTTTAAACAAAACAAAACAAAACTCAAGCAAACAACAATGTCCATGCCCCATTCTCAGAGATTCTGGTTTGTGATGGGACCTCAACATTGGTACTTTTAAAGCTTCCCTGGTGATCCTCATATATGGTTTACCCATGTTAGAGCTGAAAATTGCAAAGTGTGGTTCCTGCACCAGACCAGCAGCAACCGCATCACTGGGAGCTGGTTAGAAATGCAAATTCCCAGGGTCCATCTGCTGACTAGGAAACTCTGGGTATGGGGCTTGGATTGGTTTCAGTGAACCCTCGGTGGGTGCTGCTGCCCCTGCATGGCCCTTTGTCTTTGCAGATAAACCAAGGCTTTCAGTAAGCATTTGTTAGATGAGGGGAAACTCAAAGGTCACAGGTAATTATGTTTTCCAATTCTAATTAAAGTCTTTCATGCTCATTTATTTAATGCCCATTCACTTAGTACTTCCTTCATGCTATGTCCCATGCTATGTGCTCAGCGCTAGGTGTGACCTTATGGAATTTGCTGTCTAATGAGGGAAGAGAGACTATCATATTAAAACACAACTGTGATAAAAGCAAAGTACAGGATGCTAAAAGTCTTTGGCAAGAGTGGGAAACATCAGATAGGTCTTCTCTTAAGGATGTAATTTTAGCTGAGACTGGAAGATGAAGAGGATTTGTTTGAGTAAGAGTGGATTTGAGGATTTATTTGAGTAAACAGAGATCATTTTAAGCAGAGGCAGCACAGCATGTTCAAAGGTCCTGTGGCTACAGATACACATTTATGCTTTTTCAGTCTACTGGGTAAGCCATTTGAGTGAAATGACTTTACCTTCTCCCACTAAATCATCAATCATCAGAGAAAGGTCTTCTGACTTCCAAGCAATGACCTTTATGGAAGGAGGATGCTGACTTTGATTTTCTCCATGTTTCCTGAAGCCTGGGTCAGGGATTGGTAAACTATGGTCCAGGGGTCAAATCTGATTATCTGCCTGTTTTCATATATAAAATTTTACTGAAATGCAGCCAGGCCTTTTCTTTTATATGTTGTCTATGGCTCCTTTCTGGTACAATAGCAGAATTGAAAGGTGACAGAGACTGCATAGTCCTTTTCAGAAACAGTGTGCTGACTCCTAGCCTAGATGATTCCTGAAACTCAGATCCTTAATACCCAGCTTTCACTGTTGCTTAATCATCTTCCTCAAGATGAACCCTCTCTTTTCTGTGTTTTTCTTTTCCTCCTGCAGTAAGAACTATCTGCAACCTAAGGGACGATGTCCTAAAAGTAAAAAGAATGAACTTTTACCTTTAAGTGCAAACAAACCCTTGTCTCCATCAGCCTAGCGAAACTTTCCATTGCCACCATCCTTACTGGCTTTCTTCAGTGCTGACTGATTTAACAGAATATTTTCCCTGTACACCCAGGTTGGGAAAATGTAATAAGAGCTGAGAATGAAGACAGTACTGATCTGGAGAGATTGATGGGCTAACTGGGGTTTCTCCCCAGTGAGGCCAAGCTGGGTGTTGATGCAGCAATATGTTTGCCTGCTCTGCTCATTAAAGTTAGTGTTTGAAAACTCCTTTGCCTCCCATCAGGGATATCCTTGAGTGTATGAGGTAACTACACTAGAGACTGATTAAACCCTTACTTTTTTTCCAGCAGGGTTTGAGGGAAGGTGTTTCTGCAACTGCAGCCAAAATATGAAATTAATCAACCTGTCTCATTTGTGACTGTCCCAAAAGCAATAATGGAAAAGAAAAGGAAATAAAATAGAGGAATTTGGGAAGGGCAGAGATAAGCAGCCTTCTTGTGGGGCTCTGTGAGGACTTGTGAGTGAGGTGATTTGCTTCATTATGCAGGAGATGGGGCCCTCATGCAATGGCAGTGTGTTTTATTCTCTCTTATTCTTGGTCATGCACCTTGCTGTCCTAAGACTGGGTGCTGAGTCCTCATCAGAGCTCCAAAAGGAAGCTGAATCTGAATGCAATATGCTTTCTTTCCAAACAATTCTATGCCAGCTCATTGGTAGAACTTGCCCTCATGGAATACCTAATTGCCCAAATCCAGACATCTGGATTCCAGTGTTCCCACTAGAATCTTTAGGATATGTGACCTTGAGCAGACACTTGACTTGTGTGTCAAAGGTGAGCTGTAAAACCTTGAGCTGCCGTGTCCAGGAACACATGAAAGAACTGAGTACTGGATACACCATTACTTTCTGACACATGCACAGAATATGGCAATGATGAATGACTCTGAGGGCATCAATGGATCTTGGGTAGGTGCCCAAGATCTGACCTGAGAGTCCCTGCTGTGGAGGGTGTAGAAGAGCTGATGCAAGTGCTGTGGTCAACTGGATGAGGGAAGCAGTAGTCAGGCAGTCTTTGCACGTGTTCCTCTGTTCCACTAACATCTCTTGGAGGCAGTGTGTTCCTGAGGCCTGTGGGCTGATGGCAGAAGAGCCGTATCCACTTGGCAGTCGCTGGGTATGTTTGGATTTGTGTTATGGGGTTACTGAATAGTAGAAAGTGGGTAGAGAGGGATCAAGATGAAAGGCAGCCTTCCTGGTAGTTTATTTGGATTCAAATATCATCTTAGTCTGTTTGAGTTGCTATAACAAAAATACCATAGACTGGGTGGTTTAAACAACCAAAATGTACTTCTCATAGTTCTGGAGACTTTGAAGTGTCCAAGATCATGGTGCTGGCAGATTCAGTGTCTGGTATGGACCTGCTTCCTGGTTCCTACTGGGTTACTTCTCACTGTGTCCACATATGGAGGAAGGGGCAAGGGAGCTCTCTGGGTCTCTTTTATTAGGGCTCTAATCTCACTCATGAGGTCTGTGGTCTTATGACCTAATTAACTTCCCAAAGGCCCTACCTCCTAATACCATCACCATGGGGATTAGGATTCCAACATATAAATTTTGGGGGAACATGAACATGTATTTCACTGTGGATACTCAATAGCTTTTGGTCATTGGGCATCTGGGGTGGACCAGTTGAGGAACCCCAGAGATAAAGATGGTGGCTTGAGGTGGCTGAAAACCCCAAATAGCAAATATGGCTCTAGATTGACCCCTCTCCACCTTGTTCTTTACACTTCAAACATACTGATGGTCCCCTAGCTCCTCTTAGGTGCCTTTGCTTATTCTATTTTCCCTGCCTTCCCATGTCTGGCTACTTCTCACCATTCAGTTTGGTCTTAAATGTGTCCCTGTCTTTGCAAGGTCTTCCCACCTACATGGTGTCTCTGGTCACACTGCATTTCAGCTCTCTGTTTATTTCCAGCGTCTTCCATGTCACAGTCTGCCATTATTTCATTTATTCACTCATCTACACATGTTAGTGGGAAGCACTGTATCCATCTTGTTTATGGCTGTTGATCGCAGGGCCTGCATAGAGCAAGCACTCAGTAAATGAGTAACAGGGAGCTAGGGGTGCTTTTGGGGGGAAGTGGTTCCTGCTTTGAGCTCTCTGTATTGCCAGAGAGTTTGATGGTTATTATGTCTTTATTTTCAATTGGCTGCTCCATCCCTGTGTTGCGATTCATTTTTAGTTAGAGATCATTTTCAATTAAAAACTGCATAAACCACAGCCAAAGCACTAATACATTTCTGCTCAGTAGAAAGGCCCAGATCATGGATTTTATCATTTGCTACCATTGATTTTCCATGAGTAATAATTACATTTTATACACAACATCTGCACTAAGTGATATTTATATCTGCAATTATCTGGAGTAACTTTTAATGTTAAAATATATTTTGGGGGGAGGGGATGATGAGTAAGTTGAATTTTTTACTTTTGCCATCACTTTTTATCCAGACAATCCTCTTTCTCATATGAAGTAATAATTTGGCAATCAGAGCCTGAAATGGTTTTATAAATGAAGTTTGAATTGACATTTCCACCAGCTGGGATGGTAATTTTCAGCTTTCATGGGGGTTGTTGAATTTAGAGCCACTCTTGAAATTTACTTTGCTATTATTATCTTTGAAATCCTCTGGGGATTTTTCTTGGATAACATAGACAATTCTTTTTTTCATGCTGGGTTTTGCCCTTGCTGTGAAGTTCTCAGCAAATCTTCCTACTCTTTAGCTTGGCATTCAAGGCTTCCTGCAACCAATGTGTGCTTTTTAAAAAAGATTTTATTTAAAGATCTCCAGCCAAGATGGAGGTGTAGGTAGACACACTGTGTCTCCTCACACAACCAAAATAAGGACAACAATAATTTTAAAACAAAAAAACAACCAGAACTGATGGAAAATTGAACTGTATGGAAGTCCGACAACCAAGGAGTTAAAGTAGACACGTTCATCCAGACTGGTAGGAGGGGCGGAGTTGGGAAGCCAGATGGAGAGGGCTGGCGGCAGTGCGGCTGGTGGATCCAGGCATGCAAGGAGGCAGTGGGTGGACCCCATGAGGTCGTGGATTGTGGAGGGGTGCGGCACCCAAGGCGTCTGGTGGGCTGGGCCGTCCCACATGCATGTTCAGATAAACCAGGCAAACTGGGGAGTGAGACAGACAGTACAACCCATGGCCCCAGCTCCGAGAAATAAAGCCTCAAAACACCAATTGAAAACACCTGTGGAGGTTGAGGCAGCAGTGGGAGAAACTCCCAGCCTCACAGGAGAGTTCATTGGAGAGACCCACAGGGTCCCAGGACATACACAAACCCACCCACATGGGAATCAGTACCAGAAGGGCCCAATTTGCTTGTGGGAAGTGGGGGAAGTGACTGAAATCCAGCAGAGAGTGGAGCAAGTGCCATTGTTCCCTCTCGGACCCCTTCCACACATATAGCATCACAACCCAGTGACTGGGTTGCCCCACCCTGGTGAACACCTAAGGCTCCACCCCTCATTATGTAACAGGTGCATCAAGACAAAAAAAAATGGCTCAAATGAAAGAACAGATCAAAGCTCCAGAAAAAATACAACTAAACAATGAAGAGATAGCCAACCTATCAGATGTATAGTTCAAAGCACTGGTAATCAGGATGCTCACAGAATTGGTTGAATTTGGTCGCAAATTAGATGAAAAAAATGAAGGCTATACTAAGTGAAATAAAGGAAAATGCATAGGAAACCAATAGTGATGGAACAAAAACTGGGACTCACATCAATGGAGTGGACCAGAAGGAGGAAAGAAACATGCAATCAGAAAAGAATGAAGAAGCAAGAATTTAAAAAAATAAGGAGAGGTTTAGGAACCATCATGACATCCTTAAACATTCCAACATCCAAATTATAGGGGTACCAGAAGGAGAAGAGGAAGAGCAACAAGTGGAAAAGTTATTTGAACAAATAATAAAGGAGAACTTCCCCAGTCTGGCTAAGGAAATAGACTTCCAGGAAGTCCAGGAAGCTCAGAGAGTCCCAAAAAGGTTTGACCCAAGGAGAAGCACACCAAGGCACATCATAATTACATTACCCAAGATTAAAGATAAGGAGAGAATCTTAAAAGCAGCAAGACAAAATGAGAGAGTTACCTACAAAGGAGTGCCCATTAGACTGCCAGCTGATTTTTCCAAAGAGACCTTACAGGCAAGAAGGGGCTGGAAAGAAGTATTCCAAGTCATGAAAGGTAAGGACCTACATCCAAGATTGCTCTATCCAGCAAAGCTTTCATTTAGAATGGAGGGGCAGATAAAGTGCTTCTCAGACAAGGTCAAGTTAAAGGAGTTCATCATCGCCAAGCCCTTATTATATGAAATGTTAAAGGGACTTATCTAGGAAAAAGAAGATAAAAAGCATGTATAGTAAAATGACAGCAAACTCTCAATTATTAAAAACCACACCTGAAACAAAAACAAAAACAAACTAAGCAAACAACTAGAACAGGAACAGAACCACAGAAATGGAGATCACATGGAGGGTTATCAACAGGGGAGTGGGAGGGGGAGAGAGGGGGAAAAGGTACAGAGAATAAGTAGCATAGATGGTAGGTAGAAAACAGACAGGGAGAGGATAAGAATAATATGGGAAATGTGGAAGCTAAGAACTTATAAGTATGACACATGGACATGAACTAAAGGGGGGAATGTGAGTGGGAGGGGGTGTGCAGAGTAGAGGTGAGGAAGGGGAAAATGGGACAACTGTAATAACATAATCAATATAATATATTTTAAAAAGATTTTATTTATTTATTTTTAGAGAGGGGGGAAAGGTAGGAGAAAAAGAGGGAGAGAAACATCAATGTGCGGTTGCCTCTTCAGCGCCCTGTACTGGGGACTTGGACCACAACCCAGGCATGTGCCCTGACTGGGAATTGAACCAGCAACCCTTTTGTTCACAGACCCGCACCCAGTCCACTGAGCTATACCAACCAGGGCCCAGTGCACTTTTTAATGGATTCAGAAAATGCTTGTTGAATCTTCCCTATGCACCAGGCGTTCCAGATGCTGGGAATTCATTGGTGACAGACAGATTCCTGCCTCTCCCTCCCCTCTGGAGCTTGCAATATGAATGGAGAGACATAAAGAAGCAAATTTAGGCAAAAGGGAGTTTACAGATTCTGATAATTGCCCTGAGAGAAACGGTGATGAAACAGAAGGTTAGGGGGAAGATGCTTTAGATAAGTTTATATAATACAAAAGCCCCAAGCCAGGGAGCTGCACTTGTGAACCACCTGGAGGATCAGCTGATGTGGACATGCTGTGGACATGCTGTTTATTGTATTACAGGGGAGTGCCTGATGGCAGAGGATCTGTGTGAGAAGGATAGTGCCCCACCCCTAGCTTATGCTACTTAATAGGGTTAGGGAGAGAGTAACCTGAAAATTCTACACCTTTGTGATAAACTTGGGAACCTTAAGACTTGGGGGCCTTGAGAGGGCTGGGGCATCCAGACAGACTGTTTTCGTTGTTCTTCATGGCTGCTTGCCAGGCAGTCAGTCATCTGTTCTCTGAGGGTATGGAGGGGTCATGTCCTGAGTTGCCCCACAGTTGGCTATTGACAGTGTCCCTGGGGAGGTGACGTTTTGAAGACTAGAGGGAAGTGTGGAGTAGCTGGAGTGAGTGAGCATGGAGAAGGGCAAGCAGAAGCCAGACCCTGAAGGGCACTGAAGGTCTTGTTAAGGAGTGCAATGTCATTCTAAGAGCATAGGTTGGGGAGATTTAATTGGCAGTGGTGCATGTTGGTCATTGTTCAGTTTATTTAATTTGTGATTTCAGAGATCACATTGTCTTTAGTGAGGACAATAAATGTCGGGAGATCACTTAGAAGCTGTGACTGTTGTTCAAGCGACAGATGATGGTACCTTGGACCAGGCTGTTGGCAGTGGGGACTGAGAGAAGTGGATGTGTGTGAGGGATGGACAATCACATATCCAATCTGGCATTTTCTTTTTCCCAACAGAAATCTGACAAGTGAGCTCAACATATGAGGCACATTATCCAAACAGGAGATGTGGTTTTGCCTCTAGGTCTCATGATCCTCACCCTCTGCATTGTCTATCGCTTCCTCCCACCTCTTGTCACTGATGGGTTCTTAAGCTTGGCTCCAGAGTCTCTCCTCCATGAAGCCTCTGGTCACCATGTGTCTGCAGATGCCTACCTCTCAGAAGTGCAATGTCAGTGGTTCTCAGTGTTTGCATGTATAAGTGGCTCCCGGGCAGCTTGATGAAACAGTTTTCAGAACTCACCTTCTAAGCATTCTGATTATTGGGTCTCTTTGGGGCTCAGGGGTCTTCTCACAAGCATCCCAGCTGATTTTGATGCTGGCAGCCCAGTTTGGTTCTGTTCTAGACCATAACCCATTTCCGTTTCTTTTATCTTCTGTTCTAGATTATAAGCCCTCTGAGGGTAGAATCAGACCTTATTTCGTGTTTGCAATCCCCAGTGCCTGGTTCCAGTGATGTGCATGGAAGAGATGCTCAAGTATCTGTTTTACTTTGACAGAGAATCTCAGAGAAGTGGCCAACCTTGGTAGTGTGTCAGGTCAGTCTGTCCTGGTACAGACAGCATCACCCTGCTGCCCCCTCTGCTGGACTCTCCCTGCCCAGGTCTCACATTCCCACCCCACTTTACTCACCAAAACCTAGCAACCATTCAGGCCCTGATGTAAAAGTTAACCCTTTGTTGTCCCTTGCACTCCCATTTTACAGATGTACAAACAGAGGCTCAGAGAGTTTAGACCACTTGACCAAGTCCCCACAGTTAGAAGGGGCAAGACAAAGACTTGAACCAGGGTTTCCGACTTCAACATCTATGTTCCTATGGCCACTCATCATTTCATTCCTTCATTCAGAAAATATTTATGGTATACCTACAATATGCCAGGCATCACTCTTTTGCAGTTTCCCTCATTCCTCTTCCTATCCACAAATTTGCCTTCATCTGCCCTCAGGAAGAATAGGTTAGGCCTACTCTCTCCCAAGTATCAACACTTCAAGTGTTTGTGAGCTTCTCCCTAGTTCTTTCAAATCTTGCACCACACACCTCCCTAGACCCACCCTCCTCAGCCAGTGTCTCTCACAGCATGGATCTCACTTTCAGATGCTGCAGGTCTGGTCCCACCAGGGCAGAGTGGTCATGTTAGCATCTGACAGTGTTGCCTCTAATTCTGTAAGCTCCTGGGATGGTAACACTCATCATGTAGTTGATTCACAGGCTTTCTGGTTTCCTGAAAGCCAACACCCATTGTGTAGTTAAAAGTTGCCTTTGGGATTGCAATGTTTGCTCCATTTTACCCTTTAAACTCCCCAAAGCCAAGAGAAATAGACTTCAAGGAAAGGGATGTGTGACTAAGAGAAATTACACCCCAGGGTATTTCTCAATGAGCAGACATTATTTTTAATATGTTGTTTACAACTATTGTTTTCAACATTACATGAGCCTTACAAGAGAAAACATGAATACTCATTTCCCAGACAAGCAGGCCCCCGAGTTTCTAAATCAATTAAGAGCCCACAAACTATATGGTCACCCTGTCCATCAAATGTGAAAGGGTTAATGAAGTGTGGAGGGGAGACAAGGTGAATCCTGGGTTGAGAGGCTTGTCCCTGGAGGCAGATGGGACTGAATTCAAACCACAGTCTGGCTTTGGCTAAGTCCCTAACCCCTCAGAGCTTCAGTTTTTCATCTGTGAAGTGAAGGCAACAGTAGCATCTCCCTCCTAAATTGCTGAAGTGGTACCTGAGATGGTACATGCCAATCTCTGAACACAGTGCATGGTACACAATCAGCACTCAGTGAATGTGAATCGGATTACTGTTACTATTGTGGAGACAGGCAGGTAAGCAGCTGCAATGCAGAGTGATCAGTAAGGTCTGCAGAAGTGGGCTGTGCGCTTAGCTAAACCAGGGGAGGGCATGGAGAGGTGCTTGCTGGAGGAGGGGGTGAGTGAGATGGTGCAGAGGGCAGCAGATGTGAGTGGAGGGATCAGAACATCCTCCGGGCAAGAAGAGAGGTTTGGACACGCTGCGGCCCCATGGGATAAAGAGCTGGTGTTCCCTTCCATTTGGTGTGTCCAGTGGATGGGGCCATTCCAGGGGAGGCAGGGGAGAAAGCTCTTGAATATTCTCCCCCAGCCTGGCCCAAGGGACTGGGGAGGAGTTGGACTTCAGGTCTTGGGCTTTGGTCCCTGTTGTCCTTTTCTCCCCTGAAGCCCCCTGCTCTGCCACTCCAGGTCTGGCTGGAGACCTGCCTTTTGTCGTAGCTGCTGTAGGTGGCAGCAGAAGCCTGACAAAGCCCATCCTTTTAGGTCTGCGAGTAGGGAGGGAATGTAATCAGAACCTGTAGCCTCCAGCCTCTGTTATCTGCACAGTGGTTAGACTGGGAGCTGAGGGGGTTAGAGCAGGCAGCAACCCTATTAACAGAATTCTCTATTGAGTTATAGCCTTTCTGCAGACGTCTGTGGAGGCTGCAGTGCACCAGAGCCTCTCCCTGCAGGCCAGATCTTTATCAGGTAGACTTGTGGGCTCCAGACTCCCCCTGCCTTGAGGACCCCAAGAAACAGCCAGAGAAGGGGAACCAAGACACAGATGCTGAGCTGGATGGAAACCTTGAGAAATGTAGTCCCAGAAACGGCAGACTCCCTGCCAGAGAGCATGCACTGAAGTTCTGTTCTTGTTCATGATGATTGCTTCAATTTTTCCATTTAGAAGTATCAAATACACACCTCTCCTAAAATATTTCTCCTTTTCCCCTAGCGTCCAAAGCAAGTGCTTAAGCTGTTAATCAGTCAGGGACAAGACAGCCCAGAGGTTAAGAGTTCAGGCTGTGGAACTGGACAGGCTGGGGTAGAACCTTGAGTGTCATTTGCTGCTGTGTGATTTTGGGCAAGAGAATTAACCTTCCTGTGCTGCAGTTTCCTCCCCACACATCTAATCTTATTTGTGTTCTTATAGGAGGATCTGAGAAGAGCTTTGGTTCTATGGACAGTCATGCTTATGGGAAGTCACTGTTTCCCCATCAACTCTCTCTTTTTTTTGTAAAAACTTTGTTGATACATAATTCACATACTATACAACTCATCCATTTAAAGTGTACAAGTCAGTGGCTTTAAGTGTATTCAGATTGTACAACCATCACCTTGATCAATTTTAGAACACTGTCATCACCCCCTAAAGAAACATATCTTTTAGCTCTCATCCCTCAATCCCCCCACCTTCAATGAATGTGAATCTGATTAGTATTATTATGCAAATTCATAGTAGTAATAATCTACTTTCTGTGTCTGGATTTCCTTTTTTGGGGATGGTTCATAGAAATGACCTTTCCTTCCTTGCTGGGGGTCAGCCATATCCCTCTCCCATCAGAGCACGAGAAGCTGGCTTGCCCATTACCTCTGGGGCTGATTTGGAGCTGTCTCTCCAGTCCCTTCCTGTAGTCCAGAGGGGGTGTGGTGGAGAAAACCTGCCAACGGGCCTCTCGCTCACAGCACAAGCAGCTTGGCTCTGGATTACTCATTTCAAACTCAATTTGTGGCTCTGCCAAGACCAGCAGCATCCCTGGAGCATGTAACCAGATTACTCCCACCCTGGCCCCAGGCCCTGGAGCCTGGAGCACACAGCGGGCAGCCTCCCAGGATTGATAGCTACCCAGGGCCTACCACAAGCCTGCTGGGCTCCTGACTCTGCTTGGAAGTGCCTGACCAGCCTGGGCCTGGCTCCTGGATAACAAGGGTGCCCTTGGCTTTGTGTTTAGGACACTGAAAGACAGTTTCCTGCTGCAGGGCCAATGGTCCTGACCATAATGACCACAAGCTTGGTCAGACTCACTGTTCACATCAGCAATCCAATAAATGCTCCCATTTGTTAAATGAGTCTGGGTTAAGCTTGTATCTCAGTGGAACCCCATCATCCTCTCTGATGCACACAGACAACAGATGCTCCATTTCTCATCTACTGAGCACTTACTGGGTACACACACTGTGTTAGGTGTTAACTTGTTTTACCCTCCCTGCAACTCCATGGGCAAAGAACAATGATTGTTCCCATTTTCTTGATGGGGATGCTGATGCTTAGGAGGCTGGAGTAACAACCTTGCCATGAGTGGCAAGGTTGGAGCTGGGGCACAGCCAGACATTCCGGCTGCAGAGCACATGCTGAATCCCAACAAAGTGGGAGGCAGGCCATTTCTATGAAATGTCCAGACTGAGCAAATCCATAGGGACAACATGTAAATTAGTGGTTGCCAGGAGCTGGGGATGATGGGGCATTGGGGAGGTGATAGCTAAGGGTACAGGGTTTCTTTTGGGAGTGATGACAGTGATCTTAAATTGATTATGGTATGTATTGGTTGCAAAACTCTGTGAATATACTAAAAACCATCGAAGCATACACTTAAATGAGTGAATTACATGGTGTGTGAATTATGTCTCAATAAAGCTGTTACAAATAAAAAAGGAGGAATTGCCCTTGTAGGCTACCTGAACATTTTATCCCCCTGAGCCCCTCACTATCCTGTAATGAAAACCTGGAATTTTTCACCTTCACCTTTACTCTAAAGGTCACTGGGATAACCCTGACTCTAGATGACAGAGATAGTTGGTCTTTAGCTTCGATTTGCCTTGTGCTGTGCCTAGGGTCTTCTTCCATGTATATTTCTGTTCATAGAATCCATTCATTTCATATTGTAGGGGTCCTCTCTGTGGGTGGGCAGACCCTGACCCAGGCACTCTTTCCTGCTTCCCCTCTGGACATCACAGTGGTCTAACTTTTGGAAAAAATCTGCACACAGTAGGACCTAGGTACTATGCTACCTGCCACATCACCTGCACGAACTCCTGAATCTAATTTTGCAGAAAGGGTGCCTGTGTCCTTTTTGGCCCTGGATTGCATGACAAAAATCCTTCTTATAGGAAGAGTGAGAGGGAAGAAAAACCATTCCAACACAGTTTTGAAGCCCCAACTTTTAGGGGACCAGTTGGGGATTGCCCGTGGGGATGTCTGGTGCACTCTTTCCAGAACGCAGTCCAGGGTGTGAGTATATATTTGGAGGTGCTGAAGGCTCACTCTGCCAAGACATACCTGCCAGCAAACCAAACCATCACATTATCCCTCTGTGTGCTAGAGACCTTTTCTTAGCCTCCCTTCCAGCTTGGAACCCTTACCCATTCCAGCTGGGGGAGGAGGGAAGTTGACTGAATTTCAGACTGGTTCTGGGAGTCCTGAATCTTGGAACCTGACTGAGGATGAGAATGAGGAACCCTACCCTTGCCTTTGAGCCCAGACTGCTTTATATGCCACCCGTATGTTGACCTGGCTTTGAAATCATTAATGCACTGTCTCCCCCACCGTGCTGGGGACCCTCTGAAGTCAGGAACCCCGAAGCCCTCTCATCTCTAGCTCCAAGTGTTCAGCATGATACCTTCAATGACAATGTTCTTGGGTCATATATGACTGAACAAGATGCTGGCAGTCATCAGGCACAGAGATTTAGGGTGGACAGATGCACCTCACAGATCCTCTGTCCAATGTCTACTGTCCTTCTCTGTCCCCTGGACTCAGTCTTTCCTCCTTCCTCCTCTGATCCCTGGACCCTCCAAGTCCAGCCATACAAGCCTAGGTAGGGGAAGCCAGACCAGAGAAAAACAAACAAATTAGGAGTGTCCCCAGTACAAAATGAATATAAATAAGTATGCAGAGGCTTTTGCTCATTCACTGATTACTCACACACTGCTTGAGAGGCATCGTAGCCTAGCTCAGCTCCATAGAAGTTAATGGTAAATTAAACCTATTAATCACCCCAGGCAGTGGGGCCAACCTGCATGCACACTGGGAGGGTCAGCTCTAGGACAAAGATGCTGCTGCAAGAAGGAAACGGGTGCATTACAGCATCCCTGTGGTGAGGCAGCGCTTGATCACTGGAATCCCCTCTTTCTTAGAGCACTGACCACTGGATATTTCAGAGGTCCCCACCTTGGGAGGGATGGGCCGGTCTAAACCCTTCCACAACTAAAGATCATTTTACCATCTTCATACCTTCCATTTACATTCCCCCTTTCACCTGCCACAGTCTGGCATCCACCCTACTGTTCTTCATTCAAGCCTTGACTCAAAGTCCCCTCACAGAGACAGCGAGATCTAAAGTTCCGTTCCTTTCTCCACCTCTTTGTTTGGGTCCCTGGAACTCAGCTGTCTGGGTTCAAATCCTGGTTTTGCCTTTAGTTGTGTGTAACCTTTAGGTGCCTCAGTTTCCCTATCTTTAAAACAGGATTGATAAGTGGCTATGTCACAGGGTTGTGGTCAGGAGGAAGAGTACAATTTCCCATGAGTGTTTAGAACAACTCCTGGCACAGAGTAAGCCTCATTAGCTGCCGCTGCCATTGTCACCATGACCATTGTTCCTACAGCAGCTGTGTTATTATTCATACTACTTGCCATGGTCGGAAATGATTGCTTTCATTTGTTGGCATCGACTGTCATTGGTTCCCCCAGCAGAATGTATGTTCCACGAAAGCAGAGATTTTCTCAGTTCTGTTCCCCTAAGTTTATCCATCAGTGGCTGCACATGTGAGTGCTCAGCAAATAGGTGATTTATTAATGGCTGAACCTAGAATCAGTGGGAATTGGAGTGAATAGGTAACTTCCCAGTGGGCTGGAGTGGACAGGTAGACTCACATACTCTGCGTGCTAGGTGTGAAGACAGCATCTGTTGTGGGTTGAATTGTGTTTCCTCCCATCCCCAAAATGATATGTTGAAGTCCTAATCCTTGGTACTCATGAATGTGACTTATCTGGAAAGATGGTCATTGCAGATGTAATCAATTTAAGAGGAGGTCATACAGCTGTAGGGTGGGTCCTAAGCCAATGGCTGGTGTCCTTATAAGAAGAGGAAGTTTGGGCACAGACATACACATAGGAAAGGGCTATGTGAAGATGAAGCCGGACATTAGAGTGATCTATCTACAAGCCAAGGAATTCCATGGATTGCAGGGAGCCACTGGAAGGTAGAAAAGGCAAGGAAAGATTCTTAGAGACTTTGGAGAAAGTATGACCTTGCCGACACCTTTATTCTAGACTTCTGCCATTTGGAACTATAGAGAATGAATTCCTGTTGTTTCAGAACTTCTGGTTTGTGGCAATTTGTCATGGGAGCCCCAGGAAAGTAACATAGCATTTTTCCATGTGCACAGTTCCCACCAGGGTGAGAAAGAACTGGGAGTGGCCACCTAGTTCAGTATGTTAGTGCCTATTGCTACATAATAACTTTATACAAACATAGAAGCTTAACACCACACATATTTAATATCTCACAGTTTCTATGGGTCCAGAGTCTGGGCAGGGCTTAGCTGGGTCCTCTGCTTCTGAATCAAACAGACTGCAATCAAGGTGTTGGTCAGCCCAGAGGTTTCATTTGAGGCATGACTGGACAGGATTCCATCCCTGTGGTTGTAAGACCATGAGCCTCAGTTCTGTGCTGAATGTTGGTCATAGGCCACCCTCTGTTTCTTGCCATGTGGGTTTCTTCACACCAACACAGTCACTTTCTTCATCAAGCCAGCAAGGGTGACAGGGAGGGAAGGAGGGAGGGAGAGAGAGAGAGGGAGAGGAGAAGAAGGAGAAGGAGAAGGAGAAGGAGAAGGAGAAGGAGAGGAAGAGGAGAAGGAGAGGAAGAGGAGAAGGAGAAGGAAGTGGAAGTGGAGGAGGAAGTGGAGGAGGGAGGGGAGGGTGAGGAGGAGAAGAAGGGAAGGAGAGAGAGAGAGGCAGGTAGTTTCCAACAGGGTAGATATAGTGATCTTAATGTAGTGTAACCACATTTGCAATATTCTATTTGTTTAAAACAAATCACAGGTCCTGCCTACAGCTCAAGGGGAGGAGACTAGAGACAATTCAACTCCCCAGGAGGTGGGGAGTCACAGGCCACTTCAGAGCGTGTACTCATAGTCAGGATGGCAGAAGTTGACAGCTGATCATACTTCTGGTGGGACTGTGGTCCTCATGGTTGAGCAGACCCAGAGCAGTTCCTATGGCAACCAACAACCCTGTTCCTCAGGCTGTGGCAGCTCTGTGTCTCTACCTTTCCTCTCAAGCCATAGCTGCACTTAAACTCAAGGGTCTTGCTAACTGGGCTACTTTCTCTCTCAGTTACAGTCTACTCAATCATATTGAGCATAGGCACTGCGGACATGGTGTGAAGCAGAAACATGTTGAATTTCCACCCTTATAGTCTTCAAGTCCAGTGTTAGATATTGAAGTGCTGCACGTGTCCCAGTTTATGATTACCTGTTGGGATTTGTGCTTTGATGTGATGTCCATATGCAGGTGTGAGAGCATGAAGCCTTGGGATCAGGCTTGGCCCTGTGCAATGAGGACTGATTCTAAGCAGGTGAAACTGCAAGCACAAAGTCCCCACAGGTAGACACAGCATGGCACTTTCTGGGAATGGCAAGAAGGCCAGCGAGGCCTTGACTATTGTCTCCCTCTCAAATTCTTAGCTTTAGGAAGTCAGGGGCCTGGGCCATTTTTTCATCATTGTGTCTTCAGTGCCAGGCACTGTGCCTGACCTGTAGTTGACTCTCAAGGAATATTTGTGAATTAAGCAATAACAGAGTGAGTGACAGGGGAGAGTGAAATAAGAGATAGTGGTCAGGTCCAGATGGTGCATGCTTCACTAAACTTTGTCCCTGTTCAGAGAGCAGTGGGGTTCTTTGGGGTTCTCCCTACTCTCTAGGGGAGGGATGTCATTGAAATGCATTTTCAATAATTACTGTCAATGGTACTCTGGCCCACCAAATGTGTTGAAGGGGCAAGAGGGGATGCCAGGAGGGCAGGTGGTTAGGGGGCTTGGGCCAGGCTTGTGTAAGTTCAGGGCAAGGTGGACACATACACAAAGAGAAGTAGATGGAAAATCCAAGAGAGATTTTTGGAGACAAAATTAACAGAGCTTGGCAGTAGATGTAAAAGGGTGAAAGACGTTCCAGGTGGTACCCAATAGCCTGTGTCACAGCCTGGTTGAGTGTCCCTTGAAGTAGAAGATTGTCAGTCATTTAATTTCTTTTCTGTTAGCAGGTGGCCCTACGGTATCAGGGCACAAGTACACCTATGTTCAAAGCTGAGTTCCATACTTCCCAGGGTGGGCCCATAAAACTTATGTTTCATTGCTTCCTCTATAGAATAGGCCTAAAATACCTGCTTGCCAGGGTCATTGTAAAGGTCCATGATCACCAAAGGAGTGAAGGCTCCTAGCACATGGCCTGGCACAAATGGGTAGAGGCTGAACCTGCTAGCTGTGTCATCTCTCTGTTCCTCTGTTTCCTCATTGCTAAAATGGGTTCCACTGTTCATGGTATTGCAGCAGAACAAACCATCACAGGATTTAGTGGCTTTAAATGACAATCTCTTACTATTGCTCATGCAGCTGTGGGTTACCTGGGGCTCAGTTGATCTTGGCTATGTTTGACTGGGGTGACTCTACTTTTTACTGCAGGTCTGTGAGTCAGCAGGATGGCTCCACTCTTTGTGTTTCTCATCCATCTGGGATCAGTGGGATAGACAGGGCCTGCTGTTCTCGCAGAGTTGGCAAGGGGAAAAGGGGAAGCAGAAACACATGGAGCCTCTCAAAGCCTAGTCTTGGAACCAGCACATTGTCACTCTGGACCAGGTGCCACTGGCCAAAGCCAGGGCCATTGGTTAAGTCTAGACTTACAGGACAGGAAAGAACAGTCTGCCCACAGTGAAGCCAGGGCAAAGGTGAAGATGTTGGGGAGGTGAGGAAATGGGGCTGGCAATTCAATCCATGGAAGTTGCTAATAGTGGTGTCCTCACAGGTAGGTGTGATGGGTGGTTAATGTACGTGGCAACTTGGCTGGGCCATCGAGTGCTTATATAGTCAGTCAAACATTATTCTGGGTGTTTTTGTGAGGGTGTTTTGGAATGAGATTGACATTTAAGTCTGTGGAATTGAGTAAAGCAGTTGAAGGCCCCAGTAGAACAAAAGCCCAGCCTCCTCTGAGTAAAATGAAATTCTCCAGCTGAAGCTCTTTGGACTTCATCTGTCATTGGCTCCTCCTGCCTGCTGGCCTTTGAACTGGTGCATCAGCTCCCTCTGGGTTTCCTGAACTATAGGCCTACCTGTAGATTTTGGATTTACCAGGCTTCATAATTACACAACACCAACTCCTTATAAGTCTCTGTCTTCTCTGTCTCCCTATCTATGTCAGCTTTTTTCTCTCTCTGTTTCCCATTGGTTCTGTTTCTCTGGAGAACCCTAATACAGTGGGCAAGGAGCTACTACATGCAAAGCTCTTAGAACCCAGTCTTGCCCATAATAAATGATCTATATAAACTGGATTGTAACAACCTCAGCACTACTGACACTTTGGGACCAAATAATTTTTTCTTGTGGGGATCTATCCTGCATATTGTAGGAAGTTTAGCAACATCCCTGGCCTCTACCCACTAGATGCTAGTAGCAATCCCTAGTTATGACTACCAAAAAATGTCTCCAGACATTGCCAAATGCACCCTGGTTGAGAAAGTTGGTTATCATTAGTACTATCTGAATCACTGCAGGTTGCATAATTCATATGACTATCATTTTTCTTTTGTTGTTTTATTTAAATCAATGCTGTATAGGAGGATGCCTTTGGAAGGAAAGAGAGCCACTGCATGACACAGTCGGCAGTGAAAAAACATTTCGGTTTGTTTTTTCAAATTGTCTTCAAAGGAATTAGAAAGTTACATAAAATTCAGCCTCAGCCCTGGCCCCCAAAGTTTTCTTTGGAAGAAAAGACATGCAATTCTTATCACCAGAAGCAGCAGTAGTTGCCCTTTGAACAATGGGCACTGTCTTAGCTTTGGAGGTCTGGTTTGAGGATGTGTGTGAAGTGAAGAGGATTGAGGTTCTGGTCTCTTCACTTTGTTTTCTCTGCAGAGGTCCTAAGGGGGTACCTTTGTTTTCCTTGCCATATAAAAGGTTTTTGTTTTCATTTTGTTCTCTCTCTCTTTCTCTCTCTCTCTCTCTCACACACACACACCATGAACAACTAATAACCTTGTAAAATATATTCTGGTTTTATCTTCATTTTATAGATGAAGAAGCTGAAGCTCAGGTAAAGCAACTAGCCTAGACTTGCTCAGCTAGTAAGTGATGCAGCTGGGATTTGAACCCTTATTGGTCTGTTTCCAGTGTTCAGCCTCCTTATGATGTTCAACCACATGATGAGGCTTTATGAAGGTCAATCTAATGGCATCTTCTAAGGTCTCAGAGTTGCGGGGTGGAGGAGACCAGAAAATTGAACTAAGTTGTGACTTCTCAACTGTGTTGAGTACATCTTGGATGAAGTGCATAAAGCACCAGGTATTAAAGTTTATGAGTCTATTAATCCATGGCTTTGGAGGAATTAAAGTTTCATATTGATGATAAACCTTCCCTAATAAAACTTAAGGGAAGCAGGAATAAATCTCTAATTTCAAAGGACCCCAAACCACTTACACAATTGCATGCAAGATGTATGTATACGATGGTGATAGGGTGATATGTCTTGTCTGGCAGAGGGTACTTTGGCAAAGTGATTTTTGCTTCTGCTAAGTGGTGGAGATAAAATGATGGATGTGTGCTATTGATTTCATGGGAGTTTGCAGGAGGGTGAGCACAGCTGGATGAGAAGCCCACAGTGAAGCTGAAAGCTGCTGAATATGCATCTAGGAGGAGAGGAGAAAAGTCATCTCAGATGGCCAATTTCATCAAATAGCGAAAAGCTGGCAAATAGATGGCAACCAATCTCTCTTTCTCTCTTTCCCTCTCTCTCTCCTTCATTTCTTCCTTCCTCTTTTCCTCCCTTCTTTCCTTCTCCTCCCTTTCTGCCCTCACTTTCTTAGTTTTGTCATGTGGACAAGTGTCACAGTGCGAGTAGGTGAGCTACAGGGTGTTGGTTTAAATGTAGTCCTGGATTAGAATCTCAGCTTTGTGCTTTATTAGCTCGGTGACCTTGGGCAATTTACTTAATCTCTCTAAGTATTTGTTTTTTTGTTTGTTTGTTTATTTTTATAAAACATTTGTTTAAGAATAGTTTTAGATTTACAGACAAGCTGCAAAGATAGTACAGCAAATTCCCATTTACTCTGTCCGCAGCTTTCCCTATTGTCAGTGTTTTACATCACAATGGTACATTTGTCATAATTAATGTGCCAATATTGATATACGAGATTCACTAAAGTCTATGCTCTATTAGGATTTCCTTAGTTTTTACCACACGCTTATTTTCTGTTCCAGAATTCCTTCCAGGACACCATGTTATATTTACTCATCATGTCACCTTGGTCCTCTAGACTGTGATGGTTTCTCAGACTTCCCTTGCATTTAATGACTGACAATTTTAGGACTGGTCAGGTATCTTAGAGACTGTCCCTCAACTGCAGTTTCTCTGATGTGTTTCTCATGAGTAGACTGAGGTAGATGGGTTTGGGGAGGAAGACTATTCTCATCACATCTTATCAAGGGTACCAGCTACCAACATAACTATTGCAGCTGATGTTAGCCTTCATCACCTGGCTGAGGTGTGTTTATCAGGTTTCTCCACTGTTCAGTTCCTCTTTTCCACCCTTCCTCTGTTGTAGTCTTTGGAAGGAAGTCACTGTGTTAGCTCACACTTGAGGAGCTGGGTTGATGCTCCCCTTCCTTGATGGGGAGTGTCTAAATAAGTTACGTGGAATTCTTCTCTGTGGAGTATTTGTGCATTTTCCCATATTTATTTATTTATTCAATTATTTATTCACATCAATATGGATTCATGGGTATGGGTATTTACTCTATGTTTTGAGTTATAATCCAATACTGCATTATTTATTGTGTTGTTCACATTATTTCAACTTCATCTATGCCTTATGTTTTGATAGATTAATTTTTATAAGGAATAAATGGGATAATCAGGGCTGAGAATATGGTGAGGTGAGTAGTTCAAAATTTAAGGAGGCACTGAAAAAACTCATTAATCAAGATAAATAATATATTAATGCAATATTTAAAACAAATAAAAATTCATAAAACAAATTTCATGATAAACAAAATATCAGCATTTTAAATCAGGACAGAATCCTTAATGTATGTAAATTATTTAACTAGGTGCTTAGTATTTAGTACATTTTTAATAGCATTTAATAGATTAAGTCCCTCAATTTATGTGGATATTCCAGTATATCAGTGATTTCTTTCTTAATGTTGTATAACAAACTACCCCCCAAATTTGGTGGCTTAAAAGAGCAAGCAGTAGTTTGGCTTACAGGTCTGTGAGTTAGCTGGGGGTCCCGTGGCTTGCCTAGGTTCATGTGTGTGTCTGTGGGTCAGCTGTCTGTTGGCTGATCTCGGATGGCCTCAGCTGAAATAGCCGGGGCAGCTTGGCTTTGCCCCATGGCTGTCATTCTTATCCTGAAACAAGCAGACATGTTGGTATGTCTTTCTCATGTTGACAGCAGAGAGTGAGTGAAGGGGAAACATGCAAAGCCTTTTGAGGTCCAGGCTCAGATTGATGCATCATCATTTCTGCTCCACTCTACTAAACAAAGAGAGTCACAAGGCAAGCCCAGATTCAAGGGGAAGGGGCAGTGAGGTGTGTTTCTTTAGTTGTGTGGCTAAGGGCATGGTGTGGATACAGGGAGGGGCAAGGACCTGGGATCATTCATGCTTCAGTCTACCAGACAGGCACTGTTTTAGGTGCTGGGAAGACACCAGTGAACAACAGACCCAAGTCTCTGCCCTTGTGGAGATCACATTGTAATGATCATGATGACAGCAATGGTAATGATGAAGAAAGGACAAATTAGTTATCTGTCTCTCAGGAGGCCTGTGGATACTGTCAGATCCATGTGGAGGGGGTTTTGACACTGTCCTCTGTGGCAATTGGCACTTGGAGGGGTACAGAGTGCCTTGCTTCACTGTCAACTGTGGGTGGTAGGATCAAGTCCAGGGAAGGAACCCAGCCTCCAGAAGATAAGTTCTCTCAGGGACCTTCTCTCTATGGATCTACTTGTTCACTAAAATCATCAACAGCTCTGACCTTTGCAAAACAGAGGCTGTTTTAATTGAGATATTGGAAGATGTATTTCCTTAATTTCTGCCTAATGGAAAATCCTTATGCCTGATCAATTTGGGTCATTTTGAAGCAGATGCTGCTATAAATGAAGTTCACCTAAGGTTATTCATGTTAAAAAATCAGTTCCCATTAATCTGGGGAAATGTGGCAACTTCTGCTGTAGAGAAGCTCTGGAAAGCAGCAAGACTGGTAGGACTTTCTGGTTCATGAAAAGTGCCATGCCATTTAGTTTTCTAGGAAGCCAGTAAATAACTCTTGTCACTCAAGTGGCTTCCCAAGCACAGTGCTGGCATTTTTGCATGTGTCATCTTATTTATTTCTCACAACAGCTGTATGAGATATTCTATTACTATTTCCTATTTGTACATGAAGAAACTGAGGCCCATGATCATGTCACTGGAACAGTGAGTGATGGAACCAGGATTTGAGCCCAGGATCTTAACCAGTATACTGCCTCCCTCCCAACTATTTCCCAAGGTAGCTGGTGCTAGTTGAGTGCATGTTCCTATCTCTGTCTGGGGATGGTCAGAAAAGAACACTGATTAAGCATGGGTAGCATTCTGAGTTTTGTATCTGTTCCCAGGACAGACATTCCTCCTGTCTAAAGGAACTCAAACATGATGGGAAGAGAATAAGCTGTGAAATCAGATCAATCTACCTTCCATCATTTCCAATCTTCCATTACTTTCTGTTTCCCATTACTTCCTGTCTCCTATAATTTCCTGTCTCCTATTGCTTCTTCTCTCCCATCACTTCTTACCTCCCATCACTTCCTATCATCCAACATTTCTTATCTTCCATTCCTTCCTTGCTGTTGGCTTTGGGTAGGTTAATTGACCTCTCTGAGTTCAAGTTCTTGAATTGTTTAATAAGTAAAATAATATCCAGTTTTCAGAGTAGCAGAGTTAAATATGATCTTGTATGTGAACTGACTACTCAGGATGGTGGTTTTCTTTTAAGTAGTCAATAAATATTGATTTCTCTCCTGACTTTCCTCCTTTCTGGTTCTTGTCCTCAAAAGTCTCCTGGGAAAGTTGGTGTACAGAGGCATGGCCATGAAATGGATGTGAAGACATGTGAAACAAGCTGAAGGCCATAGAAAGGACACTTTGGTCACTAGGGACAGAAATCCACTCAGGCTAGCTCAAGTCAAAGGGGTTTGTTGGAGAAGATGGGTACACCTCCCAGCATGTCTCCTGGGCCTGGAGCTGGGATCTGGGAAGTCACCAGGATTGCCCAAGCCACCTCAGGCCCCTCTTCAGAGGCCATATGGATCTCCATGCCTGCTTCTCTCTGCCCAGTCACTTCATTTGCATCTCACTACAGACTAGCTTCCTCTGCTCATATATGCAGCCATACCCAGTCCTTGGTGGTGTTTCCCAAATGGTGGCTTCTGATCTGAATCCAAAGGACCTTTCAGTTTGGATTCCAATAGCTTATTCACTCTATCTACCAATATATTGATTCCAAAAATCCCAAAAGAGAAAATCTGTTGGGTCCATATTTGAACAGTTGTCCAACTCTGGCTCAATAAACTGTGAATGATGGTTCTGCCTCTACTAGGGGCTGGACAGGGGGAATTCCCTAAGAGGCATAACTGGGGGGATAATGTCTGGCATCTCTAATATGTTGGGCTTTCTGAAAACTCATTAAGGGAACGAGGACCAAATCAGATCAGAAATAAAGCAAGGACTGTCCTCTGTTTGCTCATATCCTTTTAGTTCAAGTAGCAATTCTTACCCAAGGGCTTACCAACCAGAGAACAGTGCTGGTTAGTACTACACTTTTCAAACTTGAGCATTATATATATAGTGGCCTTTAATGAGAAAAATTTTTCTCATGGAGCCCCAGTGTTGACTTAAACTGTTTTATATTAATGTTAAACTTAAATTAATATTATTTAAGTAGTACAACATAAAAATACCTATAAATGCCTTATGCTTATTGCTCTTATATAGCTGTAAAGCTAAAGCAAACTTATAAATTAAATATAAACAAACCATAAAACCAATAAAATCTAAATTAGCAACATTAATTTAATGTGATGGGTGATTTTCCTGGGCTGAAACTAAATCGCTTCCCATAAAGCTCAATGGGTACTGACTGTTGGAGTACGTTTTCTTTTGAGTTAGACATGCCTAGATTACTCTTTGTCACTTTCTCTCTCCAAAGTGACAGTTTTTGACCTTCACAATAGACCTTCATCATAGATGTGATAAGATCGCCTCTGTTCTTTCTCATCAGCTCAAGACAGTTCAAGTTGTATGAGTCGGCACCAAGGGGATGGTAAAGACAAACAGCAAGTGCTCAAACATTCAGTAGGAGGAACTAAGGGGATCAACCAGGTGATACAGAAAATGCATGCATCAATTTTGAATAGATTACCTTGGAATTTAACATTTAAAATAATTAAAGTAAAAAAAAATCAGAGAAATCCCTAAATCTACAAGGATGTGTCTGTGCTAGAACTCCAGGACAAGACTTGGACTTGTGGTTCAGACTAGTGGGTTCAAACACAGGTACAACAATGGGGGAGTCCATTTACCTTCTGATTTACACACCTTTGAAGTGAAGATTCCTGCCCTGCAAAAGACACATGCCTTTTGTAAGGAACACAGAAGATGGAGTATCTGAAATTGAATTGAAAATCACAAACTCAAGTGGTAGTTGTTAGGGGTTGTGTTGTGTCCCTCCCAACCCCCCAAATTCATAATCCAAACACCTAGTGCCTCAGAATGTGAATGCATTTAAAGATAGGGCCTTTAAAGAAGTAATTAAGATAAAATATGTTCATATAGGTGGGCCCTAATTCCACAGTATTGATGTCTTTATAAGAAGTAATAAGGATATAGACATACATAGAGGGAAAACCGTGTGAAGACATAGGGAAGAGAAAACAGGCATCTACAAGCCAAAGAGAGAAACTTCAGAGGAAATCAATGCTGCTGACACTTTGATCTCAGATTTCTAGCCTTCAGAATTGTGAGAAAATAAAGTTCTGTTGTTTAAGCCACCCAGTCTGTGGTACTTTATTATGGCAGCCTTAGAAAATTAATACAGTGGCACAATTGGTAAGTAGGAAGGACTGGCAAATTGGTGAGCAGATTGCCTGGGTTCTGGTGCTAGCAAAGTTGTTTTCCATGCCCTGGGCAGTTATTTTTCTACCTTCTATTGCTCTCTCTGAGGTGGAGAGATATATAGGAGTTCTCTTTCATCCTTATGGGGTGTGTGCAAGAAAAGGGGGGTGTGCTTATCCATACTTAATTGACAAAAAAGGTTATTAAGTACCTTCGACCCATTATCTGTTGATAAGGCAACCTAGATGACTTGCTTTCTGACCACTTGATAACCTACTCATTACTTAAGACCTCATCTCATCTCATCTCATCTCATCTCATCTCATCTCATCTCATCTCATCTCATCTCATCTCATCTCATTTATCTCATTCATCCATTTAACGATTTTTTTCATTGAGCTCCTACTCTGAGCTGGGCAATGCAATGAGTAAGTGCTAGAGTTATAGTTGTAGATATAGTTCCTGTCTTCATGAAACTTAGTCTATTTGAAGCAGATATTAAATAGTAAACTAATAAACAAAATCACACAATGTGGGCTGTGCTGTGAATCAGAGGTATAGGATACGATAAAGACATTCAAAGAATGTGGAGGGCAGCATTCCTAATAAGGGGACTACCTGTGTACAAGGAGGGAAAGGAGGTCAATGTGGCTGGAGAGTGGTGAGTGAAGGGAAGAAGGTAGGAAAGGCAGGGTGTGTGGCTGCTTCACCTAAGATCTTGGAGACTGGGATAAAGATTATGGATTGCTTACTCATCAGATTTTTTTTTTTTTTTTCAGTTTAAAGTAGCAGAAATGGCTTAAACAGTAAGGTGATGAATACTTTCTCATAACAAGCAATTTGGGGGCATGACAGTGGGGCTGACTCCTCTGGATAGCTACCTCAACCGCCATCTTCTTAGCTACCTTAATGACATGCGTGTTCTTGTGATCTAGTTCTGGGCAATGAGCTGGAAGTGAAACTGCTCTAGAGTTCCCAGGAAAACTTTGTACTACTCTCTCCCTTCATATTTTTTTCTGCCTGGATTTGGACAAGATGTCTAGAGCTATAGCAGCCATCTTGTGGTCTTGAGTGAAAAAGGCCATATGATAGATGGTGTTCCTGATCACATCCATTTGCTCCCTTTCCTAGAAGAATATTATGTACTCTCTCCTTGCTATGTGGCTTGTAAAGCCTCCCTGTAGGAGGCACATAATCCCCTTTTCATTGTCAGATGTGGGCAATAGAATGTGCACAGGTATGACTTTGATGGTCTGAATAGATGCCTTAAATGTAGCTGTGTGCTTCCCTCTTTGATTCCCTCCATCAGTAGAATGGGCATTGCCAATGTGGGACATGGTCCTACAGTCTGGGTCCTGGAATGAAGTCACATGAGACAGAGCCACACCTAATTTCAGCCTGTGTGTCCCCCAAGTGCATTATGTATATTGTTGTAGGCCACTGAAATTTTGGGGTCATCTGCACTTTAACAAAGCTGATTAATAGAGGCCATAGGGATACCCTAAGCAGCACCTTATTTCTGGAATTCGTTTTTATATTTATATTTATTTTTATTTTTCTTCATTTTATTTCTCTCTTTCTTTTTCTTGTTGCTCAGCTACAGTTGTCTCCATTTTCCCTCACCATTCCCCTGACCCCAGCCATCCCCACCTCCCACCCTCAATCCTACCCTCTTTTATACATGTTCCTTGATGACTCTTCTCTCCTTTTCCCCCATTATCCCCTCCCCCTCCTCTCTGGTTACTGTCAGTTTGTTCTATATTTCAATGTCTCTGGTTATATTTGCTTGCTTGTTTGTTTTGTTGACTAGCTTCCACTTATAGGTGAGATCATATGGTATTTGTCTTTCACCACCTGGCTTATTTCGCTCAGCATAATGCTCTCCAGATCCATCCATGCTGTCACGAAGGGTAGGAGCTCCTTCTTTCTTTCTGCTGCATAGTACTCCATTGTGTAAATGTACCATAGTTTTTTGATCCACTCATTTACTGATGGGCACTTAGGTTGCTTCCAGCACTTGGCTATTGTAAATTGTGCTGCTATGAACATTGGGGTGCATAGGTTCTTATGGATTGGTGTTTCAGGGTTCTTAGGATATAATTCCAGCAGTGGAATTGCTGGGTCAAAAGGCAGTTCCATTTTTAGCTTTTTGAGGAAATTACATACTGTTATATGTCTCTGGGCCCTCTGTATGTCGTCCTTGGAAAAGTGTCTGTTCAGGTCCTTTGCCCATTTTTTAAATTGGGTTGTTTGTCTTCCTGGAGAGGAGTCAGGTAATTTCTTTATATATTTTGAAGATCAAACCCTTGTCTGAGGTATCATTTGCAAATATATTTTCCCATATGGTTGGTTTCCTTTTCATTTTGCTGATGTTTTCTTTAGCCATGCAGAAGCTTCTCATTTTGATGAAATTTCATTTGTTTATTCTTTCTTTTATGTTGCTTGTGCTGGGGGACACACTGGTGAAAATATTGCTACTTGGAATATCTGAGATTTTCCTGCCTATGTTCTCCCCTAGGACTTTTATGGTGTTATAACTTATATTTAAGTATTTCATCCATTTTTTGACTTCTAAAGAGACCTTTATTTCTGTGCTTCTCATAGCTCTACAAATAACAAAGTTACTGCACAATCTAGAAAAACATCTTGAGTTTATTTTTTATATGGTGTAAATTGGTGGCCCAGTTTCATTTTGTTTGCATGTAGCTGTCCAGATCTCCCACACCATTTGTTGAAGAGGCTATTTTTACTCCATTTTATGCTTCTGCTTCCTTTGTCGAATATTAATTGAGACAAAGAGACTTGGGTTTATTTTTGGGCTTTCTATTCTGTTCCATTGATCTATGTGTCTGTTCTTATACCAGGACTAGACTATTTTGATTACTGTGGCCTTGAAATATAGTTTGATGTCAGGTATTGTGATCCCTCCTACTTTGTTCTTCTTTCTCAAAATTGCCACAGCTATTTGTTGTCATTCATGGTTCCACATAAAATTTTGAAATGTTTGTTCTATTTCTGTGAAATATGTCATTGGTATTTTCCATAGGGATTGTGTCAAATCTATAAATTGCTTTGGGTAGTATGGACATTTCAATGATGTTAATTCTTCCCATCCATGAACACGGTCCATGCTTCCATTTGTTTGTGTCTTCCTTAATTACTTTCTTTAGTGTTGTGTAGTTTTCTGAGCACAGGTCTTTTACCTCCTTGGTTAGGTTTATTCCTAGGTACTTTATTTTTCTTGTTGCTATACCAAATGGAATTTTTTTCCTGATTTCTGTTTCTGATATTTTCTTGTTGATGCACAAAAATGCCTTTGATATCTGAATATTGACTTTGTATCCCACTATTTTGCCAAATTCACTTATTAGGTCTAGTAGTTTTTTGGTGGAGTTGACAGGATTTTCTGTGTACACTATCATGTCATCTGCAAACAGTGACAGTTTTGCTTCTACCTTTCCAATTTGGATGCCTTTTATTTATTTTTCTTAATCGCTGTGGCTAGGACTTCCAATACTATGTTGAATAGAATTGGTGAAAGCAGACAACCTTGTCTTGCTCCTGATCTTAGTGGGAAAGCTTTTAGTTTTTGTCCATTGAGTAGGATATTGACTGTAGGTTTCTCATATATGGCCTTTATTATGTTTAGGGATGCTCCGCCTACTCCCACTTTGCTGAGTGTTTGTATCATAAATGTGTGCTGTACTTTATCCAGTGCTTTTTCAGTATCTATTGATATGATCATGTGATTTTTGTCTTTCCCATTGTTTATGTGATGTTTTTTGATTTGCAAATATTGTACTATCCTTGCATCCCTGGGATGAATCCCACTTGATCATGGTATATGATCTTTTTTAATGTATTGCTGGATGCAGTTTGCCAATATTTTGTTGAGGATTTTAGTGTGTATGTTCATCAGCCATATTGGCCTATAGTTTTCTTTCTTTGTTATGTCTTTATCTGGTTTTGGGATTAGGATGATACTGGCTTCATAAAAAGAATTTGGGAGTCTTTCCTCTTCTTGGATTTTTTGTAATAGTCTGTGAAGGATGGATAGGGGTTAGCTCTTCATTAAATATTTTGTAAAATTCTCCTGTGAATCCATCTGGTTCAGGGCTTTTGTGTGCCAGGAGTTTTTTTGATTACTGCTTTGATTTCGCCAGCTGTTATGGGTTCAGGCTTTCTTCTTCTTCTTCATTGAGTTTTGGAAGATTATATTTTTGTAGAAATTTGTCATTTCACCTAGGTTTTCAAATTTCTTGGCATATAGTTCTTTGTAGTAATTTCTTACAATTTTTTGTATTTCTGTGATATTAGTTGTAATCTCTCCTCTTTTCATTTCTGATTTTGTTTGTTTGGGTTCTGCTTAAAGCCTTGCCGATTTTGTTTATCTTTTCAAAGAGCCAGTTCCTGGATTTATTGATCCTTAGAATTGTACTTTTAGTCTCTATGTTGCTTAATTCTGCTCTGATTTTGGTTGTTTCCTTCTCACTACTTGCTCTGATCTTTGTTTGTTGTTGTTCCTTCAGTTCTTGTAGATGTAGGGTTAGGTTGTTATTTGAAATGTTTCTATCTTTTTCAGGTAGGCCTGTATTGCTATGAACTTCCCTCTCAGGACTGCCTTTGCTGTGTCCCACAGTTTTGGACTGTTATAAGTTCATTTTCATTTGTTTCCCAAAGCTTTTTGATATGTTCCTTGATCTCATTCTTAACCCATTCATTGTTTAATAGCATGCTATTCAATCTTCATGAATTTGAGTGTTTTTTGAGTTTTTTCCTTGAGGTTGGTTTCTAGTTTCAGGCCCTAAGTGGTCTGAGAAAATGCTTGATATGATTTCAATTTTCTTGAATTTGTTGAGGCATGTTTTGTGTCCTATGATGTGTTCTAGTTTTGAAAATGTTCCATGTGCATTTGAAAAGAATATATATTTTTGCTGCTTTGGGATGAAAGGTTCTGTATATATCAGTTAGGTCCATTTGATCTAAGACATTGTTCAATGCCATGATATCTGTGTTGATATTTTGTTTGGAACACCTATCCATTTTTGGCAATGGGGTGTTAAAATCCTCTATTATAAGTGTGTTGCTGTCTATATCTGTCTTGTAGTCCTCCAAGATTTTCCCTATATATTTGGGTGCTTCCTATGTTGGGTGCATATATATTTATAATGTTTATATCTTGTTGATGGATTCTTCCCTTGAGTATTATGATGGGTCCTTCAGTGTCTCTTTTTGTGGCTTTTGTTTTGAAGTCTATTTTGTCTAAGAATTACTACCCTGGCTTTTCTTTCCTGTCCATTTGCTTGAAATATTTTTTCCCAACCCTTCACTTTCAGGGTATGTAGGTCTTTTGTTCTGAGGTGGGTCTCTTGTAGGCAGCATATGTGCGGGTCATGTTTTCTTATTCATTCAGCTATCCATGTCTTTTGATTGGAGCTTTTAATTCATTTACACTTAAGGTTATTATTGATAGGCACTTATTCGTTACCATTTTACTCCCTTCATATCTGTGTTCCTCTCTCACTCTGTTTCTTCCTTTTTAAAAAGTAGTCCCTTTAGCATATCTTGCAGTGCTGGTTTGGTGGAAGTGTATTGTTTTAGCCTTGTTTTGCTTGGGAAACTCCTTATTTTGCCTTTCTTTTAGTTGAGAGCTTTGCTGGATAGAGTAGTCTTGGTTGCAGGCCTTTGATTCTCATTAGTTGGAATATTTTCCTATTCCCTTCTGGCTTGTAGTGTTTCTTGTAGTGAGAGAAGTCAGCTGCTAGCTTTATTGGGGCTCCCTTTTGTGTTACCTCCTGTTTCCCTCACTGACTTTAAGATTCTCTCTTTGTCTTGGAATTTTGCCATTTTAATTATGATTTGTCTTGGAGTGGGCCTCTTTGGGTTCCTCTTGATTGTGACCCTCTCTACTTTCTGGATTTGTGTGACCTTTTCTCTCATCAAATTAGGGTAGTTTTTCATCATTAGCTTTTCATACAGGTTTTCTATTCCTTGCTCCTCTTCTCCTTCTGGCATCCCTATTATATGTATATTATTATGTTTCATATTGTCCTGCGTTTCCCTTAACCCTTCTTCATTCTTTTTGAGTCTTTTTTCCTTTTCTTGCTTTTTCGTTTTTTTTCCTTCCTTGTCCTCCAGCTTGCTGATTCGATCCTCTGCTTCATCTAGCCTGCTTTTGATCCCTTCTACTATGTTCTTCAATTCAGAAATTGTATTCTTCATTTCCTCTTGTTGATAATTTCTTTGTTCTTTTCTATGCTGTTGTAATTCACAGTAAGTTCATTGTAGCTTCCTTGTAGTTTTCAATAATTCTCAGTGAGTTCATTGAGCTCCCTGATAACAATTGTTTGAACTCGATATCTCATAGGTGACTTACCCCTGTTTCATTTACCATTCTTTTTGAGGATTCCTCCTTTCCTTTCATTTTGGGGTTCTTTGTCTTACCATTATTATGAGACTCTTCTTGTTTGCTTCTGCTTCTTAAATTGGTATGTTTTGACTCCCTGAGTTTGTGGTGTGAACTTCTATAGTAGGAGATGTATGAAATTCAATGGTGCAGTCTCCTTGATCTCCTGAACTTGATGCTCTTGGGATGCCCTTTATGCCATTTATGTTGGCTCTCTGGATGTAATTAGGTTTTGATTGTTGTTGGGTTGCTCTTTGGTGGGTCCTTCCTTCCAGCTGGTTGACTGAGGGCCATTCCATCCACCACATCGTGTATGCTGTTGTGCAGGTGCAGTCAGTTAGTGCTGAAGATGATTCTTATGTCTGTATGAGGTTGTAAGGCTTCTTTTTCTCTATTGTTCAGTTGTTTGTTCTGGGTGATTTCTCCACAGTTTAGTAGTAATTCCTGATTGGTCCAAGGAGAGGCTAGTGTGGCTCCCATTTACTCCTTTGTTATGTTGCTTCTCCTCTGGAATTCTTATTTATTGAGAAAACCCCCTATCTGTTTAAGTTGTTATTGTTCTCAGGTGGCAAACACAAGGCCTGTGAGCCAAATCCAGTTTTCCACCTTGTTTTATCTGGCCCGGCATCTTGTTCTACCTGGCAGCCATGTCAAGCTCTCACTTAACTGTTAAGGAGTAGTTACATTTAAACAGGCCTAAAATTACATTCAGCCCTTTGAAGGCACCCATGAGGCTGATATGGCCCCTGGTGAAAATGAGTTTGGCACCCCTGCTATAGCTGGATTTTCTGATTCTAGCAGCTGAAAACATTTCTGAGATGAGAATTACAGGGTTGGTCGACTCAGAGGTCAATGGAATCACCAGGGCCCCAAGCTCCTTCCATCTTTCCATCTGCCATGCCTAGTATGTTCTCAAGCTAAGCCCATTCAAATCTGCAAATCTGTACAACTACTGCCTTATATCCAAGCAATCCATGCAGACTCAAAAATCTATGTAGCCTCTCCTTACTCCAGAAAAGTTTGCTTGCTTGCAGCTGCCCTTCTTTTGGTCCAATATACTTGACATCCTTCCTTACACCATGGGAGCTTTGCACAAACATTCTACCTGCCTGGTATAATCATCCTTTCACTTCATTAATTCCCATTCATCATTCTTTGGAGAAAAAAAAGAAAGATCATCCTAGCCACACACATCTGTTTGTAGGATCTAAAATCATTTCTGGGAAGCTCCCAGTAGACATTTCCCTCCCTCCCACCTCTCTTCTACCACAATGTCTCATTGACATGAACCAGTTAACATGCACACCTCTATATGTATCATTTAGGTTGGTAAATGAGACCACCATGATTCTATGCAGATTAGAATTTCCCAGAGTTACCTGGGGACAGTTGGAACTAGAAAACAATTATGGCTCTGCCAGCATGGAAGGGAAACTCACCACTGGATGAGCAAGCATTAGTCTGCTACAGATCCCATCCGGAAGCCATTTCTGACCCTAAGACTGGGTTAGGAGCATCTGTCCCTGTTCTCACAGTACCTCTAGGTACCCATCTGATTTCGTACTATGCTACAATCTACATTTACCAATGTATCTGTGTCCCTAAGAAATTAACATCTTATCCTTCTCTGTCCCCAGCATTTGTCCAGAGCCTGGCAGATAACAGTGCTCAGTAAATGTTGAGGTGGATGGATGGAGATGATGACCCATTGGAGTTTTCAGACCTTGGAGGGCTGGGTAGAAAAAAGACTGGCTAGGTTGTAAGCTTCAGAGGTCAGTGAGTTGCTTACCTCTGCATTCCCAGCACCCAGGATTTAGTGGGTGGTTCAGGAAATGTGTGTTGAGTGAATATATGTATTCATGTCATAGGAAGCCAAGCTCTCTGGAGTGAGCATGCTGCTTCATTCGTAGTAGCTCCTCTCCATTTTTGAAGGAGTTCAAATCTTGACTCCAGAGAGTCTACTGTTTTGGTGTGTGATTTTGAGAAAGTTGATGTATTTCAGTGAGTCTGTTCATCTGTAAAATGGGGCTAATAAATAGATCCTATCTCGGTGTCATATTGTGCATGAAACACTTTATAAACATAGAATATGGGTAGCTCTCAAGAAACAGTGCTTTCATTTCTCACTGCCTCCAGGGTCGGTAGAGGAACAAGTTGCAGAGCTTCCTGGAGAACAGAACAGAGGGTCCCTTGCTTTCTCACTGAGGGGCTAATACATCCACACTGGTCCTAATGAACAGCAAACCAAGAGAGGGTTAAGAGTTACCAGCACCACCTCACCTCCTGCTGGCTCAGGACAAGACAAACGGTCTTTGAATGTGCTGCCTAAATTTAAAGCTAGATGATCTACCAACACCTCATAAATAGTTTCGTTTATAATTTAAAGGTTTTGTGGTTGAAAAAAGTGCCAAATTCATTCTGCCAGCCACACAGGATGCGGCAAAGTCACACTCTGGGAGAACCTATTTAAAGAAAACTAAACATGAGGTGAGTGATTGTTGAGAACTGCAACAAATCTGAGCTTTTGAGTGTATTGAGCATCTGAGCCCATGTCCAGAGCAGGATTACCTGAGTAGAGTGTACATCTCTCTTCAGGGGTGCAATTGGAGGGAACCACACTCTGAAACTTCTGCACCTCTCAATAGGCTCTTTGAAAGTTCTCTGGGGTGGTCCAACCTAGTAAATCACTTAAAAATCTGTGAATTTCTTATTTAATTGGAGAGTTGGCCCACCAGCATTTCTTGTGGTGTCTGGAAGTTCAGGAGCTCTGAAGTGGGGCTAAAGGAAACAAGAGTACATTTTATTTTTATTTTTAAAGATTTTATTTATTTTTAGAGAGAGGGCAAGTGAGGCAGTGAAACATTGGTGTGAAAGAGAAACATCCATTGGTTGCCTATCACACACTCCCAAACCCCCCAGCCAGGCACCTGGCCCACCAACCCAGGCTTGTGCCCTGACCTGGAATCAAACTGGTAACCTTTTGGTTTGAGGGACAATGTCCAACCAACTGAGCTACACCTGTCAGGGTAAGAGGATGTTTTAACTTCAGCATAGCTTCTTCTCCCTCCATAAAAGCTTGCTTGCTTGCAGCCTTTCTTCTTGTGGTCCATTATACTTGTACTTGCAGTCCTTTCTCATACCCCAGGGCCTTTGCACATATGGTTCCACTTACCTGGCATATTCATTCCTCCCCCTTTTCACTTTATTATTTACTGTTCATCATTCTGATTGCAGCCCTTTTGTTATTTTCTCAGGAAGCATTCTATGGTTTGTCTGTTTGATCAAGTTGCCCATGACACCTTCACCCACCTCAGCAGGTGCATTTCCATCAGGCACCTTGTCTTAGTTGTAATTTTAAATTTGATTAATGTCTGTTTTTCTCAACAAAGCTTAATATTTGTCAGGGTAAGGAATTTGTTTTTTTCTCAACACTACTTCCCTGGTGCCTGCCACATAGGTCTTCAATAAATGCATTGATTAGATAAATAGAAAGAGGGTTGGAATGTTCCCAGGGAAATGTGGCTTGTTGGGAAGAACTCTCAAGGTGGCCCAGGGCTTGACCTTCTCTTGTAGGGTCAGGGACCTGATCTGACCACTGTCCCTGAGTTGAGCAGACATGGGGATTAATAATTAAATCTAACATTTATAAAGCACTCCTAAGAGTTTTACATGAACTGTCTCACTCATTTTGCACAACAACACTTTGAGATGGGTACTCTTATTATTCTGATTTTATAGTGGAGGAGACTGACATAGAGAGGTCACACGGGAAGAGGAGAGCTCAGGTTTACCCCCAGGCAGGTCGGCTCCACAGCCCATTCTCACAATGCAGTAACTCTCACTAACAAAGCTCCCTGGTTGATATATACACCAAGTGCCAAGTTTTTATTAATTTACAGTAAGATGTAAAATGTTCAATGCCAGTGCCTTGTCCCCTGAAGGCTGGCCTCATTATAAACCAAATTGTCATGTGAGGATTGCTTAGGAAGTGTGGCCACAGAGAAAGAAGAACTTGTGTTAAGACTGATATTTGGGGACTGTATGATTGTGCCAGTCCACTCTGAGTCACAGGTGAAGCACCCTGACCCTTGGACAATGTGTGGGCAGACACTGCCAGTCCCTCTGTCTCCATTTTCTCAGCCTCCTTAGCTGCTCAGGGCACTTTCTGCTTTCAGGAAGACTGAGGCCTCCATCTGGATCTAACTGAGTTGTGTGGCTTGGAAGCTGCTCTGTCTTGGGGGATGACTTTGCCTGTCTCTCTGTCCTGATGTTTGTTTATTGAATTCTATAATTGAACTTACAGAGGGAAGCTCTAGTTTCCCTAGTTTCCAGGGTCTCCATTCTCTGGCATCAACCTTAAACAATAGGACCTGTTTCCTCTCCCTTTTATGGAGCTCAGGGGGACTAGGTAATTTCTCCAAGGCCACACAGCCAACAGAGCAGAGCTGCCATCAGTCCTAGGTCTGTTCAACTGCAGAGTCTGAACACCTCACCCATTCTGTATCCCTCTGTCTTCCCCAGGATGAACCTACATTTTATAAAGCATGTGGCCAACCACTTGGTGTGCACTAAGCATCCATGCAGCATTTGTGGGCAGCAGGTGTGTCACTGTATGGATGAGTGTGGGCTGTGAAATAAGACTACATGGATGGGAGCCCAAAGCTGCTTGGTTTTACCACCTTGGGCATGGTCGCTGGCTGCTCTAAGCCTCACTTTCCCCACCTGGGAAATGGGAATAACAGCAGTAGTCCTTCACAGGTTTTCTGGGAGGATTAAATAGGGTCGTGAATAACTAGCATAGTACCTGGGGGCTGTACTGCTGTGTTGTCAATGGGGGCTCTTTCAGTAATTGTCACAGAAAACTGACTCTCACCAGTTTTTAAAAAGAAATAGGTAGCTCATTAACTGGAAAGGCTTTAGGTTAGTTAAAGCTTGAGGCTTGAGGCTTGGATGGGTTCAGTACTTCTTTCCTCCTGTCAGCTTTGACTTCTGTCATGTTAACCTAATTACAAGGGCCCAAGGGGGCTCGTGGGCATTGCAGGTCCATGTTATCAGGTGTGACTAAGTCTTCCTCTGTAGCACAGACAGGAGCTTTAAGCTGAGGCTCATTATTTCTGATCATCCTGCTGCAGGTGATGCGCCTATTTCTGAACTATTGCCTGCCAGGGCAGTTGGGCACTTTGTTCAGCTCTGGGTCACATGACTCCATCTTCTGGGTTCAAGGGGAGACAACCTCTTTGGAACCAGCTGGCAGAGAAAGAGGGAGGAGCAATCCTTGAGTTGACATGAATGGATACTTGGTAAAGAGTTGAGACTGTCCACTTTATACGACGAGGACCACCACCATTGCCACTATGTCATCATTGTTGCTGTTATTATTATCATCATCTTCATTACTCAGCTCCCCATGATAATCTGGGTTGGGTTAAATAGACCTGTGAGTGTGGAAGAAAATGGTCATTGTTTACCAAATCCATTTTTCCTTTATTGGTCCAAATGAGACTTTAATACTTCTGTTCATATTCCATTGGCTAGGACTCTGTCACATGACCATACCCAACTGCAAGGGAGGCTGGGAACTGGAGTCCATGATATTCTCCCACCTGGCATCCCCCCACCCCTGCTGCTCTTTTCTCTTCTGCTAGTTGGATACAGATGAAAGATGGTGATGGAAAGGTGGAAACTAGATGGAAAAAGGCCAGACTCCTGGATCATTGCTGGGAGAGAGCTTCTCCCTGATCTAGAATAAATTTTTTGGACTTTATGTGAACAAGAAATTTATTCTGTTATGTTTGAGACATCAACTATGAAGGGGCTTGTTTGTCACAGCTGCTGGTGCTGGCCCTTGCTAACACAGTGCCTCCTTACCCTCCTTTTTCTCCTTCTTCCCACTGGGAGGCAGGGCAGGGATTAAAGAGGTTCTTGGGCTTGTGTCTGAGCAGCAGATGTGTGAGAGGGCTGCGGGAAACTTGGTCCTCTCAGTAGCTCCTGATCTCTCCTGGCATCCTTGTACACTGTGTTGGAGGGAGCTTCAAGAGGCCCCCTAAATGACAATCTATCGTCATGAGCCTTTGAATTTTGTCTTTGATACCCCAGGTAACAAAGTGGGATTATCCAAGAAAATATTAGGTATCAGTTAATTGTAAAACATAGAAGCTCCCCCGAGGGCCTGCACAGTGACTTCTACCTTTATGAGAAGTTTTATGACTCTGAATTGCCTGTCAGGATGTTTAAACAGCCCCTCAGAGCATCTAATAGCACCCTCATAGTCATTACACACCACTAATGGGTGCTGAGCTTTCTAAACACCTATTTACTGTGTGGATTTAGTCCTCCTGGAGGACTTATTTCTGATTAAGTAATACATGGCTTCCAAGTGTCTACGTACAGTGTATGTGCCCAGGGCTGCACTTCTGGGTCCTAAGGTTCTCCAGCTACAGACATTCTCATGAGCTTTCTTGACAGGGACCCACAGAGAACTTCCTCTTTGCCAGGATTTTGAAGCTGCAGTGTCTATCAGTTTTCCCTGGGGGAGTGTAGGAACACCAGAGTTCTGGGCCCTACCCTAGAGAGTCTGACTAAGTAAGTCTGTGGTGTGGAATCTATCTGCATTTTTAAGAAGTATATCCAGGTGATTAATTCACTCAGAACCAGAACTATCACTGAGAACAGAGCAGACCAGACTGCTGTGTGCATGGAGTTTACTGCCTAAGGGGATAGAATTGGAAGGCAAAGCAGTTTGTGGTCTTGCATATTCCCCCCAAAGATCTTTGTTTCTTTTTTGGCTTTTCCTGCCCAATCTCCAGTTTTCTAATTGTCCAACTATTACCCTGAAACTTGACTCAGTCTGGTTATGGGCAGCACGTCCCTCCTTGGATCTCTTGCCTGTGCCAAAACCCCCTTTCTTTCCCATCAGCCCCTGTAGTATTTTCCTCCTTAGACAAAGTCATGTGGACAGAAGACTCTCTTAGGCTGTGCAACTGTGTGCAAAGTGTTTAACCTTCCAAGCCCTCACTTGCCCCATCTTTAAAATGGAGATGATCATAACTTACCTGCCTGAGGGCACATAACCTCAAGATGCCCTTTGTTGTAGATTGAATCATGTCCCTCTAAATTCGGAAGCTGAAGTCCTGACTTCCAGAACTTTAGAACATGACCTTATTTGCAAACAGGGTCATTGCAGAGGTAATTAGTTAAGGTGAGTCATACTGGGCAGGATGAGCCTGAACTCAGAGGCACAGGGAAAAAGCCTTGTGAAGATTGGGGTCATCTTGCCACAACCCAAGAAGTATCAAAGATTGCCAGAGGCTAGGAGAGAGGGATGGAGCAGATCCTTCCTGCACAACCTTCAAATGGGACCAATGCTGCTGCCACCTTGATATTAGACTTCTGGCCTCCAAACTGTGGGACAATAAATTTCTGTTAAGGCACCCAGTTTGTGGCACTTCGTTATGGCAGTCCCCTTTGAACCTGAGATCTTTGATTCTTGAGTACAATTGTAAGGGCCTTATTGCCCGCAGTCAAAGGGATTGGCCGTGTGCCTATACCATGCTGAGGTCTATAGCAAAGCAGTATCCTGATGTAAAGAAGATGAAGATGGTTATGACACCCCCATACCATTTGTTGACTGCTTTTATTGTGCCTGGTACTTCTCTCGTTTGCTGCTCTTATCAGCCCTGTGAAGTAAATGACATGGAATTGAGGTTCAGAGGGGTGAAGTGACTTGCTCATGGTCAAGCAGTTAATAAACAGGAGAATCAGGAGGTGGACCCAGATTACTTGACTCTAAGGCATGGCTTTAACCACTACCTTATAAAGCCTCCAAGCTCTACTGTAAATATTGGTGTTCAGTAGAAATTACTCTGTAAGGTAGAGTTTCTTAACATCAACACTGTTGATATTTTAGTTCCAATAATTATTTGCATTGTTGGGGGGTATGTGGCTGCCCTGTGCACTGTAGAATGTTTAGCAGCATCCTAGGCCTCTATCTACTAAATGCCAATAGCAAACTCTCCTGTCCCCAATTGTGACAACCAAAAATGTCTCCAAACAATGCTAAATGTCTCTTAGGTACAACAGTACCCCAGTTGATAACTATGGCTTTAAAGGATGTATTTTTTTTTAAAATCAAAGTCCCAGTGGTCCAGAACAAGGGCTATTAGGTAGGTGGAACATTTCAGAACATCTCAGAGGAGGACTTCCCCACTGTGCGTAACATATGCTGTCCAGCCTGGTGGGCAGAAGCCTGTTAATCAGCATACCGTGGGCTGCCTGAGCTCCACAAAGAGGCATAGATTGGGATTTATGGCCCATCTTGGTTACCCTTTGTCCATGTTGTAAAAATCTTTAAACTGTGGAGGAGGAGAATAAGGAACTAACACAGACCCAGGAATGGGAAAATACAATTAGTTTATTTCTTTAGTTCACTAATTTAATTCATTTCTTAAGTATTTTTTGAAATGGGAAAATGATGAGGATTATTGTTTAAGAACTGTGTTTGAGTCTTGGCTCTGTTACCTCCTAACTGATGTGGGCCCTGAGAAAGAAGATACCAGCCAGGAAAGCTCCCAGTGGCTAATGGGACTCAAGTTAAAAAGAGAGAGAGAGAGTGAGAGTGAGAGCAAGAGCGAGAACAAGAGTGAGAGCAAGAGTGAGTGAGCGAGAGAGACATTAGCAGCCATTTCTATACAGGGGCCTCTCACACAAGCTGCACTTTAGGGAAAAGCCTGCGTTGAACTGCCTGCCTCTGCACTGAACTGCCAGCCTGCACTGTGTTTCTGCCATCTGAGCAGGCTCTTATAAAGGAGTTCCTGGAATCCTATTTCAACCAGTAAGACTGAAACTTGAAGCTTTCCCCCTCCAGTTGGTGCTGTACAGTTAATCCCCATCAGCTTCTTCACCAGTCAATCAGGGTGGCTCTCTTCTGACCAATCAGGACAGTGCCTTTTGGACCAATTAAACTTCGAGGATTTGGAGTCCTCATTTGCTTGAGGTCAGACCAATCAGGGATCAAGGGTGGGACTTCTATCTTTATAAGTCAATTCCCCTGTGGCTCTGAGAGTGCCTAGCCTTTTCCACCGAAGGCTGAGCAATGTGTTTCCCTGGCTGAGTGAAGAGCAGAGCAGAACAGAGCAGAGCTATTTAGTGGGAGAGGGGCCTGGCCCCAGGGCTGCCTCACAGCCTTGCTGTTTTCACAGCTATGCTGTATCACAATTGAGCTGTTTAGCACTGAATAAAGTTTCCTCCCTCACTGCACCCCAATCTGGGGAATTGACACCAGTGACCATGGGTTGATACTGGTGACTTTGGGCATGTGTCTTAACATCTCTGAGTCTTAGTCTCACTTTTATCATCTGTGCCAAAGGACTAACAACACCGCATACCTTAAGGGTGGTTGTGAGGTTTAAGTGAACAATGTATTGAAGGTGCTTACAGCATGCCTGGTACAACATACGAGCTCATCAAATATATAGTCTTTTATAAGGTCTCATTCCCAGTGGTAGAGCTAGGATATAGGGACACAGCAGGTAATTCTTTTAAAATTTTATTTTTCAATTACAGTTTACATTCAGTATTATTTTGTACGTTTCAGGTGCACAGCATAGTGGTTAGACAATCATATACTTTACAAAGTGTTCCTCCCCCTACACAGATATTTCTAGTACCCACTGGCACCAAACATAGTTATTACAGTATTATTGACTATATTTCCTATGCTATGCTGTACATCCCTGTGACTATTTTGTAACTATCATTTTGTACTTCCTAATCCCTTCAAATTTTTCACCCAGTCCCCCAACCTCCTTTCCTTCTGGAAACCATCAGAGAACAGGTAATTCTTACTCAGGGTTTTACAACCTTGGTACTATTGACATGTGGAGTGGATAATTCTTTGCTGTGGGGCCTTCCCTGTGCCTTGTAGGATGTTTAACAGTGTTCTTGGCCTCTATTCACTATATACCAGTAGCATTCTCTTCCTCCAGTTGTGACAACCAAAGATGTCTCTGGACATTGCCAAATATTCTTGGGGGGCAAAATCATCCTTAGTTGAAAACCACTAGTGTAGATTATAAGCTCTTTTAGACTTTCCTACTCAGCATCAACATTACCTGGGAGCTTGTTAAAAATACTGAATCTCAGGCTCTGTCTCAGGCTGATTGGCCAGAACATGCATTTCAACAAGATGATTCAGAGGCATTGTAAGGCTTAAGGCACAGGGCTTCAGGGGGTAGACATGCAGGGTATAGCACAGAGTAGGCACTGGGTTAGTTGAGTAAATTAATGAAAAAGTTGTTCTCTTAAGATTCTAACAGTAACCCACATTTTCGACTGCCATTCTCTGAGCTTGCTGGCTCACACATGGGCCTGAGATCAATGCTTTATCAAAAGTGGCTTTGTCCAGGACACTTAGCTCATTCATGGCCTCCTGGATCAGGGTGAGTTGGGGTGGTGAGTAGTGGAGCAGATAGAGCCAGCTGTGGGGAGAGTTGTGAAGTCTTTTCAATGTACTCCCAGCTTCTGAGTGACTTCTGCCTGTTCCTGTCCCATGTGGAGACCTTGATACCAACAGTCTTGGGTGGGGACCTGGAAGCAGTGTTTCCAGATGCATCCCAGGTCATTACAGTGAGGAGAGAAAACATATAAATACATTTTATCCTCTTATGCTTTTGAAGTTTATGTTACAATGAGCTTATAAGAGAACACATTAGGAGAAGCTTCAGATATAGTAGCTTCAGAATTTTTCTTGTTTTACTTTTAAAAGTGCAATGAAGGTGAGTGGAGCAAGAGAAGGCAGTGTTTCTTATGGCTGGTAGGAGAAGAAATCAGAGAGGAGAGTGGATGCCTTTAGAAGGTTGGTAAACACCCTTCAACTTGGGCTAGGGGCTGGTGACTTTGAATTGGTGATTAAAGGCAATTCTCAAAGCTCCTTTTGCAAGCCTCAAGGCTAAAATGTCAAGCCAAATTGTGCAGAGATTAGACATAATGCTTTGAGAAACAAGCATTGTGTTTTAACGGGGTTTATGATATCTGCTGAGCCAATTGCAAAAGGAAATGTGCCTTAATAAATACTTTTGATGGTGTGATGAGAATTATCCCTCAGTGTGGATAATAACTGGGGAAGAGGTGATGAGCTGCAGGTTGACTGAGAGAGACTCCCTGCTTAAAACTGTTGGTGGCATGTGTGTGTGTTCGGAGCTGCACAAACATTTAAAGTCTGAGCAGACTCCATGACAACTTCAAATAGAGGCTTAACTGAAATCCCTCCTGGGCCCCAGTAGCCATCTCAGCATGGATGAAGTATTATCAACTCCTGATGAAGATTGATTTTAAAATAACTGGGTTCTCGAAGATCCTAATTCTGGAAATCAATTAGATTAATCAGCCTTGTAAAACGACTGTGTGGAGTGTGTTCCAAGGTTACTGGGGAAATTCTGAAGCCATCAGACTGATTAGCTCACTGAGTGTGTTGTGGTCTGTGCTGTTGGTATGTTTGATTTGGTTTACAGTGCGGTTTTGAAATGGAGCTGAGTCACCCTTCTGCTAAGGTGAGGTAGGCTGGGGTGTTCACTGGAGCTCTTAGATTCAAGCAACAGAAGGCGAGTCACACGGTTTAAGGAGAACAGGAATTCCGGAGACGGTGATGAGGAGCCCACATAACCAGAGGTGATGTAGCTAGGATCATTGGCCCAAAGTCACACTATGTCACTGGTCACATACAGTAGGGAATTTCTTAAACACAGAAAGGACTACAGGAGACTGCAGAGGCTGTGGGGCCATAGGAAATGACAGGCTTTCAGTATAGTGGACTAGACATTCATTCATTCACTCAGAAAATATTTATTGGGGGCTTACTATGAGCCAATTCTGTGTGCTTGGGAAGTTACAGTGAACAAAACAGACCACAATAATTACCTTCACAGGGCTGATATTCTGTTGAGAAGAGACAAAAAAAAATGTTGTAGAGTTCTGTTGACCAATATGGTAGCCACTAGTCACATACAGCTGCTTAAATTTAAACAATTCGTTGAAATTAAATAAAATTAAACATATAGTTCCTCACCAGTGGAGTTTTAATATCCATGTTTTTATCACAGTCTGCTCTGCTCCAGGTGATCCAGGCTGTTTCTATCATGTTACTCAAAATTCTTCTAGTCTCTACCCATTGCCCAATTCCAAAGCCACTTCCATGTATGCAGATGCTACGGTAACACTTCACATCTAGATAACAAAACCTGTATTATTTTTCTATTGCTGTTGTAACAAATTACCACAAACATAGATTAATATAAAATGCATGTCTTTTAAAATATTACAGTTCTGTAGGTTGGAAGTCTGGGTTGAAATCAGGGTGTTGGCAGGGCTTCCTTCCTTAGTGGAGACTCCGGGGAGGTGTTCTTTCTTTGCTCATTTCGCTGTTTGTAAAATTTAGTTACATGTGGTTGTAGGACTGAGGTCCTTGGTTTCTTGTTGGCTGAAAACCAAAGGTTGTCCCAAGGCTCTGGAAGCCACTGCATTCCTTGGATTGTGGCCTCCTCCTTCCATCTTCAAGGGCAGAAGTGGTGGGTTGAGTCCTCATTTCACATTTAACTGTTCTGACATGGCTGGGAAAGACGTTCTCTGCTTTTAAGGACTCATATGATTAGATTGAGCTCAGTTTGATAACCTCTGGGACAACTTCAAGCAATCTAATATATGTGTAGTTGGAGTCTCTAAAGGAATCAGTTAGATGGAGGGATAGAAAAATTATTTGGAGATAGTGGCCGAATAGTTTTCAATATAGTTTGATGAAAACTATAAACCCAGAGATGCAAAGAAGCTCAATGAATACCAAGCACAAGAAACATTAAGAATAATGCACTAAGGCACATCATAGTCAAGGGCTCAAACCCACTAATAAAGACCAAGATTTAAAATGACTGAAAGAAAGATTGATGGGCTACTTACAGAGGACCAAAGATAAGAATGGCAGCAGGGTTTTTTTTTTGTTGTTGTTAGAAAGAATGAAAGTGAAAAAGGACAGGATGACAAAATATTTAAAGTACTAAACTAAAAAACATCTAGCTGTCAACATAAAATCCTATAACTACCAAAAATAACTTCTTCAAATGAAGCAAAATGAGTACTTTTTTTTGCTCATTTGAAAGCTGAAAGGATTTGTTCCCAGCACATTCATACTATAAAAGATGTCAAAGTCCTTCAGGAAGAAGGAAAATGGTACCAGATGGATATAGGAAATCTACACAAATGAATGAAAAACACCAGATTTGGCAACTATGTGGATAATACGCAAATTATTTAGGAATGACGGACTGTTTAAATAAACATAACAATGTGATGTGGTGATTATAATGTGTGTAGTAGTGCAATGTACAACAACAATAACAGGAAAGCTAGGAGGACAGAAATACACATTTACTAGTGTTGTAGGAAGTACAATATCACTGGAAGGTAGACTGACAAGGAAGTATATCATGAACCTTCAGTCAACCAGTAAAGTGAAAAAATCAAAGAGTTATAGTAGCTAGAATAACAAAGAAGATAAAATGGAATCGTTAAAAATATTCAACTAATCCCAAAGAAGGAAAAGGGAACAAAGAACAGATGTGACAAGTAGAAAACAAATGGCAAACTGATAGACTTAAAGTCAGCTGTATCAATAATCTCAATAAATGTAAATGACCAAACATGTCAATTAAAAGGCAGAGGTCGTAATATTAGATAAAAAAGAATGACTGAACTAAATATAAATTTAAAAGCATGACTGAACTAAATATAAAGCACTAAATACCTTTGTTAAAGGAGTAGATAGGTCTCAAATTCTACCTTAAGAAACTAGGAAGAGAAGAGCAAATTAAACCCTCAAAAGGAAGAAAGAAAATAATAAAGACCAGAGCAAAAATCAATGAAATGGAAAACAAGAAAATAATACAGAAAATCAATGAAATCAAAGCTGGTTCTTTGATGAGATTAGTAAATAAACATTTAGCCACAGTGGTCAGGACAAAAGCCCCTCAATTAACAATCTCAGAATGGGAGAGGTGATGTGACTGTAGAGTCTATAAATATTTAAAGGATAATGAAAGAATGTTATGAACAACTTTATGACCACAAATTTTCCAATATAGATAAAATGGACACATTCCTTGAAAGACTCAAACTACCAATGCTCAATTAAGAAGAGCTAGGCAATCTGATTAAACCTATCTCTATTTTTAAAACTTGAATTTCTAGTTAGAAAAAGAAAACTATAGGTGGCTTCACTATTCTTCTAACCAATGTTTAAGGAAGAGATAGCACCAGTTCTTTACAGACTCTTTCAGAAAATTGGAGATGAAGGAATACTTCCTAATTTATTTTATGAGGTCATTACTCTGATACTCAAAACTCAGAGAAGTTAAAAGAAAAGTAAACTACAAGCCAATGTCTGTCATGAATATAGATGTAAGTATTCTAAACAAAATTTTAGCAACCTCAGTCCAACAATATATAAAAAGGATAATGCCTCATGTCCAAGAGTCATTTATGAGGGGGGGTCCCCCAAACAGAAATTATCTTCTAGAGGGTGGGCTCCCTGTAATGCAGGCTTCCCCACTAGGTGAGTGTTCTAGGAACCCATCTGTATCAGTGCACCAACTGGTGTTGTTGTGAGAGGCTGTGTTTGACTTCAGTTAATTTTTTTGAAGATTCAACACATTTGCCCATTTTATGATGAATGATTTACAAGTGCACCTACTCACACCATGCTGAGTGTTCAGTAATTTTTGACCAAAAATGGCATGACCCCTGTGCCCCACCAACCCTATTTACCTGATCTCACCCTAAGTCACTTTTTTTTGTTTCCACAGATGAAAAATTCCTCAAAGGGAAATGTTTTGCTGATATGGAAGAGGTGAAATAAAAATTGGCAGAAGCCCTAAAAGGCCTCAAAATCAACATGTTCAAAAACTGTTCTGAGCAGTGGAAAAAATGTCTTGATAGGTGTATTGCATCAAATGGAGAGTACTTTGAAGGTGACTGAAGTTTAAACATGTAAAAATCCATACACAATTTTTTACAAATAGATTCCACTTTTTTGGGTACCTTCTTGTATGCTAAGTGGGTTTAACATTCAAAAGTCAGTTAACATAATTCACAATATTAAAAACAAAAAGTTAAAAACATATCATCATCTTAATAGACACAAATATATTTGCAAGAGTCTAACATCTTTTTAAGACTATAAATTCTCAACAAATGAGGACTAGAAGGGAATTTCTTCAACCTGATAAAAAGCATCTATGAGAAACATTCAGTTAACATCACACTTAATAGTGAAAGACTAAATGCTTTTCCCTTAAGATGAGGCACAAATTGAGGATGTCTGTTTTCACTTCTTTTCAACACTATAGTGAAATAAGTCACTCTAATGAACCAAGAGATATAAGTAAAAACCACATATTTTGGGAAGGAAGAAATAAACCTGTCTTCATTTGCAGATGCAGTGATGATCTATGTTGAAAATCCAATGAGAGCTACAAAAAAATCTACCAGAACAAACATGTGAGTTTAGCAAGGTTACAGGACAATGAAATCATTATATAAAAAGCAAACATATTTCTGTAGACTAGCAATGGACAACTGGAAATTGAAGTGAAAAATACCATCTACAATAGCATCAAACATATGGAGTACTTAGTTATAAATTTAACTAAAATTGTATAAGATCTGCACACTGAAAACAATAAAACATTAAAGAGAGAAATTATGAAGACCTAAATAAATAAAGAGATGTTTACAATTCAGAAAGGGCTAAATATTGTAAAAGTTTCATTTTTCCCAAATTAATCTACAGAGTCAATGCAATACAAATCACAACCTTATGTTTTTTTTTGTAGCAATTGACAAGCTGATTATGAAATTAGATGTACAATGAAAGAGATTGTAGAATAGCCAAACCTCAAAAAAGAGGCTAAGCTTGGAGGGCTAATGTGACCTGATTTTGAAATTTATTATAAAACCATAATAATCAAGACGGTGTAGCATTGGCATCAAGATAGATACTTATATCAATGTGATACTAAAGACAGTTCAGTGGAGAATAGTCTTTTCAACAAATGGTGCTGAAAAATTGGATATCCATATCCAAATAAATGAACTCCAAACTGTATCTTGTAGCATACACAAAATTAACTGACAACATATCATACATTCCCATGTGAAATCCAAATCTATAAATCTTCCAGAAGACATCATAGGAGAAAAATCTCTATGACTCTGGTTTAGGCAAAAATTTGTTAGATAGGACACAAAATGTATGACCCATAAAAATGGAAAAATTTAACTTTTTCAAAACTAAAAACTCTGCCTTTGAAAAATACTGTTTAGAGAATGAAAAGCCACAGGCTGGGAGGAAGTATTTGGCAAATTGTTATCTAATAAAGGCTTTCACCTAGAATCGATGAAGAACTTTCAAAATACAATCATAAGAAAGCATGTAATAAAACAGTGATGAAATATTTGAACATACACTTCTCCAAATTACATGGCAAATAATCACATGAAAAGGTATTCAACATCACCAGTCATTAGGGGAGTACAAATTAAAACCACCATATGATACCAGATACCTAGAATGACTAAAAGTAAAAAGACTGACCACGCCAAGTGTTGACAAGGATAGGGAGGATCTGGAGCTCTCATACTCGGTTGGTAGGAGTATAAAATAGTGTAAACACTTTTGAAAAGAGTTTGGCAGTTTCTCAGTAATTAAACATTTATGTTGTGATCTAGCCATTTACCTGAGAGAAAGGAAAGCATAAGCCCAAAGACATATGCTTGAATGTTCATGGTGATTTTATTTATAACCACCCAAATCTGGAAACAACCCAAATGCCTATCAACAGGTGGATGAAGAAACAATTTGTGGCACATGCATCTAATGGAATACTACTCCACAATGAAAAGGAATGAACTATTTATGTGTACAACAGCATGAATGAATCTCAAACATTTTATACTGAGTGAAAGATGCCAGATGAAAAGACACATATTGTCTGATCCCATTTATATGAATTTCAAACAATGCAGACTAATCTCTAGTGACAGAAAGCAATCTCTGGTTGCTTGGGGACAGGAGTAGGGGGAGGCAGGGTGGGGAGAAGGGATTATACAATGGCTCATAAGGAAACCTTTGGGACCAATGGATGTGATATGACACTGTCCTGAGTGTGTTGGTTGTTTCATGGACACACACACACACACACAATGTTATAAAGTTAAAATTTAGATTTATATATTTATAAATATATGTTTATATATAAATATAATATCATTTATATAAAATTATATTTTATTATATATCATAGATATATAAATACATATTTATTATGAATATATATATCCATATCTACTTATCAAGCTGTATACTTGAACACTAAATTAAACCTTTTCTCAGTGAAAAACACCTGAGCATCTCATGGATCAGGTGAGAATTGGCCAGGAAGGAGTTAGAGGAACCATGTGGGTGCTTCTGCCAAATGAAATGCTCTCCACAATGTACATATTCTCTTTTCTGTTTCTGAAAATCATCTTTGATTGGTAGCAAATGGAGGGTGATTTCACTTAAAGTGGATTCTGAAATAGCTCATACCAGTTTAGGCTGGCTACAAAGCAGAGGTATGCTGATTCTCTCCTGAAAGGAAAGTGTTCCTGGAGGAACCCAGTGTTCGAAAATTGACTCCTGAGCAGCCCATGGCAACCGCATCACGGGTCGTTGTCCCTGAGGTGGCCACAAGCTTATGGGGAAATTAGGAAGGACCTGAAATGCAGTTAGTGTTTGGGAAAGCCTGGGAGCCCCATCTTTCTAGCCTGCTGACTTCTCTATCTCATTATCCTCCTCTCTGAGCTTGACTGCTCTGGGGTAGACTCTGGTCTCTCACTGGGTCCTCCACTGCTAACTGGGTCTGCATATGGTTATCTCCAATAACCACCACAGTCTGATGTGGTAATATGGATCAGATGTAATTTTACTATATCAGAGTTCAGTGATGTGATGGAGGTAGGAAATGTATCTTGTAGGTGGTTCTTTTGTCAAAGTCAAGTTACACTTACTGGTTGTAAGTTCTTGGAAATATTGTGGTAAAAGAAATGGCTTAGCCAGGAAGACACTTAGAGATGCAGATGCGAATGGGAAGATGATAGAGTCAGTTCTGCTATAATGTGACATGTGTGTTCCTGAAAGTCACTGCTTTGTGCAGAATTGCACAGTAAAACTTCGTGGGTTAGAGCACATTGTTTAAAAATTTCTTCAGTGAGACATTAAAACAATGTAGAAACCTAATAAAAAGATAGCACAGTTTTACACATTAAATGGTAAAGAAATACACACATACTATTGGGTTGGCCAAAAAGTTCATTTTGTTTTTTTCCATATTATGGCTCTAGTAGTGCCTAGTTGTCTTTAACTGCCTTTGAAACAATATGTTAGATTGTATTGTGACAGCTATCATATCGGTGTACATTTAAAAAAGCTATCAAAATTGGTGAATTTTTGTGCAGCCATTTAAATTGAAGGTGGAACAAATATACAACATTTTCAGCTTATTATGCTTTATTATTTCAAGAAAAGTAAAAATGCAACTGATACACACACAAAAAAGATTTGGGCAGTGTATGCAGAAGGTGCTGTGACTGATTGAACAGGTCAAAAGTGGTTTATGAAATTTCTTGGTACTGTTGACATTTTTGCCAAATAATTTTTTGCTGTGGGGCTGTCTGATGCATTGGAAGATATTTAGCAGCACCTCTGGTCTCTACTCACTAGTAGCCAATAGTGGGAGATAGCTGACATGCTCAAAATATCCAAATCAATAAAGTTATTGGTGAAAATGAAAAATGTGTCTTTTGTTTTATGGAAAAAACTAAACAGACTTTTTCACCAGCCCAGGAGGTTGACTAATAAATACCACATTTTACCTTGAAAAAGACCTGAAGTTTGGTATAGAAGTGATTGTTGGAAGGAATGGTTTTGTGTATGTGTGTGTACATGTATGTGTTTTGCACAATTCTAAGTGCCTCAGTTCAGCGGGTTATATCATTCTGCATTTACTTTGTGTTTTTTTGCAGTCATGCATAAGCAAATGCAAAATATGTATTATGCTCAAATTGTTCCCTAATGTATCAGTCATATTTGAACAAACTCACATTTTCAAAACAAGTGTTAAATGCAGAACTGACTGTGTCATAGTGAGAGAAGGGCCGTCTGCAGGAGCATTTGAAAGGCCTGTTGGTGGGGGCAGTGGCTGAGGTTATATGGGAAAGGCTCTAGGGCAGGACTGAACCATAGGATCTCTCTGAATAGGGACACCTGCCCTTTGTTTTGTTACTGTTGTTATGCTAGGAGTCCATGAGCCCATGTCCTGTCAGTGTCACTACACAGAAGGGACTGAAAGGGGCAGTTCATTCTTCTGGTGGCTGTTGTGAGTTGACCTGGTCTTTAGTTACTACTCTCAGCCTCATTTTCCAGCAGAGGGTATCAAGGCTGCCCAGAGGAAAGGGAGTCAACTGCTTGTTGGTCTAACACTGAGAAAGTTATATAGAAGCATAGTCCCCACAAGTGTTTTAAACCTGTAACAATAGAAAAAAAAAACCCAAAACCCTGAAGTCACTGACCTAATGTTGCCAATTCAATCAACAAATATTTATTGACTTATTGAGCACCTATTATGCACCTTGTGCCATTCTAGGCACTTCAGATACATTAACAAACAAAGCAGACAAATATATCTGCCTCTATTTTCCCAATAAGACAAAAATTTAAAAATCTGCAATAGCAGTAAAAACTCATGCTTTCATTAAAAAAATGAAGTCACCTGTATTTTCAAGGGGCATTCATCTACCACATGCATGGGGCTGAAATAATTCCAGAATGAAGGGCTGATATTTCCAGAAAACATTACATCCCCATGTAGACTCTTGGAAACCAAGTGCCAGAGCAGGGAATGGTTAAGCCATGAGAAAGATGCCCGTGGGCTGTGGGCATCTTGGTCCTGGCCTGTGGCCTGTGGCTCTCAGAACTAAAACTCTTGCATAGTAAAAGCTCAGAAAGTTGATGTGGTCCTTCAGTTGTGGAAGTACCTGGCTTAGATTGTATATTTAAAGTACTCACCCACAGGCCTTACCTGCTGGGAGCTTTCTCTTACCACCTCTCCTCAGAAAGGTGGGTGACTTTCTCTGGCAATCACTTTCCTTCCCTGTCCTTCAAGTCTGAAAACTCGATAGAGGTATTTGTGCATCGGTTACGTGTTCATTGAATGCTTCTGCATCCTTCTGGATCACAGGCCTGCCCTGGGATAGGCTACAGGGCATGCGCAGGAACTTCTGGAGCCCCAGACTTTGCTGGGTTGTTGCTGGGGCCTGCGGCTGGTAGTGCTGGCATCCAGTGAGGAAGATTCTGACAAGTAACCGTTGTCACCCCCGAATTGTGGAGCTTCAGCCAGAGAAAGTTGCAGCTTCCTCATGATATGTAGAACCAAAAGTTCCTCTCCGCACAGCCCACTTTGGGACCATGGTTTGTACCATGAGTCCCTGCTCTCTGGCAGTTCACTGTCAATGGAGTGATGAAGCATGTATGTTTTGGGGCTCTGTGGGTCTGGATTCATGGCTCAGCTCCCTGTCCTATTAGTAATAGGTGAGTCAGCAGACTTTTCTCAACTTTGGTTTCCTCATCTGTGGATAAGCATAACAATAGAACAGACCATGTAGTGTTAGGGTAAAGCTTCCCTAAGATAATGTAGTTCGCACACTCTAGCACGTGGTAAGAGCTTGACACACAGCTTCTGCCACCAATTCAGTTCAGCTCCTCTGAGATGCCTCTCTTGGTGATTGCTGGCCTGTGACAATGATTCTTTCTCTCTGGGTAGTTTATTAGCCATCACTCCTTGGACATTTAATCATACGTTGAATTTAACATTCATGATGAATTGCCTCATTTTTTCATGTTATTTGTTGACAGTTTATCGAGTTCTAAAATGGCAGATGTTGAACCAGACACTGCCCAAATGTTACTATATTTAATTCTTATATCAACACTGAGAGGTAGAGCATTATTATCCCCCTTTTCATATAAGGAAACTGTGGATCAGAGAAGTTTAGTAATTTTTCCAAAGCCACACAGCTAGTTAAATGCAGAGTAGTGGTTTGAAGCCAGCCTCTTCTCTCCACCCTTAAGTTACACTGCAAGCTGTCAGAGAGCAGATTTAGTGTGTGCTACATATTATTTATAAGCACAGGGAGGTTGACTATTAAAATAGAATTGGAAATTGACTCAGACAACCCCCTAATCTGCCAGTTTTCCCTCTAGAGTGCTTCTAAGGAGGTGGATTCAATGGCCAGATGCAATGGTCAGACAATCAAGTTAATGCTGCTAAACAAACATACCTCTGGCCTTCTAGCAGTTACAGGGCTTTGTAAACAAAAGAAAGTAAGGAAAGTCAAGACTTTTCCATTTTCATCTACATTCCCAGTTTGGAACAAGAACTCAACAGGCAATTGTGTACACCATATTTTTGAATCTTTTAAAGCTGCACATTAAGCTAAAACTGCATGGAGGGGTCTTAAATTTTTATAAAAAATATTATTTTAAAACTTTGCACCTTTTTAGAGCTTTGGGGGCAAGCTCCTGGTTGTAATACTTTTGAAGTGAGAGTTGAGGGTCGGGAAGCTTTTGACTAAGTGTGGGCATATTCCTTAGAAAGACCCTTTCCCTCTATTCTGCTATTATGATTTATACCTAAGCTAGAGTGTTAGAATTTATATTGGGGAAATAGGAACACATGTTAGTTAAAGAACACATTTCCTTTTTGTGGTACTGTAGGTAGAGTCTGCAGAGGGCCCTTGTCATATTAATGCTGGTTTTGCTTTGCGTAAAGAATAATTCTGAGCCTGCCATCTACAGAAAGTCTAATCAAAGGGATCTCAGCGTAAATGGTGACATTTGTGATTGGCTGTGGCGGGGGGCTGCCCCCCTCCCCAGTAGCTGCTGAAATTGAGCTGTCAGACGAGGAAGATGAAATGCTACTTTGTTCTATAGCTTGAGCTCCCAGAGGCAACGTTTTTGGGTCATTTGACATTAGTTCAGAGAATGGGAAAGGATTTATCTTTTTTTTTTCCTTTTTTTTCTATGACTCAGGGAAAAATGTTTTCTGCTTGTTGGTAAGTTGGAAGTGACAGCTCTCCAGGACAGCTGCCTGCATATTTAAGGGGAGATGTTTACAGGGGCGGCTGGTGGTGTTTGGAGGTGCCAGCTGTGTCCCTCCTGCAAGCACCAGGCACTGTGTTCCAGGCATCACCCTTAATAAGCACATCACATACTGGTTGTCTTTAAAGCAGTGTTTCTCAAGGAGTGTTTCTTGGGACGTTAGTTACACAAGGTGCTCCAAGGAAAGAAAGATGCCATGAAAAAAGTAAAAGTGTCTCTACGGCCACACGAGTTTGAGGAAACAGTGCGTGCCACATTTACCCCCTCCCGTTGACACACAACTCATGCCAGTGTGTTAAGGCTCTGAGCAGTCCTGTCAGCAAGAAACTTGTCAAGCTTTGTTTAAGCTAGATTTTCCCAAATTAATTTGCATTTTTGAAATTTTAAAGAAGATGTTTTAGTTTCTATTATGTGTATGGCACTTTATAAGGCACAGAGTTGAGAGATACAATGGCGAGTAAGGTGGATGGACCTGTGTGGCCCCCTGAATCTTATAGATAGATAATAAGTAAGTAAACAAGCAGGATAATAAATAATTACCCATTGTTATATGTGATGTGACTAAACAAGCAGCATGCGTCAGCGAGGAATAGTGGTAGGGGTGGGTCTGATGGAGGACAGGGAAGAACACTCCAAGAAGGCAACTTGTAGTTGAGAACTAAAGCATGAGAATGAGGCAGTCATGTGAAGTATGGGAGAAAGAGATGGCGAAGCATGTGTAAAGGCCCCGAGGTATCACGAGTCTAAGAAACATCACATGAAGATCTGAAGCCTGTGTAAACTGCCCCAGGACCAGAGCAGTTACTATGATATTTATAAAAGGCCTGATACAAAGTATACAATCTAAGTAGAATTGGTTCCCTATGTTGACTTGTCAATGGGATTTTGAACACGACTATCAAGAAAGGTCTTGATCTTGGGCAAGCTCCATGACTCAGTCCCTGCGTCATCTCAGACTTGCTCAGTGATATGTGGGGTGGAACTCTGAGGCTGTCGGCCCTCTCAGGGTGGAAAGGGTATGTCTTTGTATCTCTTCTTCATAGCCCCCTGTTCATATCAACCTTTGCAATTTGGACTCATTTAAGGTGCAACAATGAGAATGCAAAGGGGTTAGACATCTAGATCATAAGTTCTCAAACACCAGGGTATGAGAGACCCATGGGAATTTGTAAAAAGGCACAGTCCATGGGCATACTCCTCATCTCCTCAGACTCACCTGGGATGGTTTACCTGCCTGGGCCCAAGACTGACTATGTCAGCCCACAGCACACACCCTATTCTGGTTCTGAGCTTGCTTAGCTGTAGTTTATATATTTTTTGATTTATTAACTCTATTAGGAACATCTTACAGGTCACAGTAAACCTTGATTTAGAAGCCATTCCTTTGTAATCCAATGTGGCTATGATCCCCAAATCTGAAATATGGCAGTTGGTGGGATAATAAATCAGGAAACAGACTCATTTATGTAGTTTTAGAACAAGAAAAACAAGGCCACAGAATGCCCGCAGGTAAATGAAACCCACACCACCGAGAAGCCCTGTCTGAGTTTGGGCTTTGTCACTGGGGGCAGAGGAGTGTGGGCTGTACCTCCTTAAACCTTGTCTGACTCCCTCTTCTAAAGGGATCCCCCCACCTGTGATTTTGAGTCCTACCTTCTGGAAGTTTCTCTATCAGTTTTCTCTTCCCCCACTGTTTGGAAATATAAATAAAGTCTAGCCTTTTTCATGCTAGGAAGGAAAATTCTCCATTGTCCCTGACTGTCTTTCTTGCCACCGATCATCCTCTCTTGCTCAAGTCTAAAACTCTTCAGTGATGACCTCCCTCCTCACATTGCTGTTAGCGTACAGCCCAGCTCCTGAATATGGTTTCCAGGGCTGTGCCTGAATGGCTCCTGCCTACCTTTCCAAGCTGGCATTTTACCCCGAACAGCGCTGCTTGCTGTGCCCCAGCTGTCCTGAAATCCTTTCATTCTGCCCCCCACCACTGCTCCCTGTGACTTTCTTAGCAGGACCTGCATGTGTCTGGATGATCACGTCTGTTTACTGTCCAGCTCTCCCTAACTATAATAAAAGACTAGTGAATTTAGGAATCTCATCTGTCTTGTTCCTTGATATATTCCAAGTGTCTGAAACAGCAATGATTTAAATGGCCAATAAATATTTATTTTTTAAATGAATACATTTATTCTCTTCTGGGTACTTGAATATGCTGTTTCATTTGCTTGACAATCTCCCACTTCTCCTGTCCTCTTCATATGCACGCTTTGCCTGCTAACTCCTACACACCCTGAAATTCTCAGCCCATATGTCACTCCAGGAAGAAAGACCTGCTTCCTCAAGTTTGGGATGGGTTCTCCTATTTGCTCCCAGAGTACTCATCACACCTTATTACAATCACATGTTTATTTGTTTTATTCTTTTGTAGACTGTGAATTCCAAGGGGGCAAGGGCCAAAACACTTGTGAATTCATGCTGCCCAACCCAAAAAATATTTCCTAGCCCTTATCTCATTTGTCAATGCTGCAGCATTTAACAGGGTCACCCAGACCTCCTTGACACTCTGTAATGGGAACATGGGGCCCAGTCTGGTTGTGACCTGCTGTGCGATGCAGAGAGGTACTCTGGCCAGCAGGTGACAGGAGATCTCAATGGCTAACTGGGAACCCCCTGTCGCATGAGCAATGGGCACTATGGAGACTTAACCTCATGCAAAGAAAGAGACTTTCATAAAGGCTTTATTGTAATTTGGGGGTTTATAAATTTTATCAATTATATTCCTATCAGTTCTGTCCTCCTCTCAATACAACACCATCACCTTCTGTATCTTTAGCACAGAAAGGGTGGGGACCTGGATGGGAGTGGCTCGCTGCCTGATCCTTAGTCTAGGGAGGGGATTTCCACATTAATATTTCCAAGAGACTGTGAGCACTCCCTTCTGTGGCCTACAGCCAAAAGTCAAAAATTCTTAATTCTGTGTTTTGAATACCGGATAGTGAGAAACAGACATTTTCCTTCTTTCTTGCCTAATACACAATTCTGGAAGCAGGTCCATTTCACAGAGGCAGTACAACTCAATTAGTTGGGAAGAAAAAGTACAAAGAAAGCCATTATGCATACTTCAGGTCTTGTGAGGCACCAGGGAAAGGGAGACGACACAAGCTTTTGAAAGTATTTTCAGTTCCATTTTAACATTAGGCCTTTGTGTGTTTATGATTACCAATAATATACCTCAATGCTCTTTTCCCTAAAATGCTCTCAATTCTCTAATCTTTATGAAGGCCCTCAGACCTGTCTGCTGAATGGTCTGTTCCCTTCTTCTGAGGTGGTAGGGTCACTTATTCTACTCTCATGTATTTCAATAGAAATTACTTGAGGACCATGGTCTTGGTTCCTTTTACAATTTAAGTTTATTTAGAGTTATGACCCTGGAATTGATGAGAGCTTTTTTTTTTTTCCCCCCAAATGTGTCACCTCGGTTGAGAAAATTGAGTCCACTGATATTATTCTTTCTAGAACCTCATTCTACTTGTCATTCGTCCATTCATTAGTTAATTTATTCATTCAGTCAACATGGTGCTATGGATATCAGGACACAGGGAAGATGATCTTTTATTGGTTGGCTTTAATTTCTAGGGTGAGAAGCTTTGAAATTCCCAGCACTGATTTTGTCTCTAGCTCAAAGGCAAAGTTCTTTCTGAGCTCCTGGCAAGGTTAGAATGACCTCTTTTCATTCAGGAAAAGGAAAGATTTGATGGAACAGATTTATTTCCGTTCCATCTAAGTTTATTTCTGAGGACACCATGTGTGCTAAAGTGTGGTAATTGGGCATCTGCAGTGATATGTCAAATAGGACTGGAGCCTCCAGCAGTTCTACTTAGAGATTGTGAAGGCTGCCTTTTTCCTAGCTATTGGAACTGCCAGGGTCAGGACTCAATGGAAAAACCTTTTGGTCTTGTCACCTTTGGTTATGCATTAAATCAAGTCTCTGATGGTAGATTCTGGTGCCAGGAGCTACTGTGAAACAATTGGAGTGAATAGAGCAATTTTTCAGAGTCAGGAGAAGAAGCGGAGACAACCAGGGGAGGAAAGAAAACTTTAGTGGAAATTGTTTTGGGATCAGAGGATGAGACACTCTGGCACCACTCATTTCATTTTCCTGGGGGAGATAACAAGGTCCTCAAACTGTTAAGTGCGGGGGAACCCTCCTCAACATTCTGGGTGCAAGGGAGCTGATCTAGTGGATGGCTGCCCATTTTTTCCTGCTTCTGGCATTACTGCCTCTCTATTCTACAGCTTTTTGCTTTTTAAATAACATTTTTTTTTATTGAGATACAATTCACTTGCCATACAATTTACTCATGTAGAGTACCATTCATTGGCTTCTAGTATATGCACTGGGTTGTACAACCATCATCACAGTAAGCTTTAGGACATTGCCATTGCCACCCAAATAAATCTTGTATTGTACCTTTTTTAAAAAAATATATTTTATTGATTATGCTATTACAGTTGTCCCATTTTTCCCCCTTTTTCCCTCCACCTTGTACCCATCTTCTCACCATCATTCCCCCACCTTAGCTCATGTCAATGGGTTGTACATATAAGTTCTTGGCTTCTCCACTTCCTATACTTTCTTAACCTCCTCCTGTCTATTTTGTACCTACCATTTATACTTTTTATTCCCTATACCTTTTCCCCTATTTCCCCCCTCCCTGCTGATAACCCTCCATGTGAATCTGTTCCTGTTCTAGTTGTTTACTTAGTTCATTATTGGTTTTGCTTTTCTTATTTTTTAGGTTTGGTTGTTGATAGTTGTGAGTTTGTTGTCATTTTACTATTCATAATTTTGATCTTCTTTTCCTTAGATAAGTCCCTTTAACATTTCATATAATAAGGACTTGGTGATGATGAACTCCTTTAAGTTGACCTTGTCTGAAAAGCACTTTATCTGTCCTCCCATTCTAAATGAAAGCTTTGCTGGATAGAGTAATCTTGGATGTAGATCCTTGCCTTTCATGACTTGGAATATTCCCTTCCAGCCCCTTCTTGCCTGTAAGGTTTCTTTTGAGAAATCAGCTGACAGTCTTATGGGAACTCCTTTGTAGGTAACTGTCTCCTTTCCTCTTGCTGCTTTTAAGATTCTCTCCTTATCTTTCAACTTGGGTAATGTTATTATGATGTGCCTTGGTGTGTGTTTCCTTGGGTCCAACTTTTTTGGGACTCTCTGAGCTTCCTGGACTTCCTGGAAGTCTATTTCCTTTGCCAGATTGGGGAAGTTCTCTTTCATTAGGTTTTCAAGTAAGTTTTCAATTTCTTGCTCTTTTCTTCTTCTGGCGCCCCTATGATTCAGATGTTGGAACATTTAAAGATATCCTGGAGGTTCCTCAGCTTCTCCTCATTTTTTTTGAATTCTTGTTTCTTCATTCTGTTCTGGTTGAATGTTTCTTTCTTCCTTCTGGTCCACATCATTGATTTGAGTCCCAGTTTCCTTCCCGTCACTCTTGGTTCCCTGTATGTTTTCCTTTATTTCATTAGCATATTCTTCATTTTTTCATCTATTTTGCAAGCATATTCAACCAATTCTGTGAGCATCCTGATTACCAGTGTTTTGAACTGTGCATCTGATAGGTTGGCTATCTCTTCATTGCTTGGTTGTATTTTTTTCTGGAGCATTGATCTGTTCTTTCATTTGGCCATTTTTTTTTTTTTTGGTCTCATCATGCCTTTTATGTAGTAAGTGGCAGAGCCTTAGGTGTTCACCAGTGTGGGGCAACCAGGTCACTGCGTTGTGATGCTGTATGTGGGGATGGGGTCTAAGAGGGAACAATGGCACTTGCTCTGCTCTCTTCAGATTTTCAGTTACCTCCCCCACTACCCATGATCAAATTGGGCCCTTCTGGTGCTGATTCCCAGGTGGGTGGGTCTGTGTGCATTCTAGGACCCTGTGAGTCTCTCCAATGAACTCTCCTGTGAGGATGGGAGTTTCTCCACTGCCACTCCAACCCCCACAGGTATTTTCAGTCGGAGGTTTTGAGGCTTTATTTCCCTGTGTTGGAGCCCTGGATTGTGTGGTCTGTCTCACTCCATAGTTGTTCCTCCCGGTTTATCTATATGCGAATGTGGGATCATCCAGTCCACAACTCACTGCCTTGCCATGTGTCCTCTCCACCTGGCTGCCCATCTCCACCCCTCCTACCAGTCTGGATGAATGTTTCTTCTTTAACTCTGTGGTTGTTGCATTTCCATACAGTTCGATTTTCTGTCAATTCTGGTTGTTTTTTGTTTACAAATTTGTTGTTGTCCATCTTTTGGTTGTGTGCCTATACCTCCATCTTGGCAGGAAGTCTCATGGATCTAAAATCACTGTTGAAAAGGATGAAATTTCGGACTTGATGAGATTCAGCAAAATATGATGGGGCAGCTGATGGCAATTAGGAGAACTGTGTGAGATCCCAAGGTGCCTGCTTTGAAGGGGAATGAGGCATTATTGTCCTATTTACAATGTTTTTTGTATCTTGTATCTTCTCAATAAATCTCTCTCTCTCTTTTTTTATTACATGGTTGGATACATTCCGGACAGAACTTGTATAAGTACAGTATTGTTAATTATTGTCTCCAAGCTGTATGTTATATCCCCAGAGCTCATTTCATCTTATATAATTGGAAGTTTGTACCCTTGGCCACCTTCACCCATTTCTCCCACTTTGTGTTCTTCAGTGCATACAGATATTTCTACCCAATGGTGTGGTCTTTCTCTTTGAATTTCTCCCACTTTGCTAAGGAAATGAGTCTTTCTACTACTGGGTTTATTCCGTCCTTTCTGTGTCATGTCAGGTGATCTATGGGTTTGCCAAAAGCAAAAGGTGCAATCTTAACTACCTGTCACTTAAATCATAAATTGACTATTTGCAACCAAAAAGACCTGTTGTAAGATGAAAACAGTATACTTTGGATACAGGATAGGCCCAACCATCCAGAAAATTTGGGAATCAGTTTTGGTGTTCTTGCTTCTCTAGTTGATGTTCAGTCATTCTGGTCAAGCATCTCACCTGGGATTTGAGACAGGTGTCCTTCTGGTTAGAGCTATTAGATCAGACCAAGACCTTGGCAGTCACAACCAGTTTCTTGTCTGGACTGGTGTTATAGTTTCTGCAGGTTGAGGGATGGCACTTGAAAGAGTCGCAGTCACCCAGACATTGTGCTGTTGGAACATGGGCACCCATTACTCTGCCCATCACGAGTAAGCAGGAAGCAGTGGTGATATTAGGAACATGGGTACATCTGGGCCCAGTTAATTACTGTGGCTGCAACTTTAGGGAGTGGGAAAAGTGACATAGGTCATAAAAAAACAAAACAAAACCAGGGCTCAGGACAAACAAGAACTACCTCCTCTGTATCTTCTGCTGAGCTACCTGCATGATATCCTGGGACTCAGAAGGAAAGTTGTATGTGTGTGTGTGTGTGTGTGAAGCATTCTGCATTAGAACTTGAAAGTGACTTTTCCTTCTTTATGACAACCTATAAAGATAGTAGAGTAGAAGTTGCCTGGAGTCTTTTATGTAAGGTGTCCTGAGATATTTTCTAATAGCCAGTCTGGTTAGGCTGGTGTCATGTAGAAATGAGAAATAGGAGAAGCTCCCGGGAGTGGGGATCTTACTCCAACCAAACCTCATCTTGAATCCTCTCCAGTTTTTCTTAGTTTTTATATGAAAGTTAGGAAATTAGTCTATTTAGGCTGACTTTTTTCAGTTCTCCAATAGCCTTCCACACAACAGCAAGATAGATAGTAGACAAATAGTCAAACTAAATACCTGCTTGCAAATGATTGTGCAGTATGTAAAGAACATTAAGTGTGAGGTGTGTGATGGCATTTACTTCAGATAAAGTGGTTGAAATAAAAACTTTGGAGCTGAGTTTAATATGTGTTTACCCACTGTTTCTGGATATTATATTTTGTTTCTGGCTGACATATTTTTTTTTGGTCACTTGTTCCATTTCCTAGAGATTGCAGAAATGTAAGAATACAACAAAAATCAACCACAATTTGGATAAACCACCTAGATAGCTTTAGAGTGCTTTAAAACTGTTATTTTTTGTTGTGTATTAGACAGGGAGACACTCACACACTCACAAATGAGCCACAAGACAATTCACCTGCAGACACTTCACATTGACTCACTCCCTTCTTGTGTATTTAATCAAATAGCAGTGTAATAAATTAGCAGCGATTCATTTGGACACCAAATACCAAGTTGTTCTCCTAAGTGACCTGGATTGATTTCCACGTGTCGAAATTCATCAGAAGGAAGTGGCTTCACAGCTGGGAGTCCAAATACTCTAACACATTTCTGTTCTCACTTTCACTTTAACCAGTGAAAGACATTTGGTGTTCTGCCTCAGATGGTAAGCTTCACAATTAGTGGGACTGAAAATGTCAAACAAAGGCCCTCAGATGGATTGGCTTTCCCACAACATAAAGGCCTTGTGAGTTGCTGGGGGAAACAGACCAAACCCTTATCCAGGAGAAAAGGATGGGGCATCTGTCCCATACCTCATGACTTTGTGGGCATACAGGCACACGTATATTCAGGCTGTGTGTACATATCCACACATATGTCCGGATCCCAGGGCTGCATCACTTTGGACTACTTGTTAGTTATAACATGCCTGTCAGATTAGATACTGATGTTAATAGCTAATATATATATTGAGTCTCTAGATGTGTCAAACATTCTTCTAATTGCATTACAAGTAATAACTCATTTAATCTTCATAATCACCCTGAGGTAAGCGGCATTATAGTCTTTACTTTATAGATGGGTAAGATGAGTCACCAGAGGGTAGGTAACCTGCCCATGGTTTCACTGAGGTAATGATGGATCATGTCTTCAATACTAGGCTTTCTATAAAGAATGGGCTAATTGCTGTGTTTATGGTGGAGGGAAAACCAGTTCAAACCATAGCAGTGGAATATTCAGCTTGAGAGCAAAAGAGACTCTGGATGGAAGGGCTCTGTGTACATTTAGATGAGATCACCATCAAAATAACCACCAACACTATTATCGCTACATGTTGTCGGTAAATTCATTGTCAATGTTGGTGGAGATGGGACACATAGAAGCTCAAACTTCATGGTGATAAGTGCATGGTACTTTGGAATTTGAGAGTTGGGCACATAGTGATATAGAGACTGGTGAGGGTTGTCACTTTGTCAACTTTTATCATCTGCACTGGACTGGCATAATTTGGATAAATTTTATGTTTTCTTACAGTTCTTTCTCTGCCTACCTTCAATAAGAATGTCTCCTCTCCTGTTCTTTCTCTCTCATCCAGACTCTTCTGCCCTCAACTTTGCTCATTGGTGGTCTTAGTACTCATGTTTTTAAGTCAATACTTAGGATGTTTGTTTTTTTGCACATTTTTTTCCAAATAATTCAGCTGGGTTTGGAAAGTCATAACACCTCTTTATCCTGTGTCCTCAGAGAGGTTGAACCTCTTCCCTGATCCCAGGCACTGATCAGGCATGGTAGAACATATTATAAGGATTGACTGCCCAGTGTGTACGTCTGTAGGGCTAAGTGAACGGGCTTTGTAAACAGACAGATTGGAAACCTGGTTCTGATTTAGTCTCACCTTGTGACAAGTCACCTACTGCTTCTCTGAACAATAGAATGAATGATATCCTCTTCTGAAAATTATGGTAAGGATTAACAACAAGAGTTTAGATCCTGTTTGAGCACTCTCTAGACTCTGGCCATGGTTCCAGGAACTTAGATTTACCATCTTGTTGGACTTGCAGAACAGCTCCACAGGGCAGGTACTTTATCATTTCAGTTTTACATGTGAGGAAACTGAAGTTTGGGGAGATTAAACAAACCTCCCAAAGTCAAAACAGTGGTGGGACTTGGAGCCTGTATGACTGGCTACAAAGCCAGCGGTTCTCTTGACCACTCCGCATGATGGGGTGGGTCCAGCATTCAGGTAATGAGTTTCCTTTTTCCCTTTCCTTTCCCCTCTGTGTGATCTTTATTGTGCACATCCTGCCCTGGGGATAACAACTAAGGCTTATTTTTCTCCTCTTCATTTCTTGACATGGGTTTTTCTGTTAGAATAGTTTGAGATTCATACTGTTCTGTCTCCTACATAGGATGATCCTAGTAAAAGAAGAAGACATAATTTCAGTCATGTTGCAGATAACATAAAGATTAAAAACCCAGAGCAGTGGGAACTCAGTAGTCAAGTGAAAATTTCCACGTTAGGAATGGGGTTTAAACTTTTCCAGTCTTCACTGCTGCAGCACCCTCCGGTATTTACCAAGGAACATTCACAGCGCGTAGAAATACAGCACATGGTCTGGCACCTGGGTGTGTGCTCCTCACCTGTCACACTTTACAAGTCAGTGTTGGAGGACTTTTACCATCTGTGTTGCTCCCTCCTCCATCTGCTCCCTTTTTTCCCTTCTAACCCCAGTTTCATAGACAGCTGAGTTTGTGTGCAGCATACATGATGATTTTGAACCTGAAGGTCTGGGTTTGAATCCTGCCTTTGTCCCATACTTACCATGTGCTTTGCACCTCCATTTCCTCATTTGTGAAATAGGAGTGATAATCATCGTCATGAGGTTTAAACATGAGTTAGTGTTTGTCAAGACCTGAGAGTAGTTCCTGGTCCCCAGGAAGCATTCAATAAATGTCCACCATTTGGCCATTCTGAGTGCTTAATTACACTCAGGCTAGGTTAGCCCCTGAAGGGTAAACTGACGTTACACATTCAGAGCATTTCATGTATTATACTTATTAAAAAATCTGAGACCTTTAAAAAATAACTTTGTACATACAGAACTCTCAGTTAGGTATTAGCCAGAAGGGTGCTTTATTCTTTGTGGCCCCATGGTGAGGTGTTTCATCTTTAATTAAAAAAATTTTTTTAATGTATTTCTTTTTAGAGAGGGGAAGGGAGGGAGGAAGAGAGAGAAACATCAATGTGTGGTTGCCTCTTTTGTGCCCTCTGCTGGGGACCTAGCCTGCAGTCCAGGCATGTGCCTTGACTGGGAATTGCACTGGCAACCCTTTGGTTGGTAGGCTGGCACTCAATCCACTGAGCCACACCAGCCAGGGCTCATGTTTAACTTTTATAGCTAAGGTAGTAGACATTTTCTTCTTTCTATGTCTAATGGGAATATAGATAAGTTACAAAACAAAACATGCTGATCTCTCATGGTGCCGAGCAAGCCTTTCAGCATGCCTCAGATGCACACTCCTTCCTGTGTGGTGACTTAAATAACTTGCTGGGAATGAAATGGCTTAATCCAGGTGGTTCCATGCAGCCCTAGAAACCTCTCATCAGGTCCATTCTGTGTCAGGGGAGGGAGATGCAATCATAATAGTCAGGAGCTCCCCCAGGCTTTCCTTACAGTGTATGGCAGGATTGCTCACTCCTGGCAGTTTTAGCATTTTTGGCCAGATAATTTTTTGTTATGGGAAGCAGTCCTGAGCGTTTTAGGGTGTTTAGCAGCATCCTTGGTGTCTATCCACAGATGCCAGTGGCATCCCCTCCCCCAGTCATGACAGCCCAGACCTCTCTAGGCTTTATCAAATGACCAGTGGGAGGCCGAGCACCCAGAGCTGAGAATCCTTCTTCTGTGGGGAGTGAGATGATGACCTGTAAAACACTGCTGTGGACAAAAACTGCCCAGGGGAGAGAGAGGGGGCTCCCTGGGGCGGGGGTCTGGCTGTTTTACAAAGGGTGCAAAGCAAAGCCTCGCTGAGAAGATATCCGAGCCAAGACATAAAGAGGAGAGGCTGTGAGTCCTGTGGACACGCCAGCAGGAGAGACGGGGCAGCAGGAGAGTGAGTGCAGGAGAATGCGTTTGAAATGGAATGAGTAAGGGGAAAGGGCACTGGGGGAGAAGGCCAGACAGGTAATAGCAGTGGGGCCGGGGATGATGACCGTGCAGGGCTCTTCCTCAGAGGGAGATCGGACATACTGAAGGTTTTAAGCAGAAGAGTAGCGTGACCTGACTTCTTTTTTATGAAGCATGCCCCAGCCCTCTGGGGCAAGGGCAGGTTTTGGGGTATGTGTAGATATTTAGGAGATCATTATGAATATTTATCATAATGATGCTGGTCCAGACCAGGGTGGTGGAGATAAAGGTGGCGAGAAGTGAGGAGTTCTGATTATATTCTAGGAGCCAAGCTGGAGGATTTCCTGATGGATTGGCTGTGTGGTAGGAGAGGAAGACAGGCATCAGGATGATTCTTGGGCATTTGAAGTGAGCAGTGGAAGAAAGGAGTGCCAGGTTCCCTGACAGCTATTGGAAATGCTGGCCTTTGTCTCCAGCTTCAGGTGAGGTGGTGAAGGACATAAAAGTGGTTCCTCTCTTGGGTGCTCATTAAAATGCAGATTCCTGCGCCTCACCTAAATATACTGAATCAGAGGTACTGAGGTGGAGCCTGGGAAACTGCATTTTAGGATAGGCTCTAGGTGATTTGAACACTGCTCATTTTAATAGTTCCAGTTCCAGGGGTTGTATAGATCTTAGTATCTTCCTGAGGAGCCTGCCTTGGTCTGACTGTCTCCCTGTGTTTGTCCTCCCCTGTCTGGCCACCCAAGGCTCCTCTCTGTGGGACTGGCCTGTCCTATACCATATTGTGTTTGCCTTTCAGCTTCTTCATGTTGCCCCCTGATTCCATTCTCATAATGAGACCTGCAGGTTTTAAGCTATTGTTTTCAGTGGAAGGCCACGTGACTTGAACAACAGATGGATTCATAATCTTAGACTGGTAGAATCTTGCACCTACAAGGGAACTGTGAAGGTACGAGGATCACCTATTTCATTTTTTCCAGGTGAGGAAAATAAAGCTCAGCAGGCAGTGATTTTGTGCTCTTTGACCCAACAATAACGCTGCAAGGTGCCCCTGCCTGGAAAACAGAAGATCTGAGGGTGTTGCATCAGATCCTTTAGCCTTCCAGCCCTCTGTAAAGGTTTTCGTCTCCCAGGAGCCTGTCTTGCCCCATCTTAATAGCTGCGTTTGTTTGTTAATTTAAGGAAATCGTTGCGTGCTTTGTACCGAATGCCAACGCTTCTTTAACTCTTCCACATTTTAGTCCCTGCACCTCTGAGCTCTGTTTCAGGGAAATCAGGGGTTCTAAGGAAACTTGAGAGTCACTGATTTGTTCCTCATTTTGCAACAAAGTGTTGTCTCCAGAAGGGGAAGCTGCACAAAGTGGGCCCTGAGTGGCAGCCCAGTTGCTAAACTATGAGCCTGGCTTTTCAAATCCTGCTGCTTGATAAATACTGCGCTTAATGGATTTTGGTCTTATTCCCCTGACTAACCAGATAACAAATGGATACTTTAACAACTTTGTAATAATAATATTTAATAATAAGGGTCACTCACCCTGTGGTACAACAACCTCTGCTGAGGGATTTCACTTTGGGATTATGTTATTATCATGGAAGCCCATTTGCTTTACAAAGAGAATGTATTTTACCATGATGGTGAAGCTGCCTTTACCCTAAAAACATCCTAAATTACTCTCTCTGAACAGTCCATTTGTTAATTTTAATTCTGAGAAATTAGGTATTGTGGAATGGGTGAAATAAAGGAAAATCATTATCATCATCATCTTCATTATTGTAATCATCACCAGCTTTAGCATTACCATCGTCATCATCATCTTTTTCATCATTGTCATCGCCTTCATCAGCATCATTGTCATCATTAGCACCATCACATCGTCCTTGCTGTCGTCATCAGCAGCAGCAGCAGCTCCGCTACCGTTTATTGAGTGAACTTGTCCTTTGTGTGGTCTAACTCAGATGATCATCCTAAAAGCTCTGTGTCAGGTATGACTTTTCTCATTTGATGGATGATACACCTGGAGCTCAGAAAAGTGAACTTGCTTGTGCCAAACCATCAAAATCTCTCTGAGAAATGGCAATATCTGGCACCAGATCCCCTGCAACTATTCCTGTCTGATGGGAGTGGAATATATTACATGTCTCATGCCAATCAGGGAGGGAGAGACCCATCTCAGAGATAAAGGTTCCAGAGGCACGTGGAAAAGTTAGAAGTGCTACCTGCATAGATCTTAACCAATAAATAATCCATTCATCTTGATTGATATAATTGGGCAGACCACCTCCGTATCAAAACAGGAAGAAGAGATATAACTCCATCCCTATTTGCTATGATATGTAACCTCTTCTGGAACTGGGATTAGTGCCCAGGGAATCTGGTGCCAGGATACCCAATTTCCCCTCATTTTAAAAATAATAACATCAAACTCTGGCATTATATGATGTTTGCAGCAAGTGGAGCACCATGCCTGAGCTTGGAAGTGAGGCTGTTTGCTCATTTGGGCTGGTCCACTGGGGTCAGAGGCTTTGCAGCACTTTTTTCTTTTGACAGAATAAAGAGAGGCTCAAGCTCCTTTTTCCATTTCTCCTTTTCTCCCTCTCTGCTTATCTTTCCGTTAAACCTCAAGTCTAGCTCCCCCAAGAAAGGTAGTCACAAAAGTCAAAGCAGATAGCTCCCACTCACCCACCTAAGAGAGGAACTAATACTTTTTCTCATCCACCAGTACTGCAAGTTCCTTAACTGAATAGTGATAATTTTTCAGATGAATGCTGTAAAGACGTGCATCCAGGCCCCTTTCTCCCAGAGATCCAGATGATATTTTGCATCAGCAAGAACTAGGAGAAGTGCCAAAGTCAATTTTAGGTTGGTTTTGGAGATGTTGCACACGTGCTGACTCATTTATCTCTTTGGTCCTCCTTGCTTTTCTATTAAAGGGAGTTCCCATCAAAGCCCATTTCCTAAAGGCACACCTTCTGGGTTGATATGTCAGTAAGCCACCCAGCTCATAAAGGAAGTGAAATGCAGCTGTGGGTCTCGCTGGGACTAAGAAGCTAAAGTGTCTGAGTGCTATAGAACTAAATAAATACAGGGAAGAGATTTTCAGAGTTGTTATTGATTGGGTGCTGAGGAGTTATTAAGTTCTAAGAATGGCTTATTATACCACTTGGGCCAAGATTAAGAGGAGTTAAGCCACGGATATCCTTCGGGAGCCATTTCTACAGTTTAGAGTCCTCTGCTGAAGCCCCATCTGTCCCCTTCTCTCTCCTTTCTCCCGTTTCCCACTTCCTCCCCCCTCCAGTTTGTTGGATAAAGGGTACTGTCAGGACACTTTCCAAGCTGGTTTATCGCTCTTAACTGACCACCCGTAGGAGCCCCATGGGGCATGTCTTTATTGAATCACATGTATTCCCAAGTTCACACAAACCATTTCCAAGAGAAAAGAACAGCGTAATTAGGTTGTGTAGGCCTGAGAACAAGCCGACTTGGGATGTAATGGGAAACTTATTAGGCTGATTGGCTCTATAATGAACAGCTTCTACTCTGTAGCTAAATCAGGGTTTTTCTACAGATTGGGGGTGTTAGGAAGGCATGAACTTGTTTGGGGGGTAGGCTCACCCCAATTTTGTTATGTTAAACAGAAAGGGGCTTTATCAGCTAGAAATTAAATGGGGGAAAACGGTGCCTTACATGTATCCATATAATTAGCATTCATGAACCCTTTACTCATCCTCACTCTCAAATGAATCATCTGATGAACAGAACCTTGTACAGGGGAAGAGCCCCACCAACGGTCAATGACTGCTTTAATACTGCAGACTTGCAGTCCCCTGGGGCCAGGTGTGGTTTGAAATTCATCATTTTTTGGACTTTGGAAAGGCTCTGGGGTGTCTGTGCTATCCATTACATCACACCTCCAGTGGGGTTTGGGGCAGCACTCCATAATCAAACACAATTAATATTTCTGCAAAAAAGCCAATATCACACTAAGTGGGATAAATAAATATCATTAGGCTGATGAATGGTTATTCTTTAGGTCAGAAACAGTCCAGTCAAATGAATGTTGGAGATTTCTTTTGGTTCAACATAATATAGGGGTGGGCAAAAGTAGGTTTATAGTTATTTGAATGGAAAAATATATGCAAGTTATGATTATTACAACAGCTTTATTAACTCAAAAGAAGGTCACAGTGCAACTGTAAACCTACTTTTGCTCTCCAATATAATGAGTCTTACAGTGGGCCCAGGGAGATTTTGCCACTAGATGAATATAAGTTAGATTTAAGCAGAAAGTTTCAGTTTGCAGAGGGGTTTTGGGTCTTGGAATTTCTGGTGGGTGATCTGGGCTTCTACTTACATGCCCCCATATGTGAGAAGGCATTTCTTTCTGGTAACCATATTTTACTTGTTGGATGGTGTGTGTGTGTAAGTGCAAAAGATGGGGAGGGGAGGGAGAGAAGTTTCAGCTCTTTCATCCTTCCTGAATCTCAAAAAGGACCTTGGACCCCAAACCCCACCAGGAACACCCCGTCCATGGTCTGACATTTAGAAGTTTATTGACTGGAATGAAAGAATTGTCAATTTCAAAACATGAAAAGCCACAGGGAGATCAGGTGCTTTCTGCAAATATTCTTGCACAGTGACTCCTAGCATGGAAAAAGAAAAAAAAAAAGAAAAAGAAAAAGCTGCCTTGTTGTTTTATTAATTTAGTTCTGACAGCTGTTAGTGCTAAGGTCTTCTAGGTTCTCAGCAGATATTAAAAGAATCCTCAGGAACCCCTCTGTGAAGTACCAATAATGAACCATGTAGGAAATGGAGGTTAAATGAAGATTAAAACTCCATGGGGCCAGGTAATTTCCACCCCCTTTACTCCAGAGGTCCAAGTACATGAAGCAGGCACACCCAGTTCTCCAACCAGGTCAAAACTGAACCTGCCACCTTCTCCCCAGTGGGCACTTCCATGGGAATTCTGGCTCTGGGACAACACAGGTGGCCACCCAGGTGCTCATACAGAAGCTCAGAGTTATCCTGTCCTCCCCCCTTACTCCCACACCCCTTGAACTCTCCTGTCCTAGGAAAGCCACCCCCTGAACACTTTCCCCTCCATCTTCCTCCTTCCATCCACCTGCCCAGCAGCTTGAATTCTAGGATTCCCCTTGCAGCTCCCTACTGTATTCCTTCCGTTTGCACCTACACTGCTAAATCCAGAACAGTCCTTTCAAGCACACATCGGATCTTGCTCGAACACCCTGCTGCTCTCTGAGAAAGGCTCTCAGTGTGTGGTCTTTAAGATCCCAAATCAGTTGTCCTGCCTGTTTCTCCAGCTCTCCTTGCTGTCATGCTCCAAGGACAGTGGGTTGGTCTCTAAAGTGCCAGCCAGCCTAGGGCCTTCGCCCCAGCTGCCCCTCAGCCAGGATTCTTTCTAGCCCCACTTCTGCCAACTTCTGTCATGCTTTGGATCTTGTTGTACCAGGAGAGATCTTATAGCACCCTGGACTTCTCCTTTGCGGCACTTATCACACCTAACTACCCAAATAATTCTGTGATTACCTGCTTAGCACCTCCTACAACAGATGCTAAGCCCCAAGAGGGTAGGGAGCCTGCCTCTCTCCCAGCAGCATCTGAGTCTGGCACAGTGATAGTGCATGGCAGGACCCCAACAGTGGGCAGGTGGGTGAGGGTTGCACCTGGAGAGGTGGTGAGTGCAGTCTTGATCTTTTGGGTTCCCGTGAGCACTGGTTCTGAGCCATAACCAGCAGCAGGCACTGACTGGTGATAGAGCTTGTGGGAAAACATCCCCAGCTGCATGGATTTCAGATTCATGTGGCATCGGTCCCTCAGGATGAGTGCCAACTGAGCTTTTGGATATTCTCAAGAACTAGGAGAAGTGGTCCCTCTCCCCGAGGTGGTACCAACTGCCCCACTTAGTCACCAGTGACTTGGATGCTTCCCAGCACCAAGCCTCCAGCACGTGGGCATTAGACAAAGGCCAGGACTGCTTGGCTGGGTTGCCTCCTACAGCTGGTCCTGCTTCAACTCTTGTCATTGTTCTCCAGAGGCTTTCAGCTTCCAAACATCTGCTTTGTGTGGGATTTGAGCTCCCCATGTGGGCCATCTTGGTGTCTGATGCTGCCCTGGCTTTGTCCCCGGTGCAGGGCCTACTGATCTTACTGCTGGCCAAGGGGTGGGGGCTCATACACTCAGGTTTAATTAAAGGCAAACTGGTGGGATTCCAGCCAAGGGCAACCCAGATGCAGAAGGCTGTTCAGCAGATGGCATTACATTTATGTCATAACCTGTCTTAATGATCCCATTCCTCAAACAGCAGAGCATGGAACAATATATATGCAGGCAGGTCCTTCCCTGTCTCTTTCCAATCTCACAATGGGGGTGGGGAGCAAGGTCTGAGCTCTCCTGGGATAGGCCAAGCAACGGGCATTAATGAGGCAGAGGTCTTCAGGCTGTGATGATGATTCCAGAAATGTCTTTGTGAGCAAGGCTGGGATGTGTCTTTAGTGAGATGGAAAGGGTTCCCTGATAAGTGCAAGCACCCACACTAGCAACCCTCAGAGGCTGTGCTTGACTGGATCCAAAGGAGGACAGGGAAGGGCAGCCCATGACTCATGTTTGCACTTTTCTGATAGAACAAAATAGGAGCTCCAGCATGATCTGCTTAACAATGCTGCTGTTTTAGACTGAGCAGTTTTCATGATGCAGGGACTATAGTAGGTTCTATGAAGGAACAGAAATCTGGCTAAGACACAGGCCCTACCTCAAGTAGGTTGCACTCATTAGGAAGAATAGCTGTTTGCATGATTAAATACTCCTTCATTCATATGTATTGAGTACCTGCTGTATGCCAGTGGGGGCTGGGCTGGGGGTTAGAACAAAACCACATCCATGGGGCATAGATGGACACACAATTCTGTTGGCAGGAACTGTCATCCACTCAGTAATTATGCAACTAATGCAAATAACTAATGTAAGTTAATTGCTAGCTTTAGGAAGTACCACAATGTACATGACACAGCAAGGGTGTGGCACGGGGTTTTATACCTAGTATGATTCCTCACAGAAGGCTTCCTGGAGGAGGTGATATTTGGACTGTGACCAAATGGTTGTGTAGGAGTTCAAGAGTAGAGTGGAGCTAGAAAGCTTTCCAAGAGAGGCGACAGCAGGTACATCTGGAGCTCAGAGAGTTGGGGGGTAAAGTGAGAGACGAAGAAGATGTGGAAGTCGGGGGGCAGACCATAAGCAGAGCCTTATTGACCCTGGTGAGGCATTTGGACTTTACCTAGGAACAGAGGGAAGCCACTGAGAGGTCAGAAGCAATGTGAGCTTTAGGCAAGTAATGGAGGACATTGTAAGTGTAGTTGAAAGCAAAACTGAGAAACTCATTTGGGGTTTATGCACGATGCAGGGATTGCACTTAAGCAGCAGTTGTTCTGAACAGAAGGTGGCTTCTAATTGCAGTTGTTTGGCATAGAATCCACATTCAAACTTGCAATTATTTCACTGTTAAAAGAGCTGACAGCTCGCTCTTCTGCAGGGAGGCAGTCTCCAGGGAGCACTAATCTCCGGGACTTGGCTTACACCCGGGGCTCTGGAGTATCCAACCACACTCCCAGGAACCTGTTCTTGTTGGCAGTCATTGAGACAGACGGGGCATGGGGCACAGGGTAGGGATGGGCTGAAGAGGAGGAAAGGCAATCTCATCAAGGACCCCAGATGCCTCTGGAGCAGCTGAGTGAAAGAATGCAATAATACAGTTTAGCAAAATCAGTGTCTCACTTTTCACGAGGGGTGCTGGCCAGGAGGCAGCAGAAAACATCTAAGGCAAGGAGTCATTGTCATGTACCAAGAAACAAATGTGCTATTATGATTCCCCTCCTTAAAGACAGAGAGGTTAAACAACCCTCCACAGTCACATGTCAAAGTGAGAACAGGGCTGGGACTTGGAGCCAGACACATCTGAGTCCAAAGCACTTACGCCATGTTGTGTCTTGGGTGGGCCTGGGAATTTCCTGGAAGAGGCAGTCGTCAGTTAAGCCCCAAGTGTCTATTGAGTGATGCACAGGTTAGAAGAGTGGGAGCTACAGTCAGATGGACAGTGTTTCTTGTCATCTTTGTGTCCTCCGGCAACTTGTTTACCCTCTCTTGGCCTTGTCTATAAGATGAGCTAATATCAGTGATGGTATTGATAGTCACATTTATTGAGACAGCACCAGGCTCTATTCTCAGAACTTCATACAAAGTAAGTAACTCGTTTAGGTTCATAACAGCCCTCTGGGAAAGGTGCTGCTACTCTCTCCATTTTAACAGAGGAGGAAACTGAGGCACACAGAAGTTATATAACATGTCCAAGGTCACACAGTTTGGCTTTTCAGCCTTGAAGGTTGTTGTAGATGCCAAATGATATGATTCATACAAAAATCTTGTCATAATTCCACAGAGACTCATGAATAAGCCTCCATTACCTCTCTGTAAAATGGGATGATAGCTAGAATTTATTGGGTGTTTATAATTGTCTTATTTAACAATATTCTATGATGAAGGCTGTTATCCCCATTCTTTAGATGGGAAAACTGAGGCTCAGGGAAATGGACTGAGTTGTTCAAGGTCATGCATCTACTATAAGACAGAGCAGGATCTCCCACACTGTGTTGCCTAAATCTAGAGCCCATGCTCTTAAACCCTGAGACAGATGCCTTCTTCCTCCACAAAGATTGGCCCAGGAGCCTCAAGGCTACCCCATGCATTCCTGGTTCCATTGACTCCAGCTCACATCCCTCTAATGAGACTGCTCAGTGCTCCATGCTCCAACTATCCCATTTCCTCACAAATGGCCCGTGATGTCACGCGGGTTACTGACAACTTCTCTCTCAGGAACCCTGAAGAAATCCTGGGCAGATTGGATAAAAAGCCCTTGTCAGACATCCTAATTTTAGTGTTCTCCCTTGTGAGTCCATTCAGGAAGTATTTATTTAACACTTCACTTGTTTTGCCATTCTCCTGACTTCATTTTGCAAAAGCTTCTGTAATAACCTCCCCCTCCCCAGTCCCCCTCACTCCTTCACCAGCCCCCTGCTGTTCTTGTCCTTGGGAAAACTTGAGTGCTGTGTTCAGCATCTCCAGCCAGAAATATGTCTGAGTTTCATCTTGCATCACTGATGCCCTCCTTTATCTCCATGCGGCAACTCCCAGCGTGCCGTATGTTCCATCTTCGCTCCACTCGTTGCATCTCTTTCAGATATTGTTGCCCACGTGCAAATGGTCATTGTTCATGCTGTGAGCTTCCTGGCAAGGGCGCAGCAATGAAGTGTTTTCTTCCCAGACTGGTTTTTAACCTCCCTCTCCAGCTTTTCTTCTCAAACATCTCCCCTTGCACGGCAGCACAAGCAGGTGGGCCCTTCTCTCCTGAGTGTTCCTTGCCCTGAATGTCAGATGCCATCCCTTACCACAGGTGGGCCAGGCAGCTGTGGTTACCTGCACCTCACTCACTGATATGAGATTGAAATTCTTGTTGCGTCAGGGGACCACAGTTCTGCTATCACTCATGCTTGTTTCTTGATTCAGTGAATCGGTAACTCTATTAGACACTACTGATACAGACCCTATTAATTTTAATGGCTTTGAGATGAATAGAAGAAAAAACTTCCCTTGATTGTACAGATGTATGTAATAGCCTGTGGTTATATATATTTCTTTTTATTTGAGAAAAAATATGGTTGAGGCACCAAAAGAGCAATAGAAGTCTGGGTCTGCTGGGATATTTTTTATTTTTGTTTCAAATTGACGTAAAATTAATATAACATAAAATTAACTGTTTTGAAGAGTAGAATTCAGTGGCATTTAGTACATTCTCAGTATTTTACAACCACCACCTCTGTCTTGTTACAACACATTCACCTTCTCAAAATAAAACTCTATAGCCATGGGGCAGTTTTACTCCCTATTCCTCTCTCCCCCTGGCTCCTCAAAACCACTAGTAATCTTCTGTCTCTACAGATTTGTCTGTCCTGGATATTTCATGTCAGTAGGGTCATACAATACGTGGCCTTTTGTGTCTGGCTTATGTCACTTAGTATAATGTTTGCAAGGTTCTTCCATGTTGTAACAGCTATCAGAATTCTATTCCTTTTTATGGTTGAGTAATAGTCCATTGCATGGAGAGAGTACATTTAGTTTATCCATTCATTGGCTGATGGGCACCTGGGTTGTTTCCACTTTTTGGCTTTGTTGGGTTTTAAACTTTGCAGACTTTGCCCCAGATGCATGGTTCCCCTCTGCACCTTGCTGTTTTTTTTTTTTTCCTTTGTGAATATCCTATGTCTGAGTATTCTATCCTATTTTCTTTGGAGAGAGCAGTTAGAGGGTTAGGAACTGCTGTGGTGAGTGAGAATCATAGAATCACACAATAGGGAATCTGGCACTGCTACTTGCAGATGTCCTGACACCCATGGGGTGACCTTGACGCCTCAAAAGACAGCCTCCTTCTGACCGCCACAGCATTTATGCAGGGCTTCGACCAGTGGTTTGCAGTCTGGCTGCACACTATTATCACCTGGGGAGATTTAAGAATTACCCAAACTCCTGCTTCACCACCAGAGAGTCTGACTTTATTTATGTGGGGTCAAGTCTTGGCATTTTTCATTTGTGTGTTGAGTGGGATGAATAGTGACCTCTAAAACATATGCCTAAGTCCTAACCCCTGGTCTGTGGGAGCCAAGCTAAAAGGCTCTGAGAAGACGTTGTGATATACCCCACTGGTTACTTATTTGCAACAAATACAACCAAGCTGTTTTCTTATAAGACTGTACAAAAGTGATTGGACAGCTCAAAGAATAGGAGAAAATATTTTCAAATGGTATATCTGATAAGAGACTTGTAGGGCAAGTGGAGGCAGTCTGGCTTCCTCACCCAGGTGTCAGGGTAACCAAGGGAAGACGTGTTCCCATAGCTCTGAAGGGGCGTGATACCAGTGCTCTTCTAGCTTTGAGACTGGGTTTGATAAACTGTTCCCATAACATGAAGTGGCTCGCATGCACAGAGTTATGCTGTTATATAATTTTCTGGCAGGAAGCCAGCCTCGTTTGCCTTTAGTACTTTAGGAAGTGCGGGCTTCTCACTAGAGACATGCAGTTTGCAGCGTGCATGGCTCGCCCACCTGTGAATAAAGGCATGTCAAGCACCCCCACAGTTCCGCACATTTTCTTCCGTCTCTCTGAAGCTAGAGTGGACCTGCCAGACCTTGACAGGCTGAAACACAGGAGTTGTATCTAGAACGTATAAAAACACTTATAAATCGGTTATAAAAAAACAACCCAATTTAAAAATGGGCGAAGGATGTGAATAGACAATTCTCCAAGGAAGAAATATTAATGGCCAACAAGTGCATGGAAAGATGCTTGACATCATTGGGCATCAGGAAAACACAAATCAAAATCACAGTCAGATACCACTTCACACTCGCTAGGATGGCTAGAATCAAAAACACAGGGAATAACAAGTGTTGATGAAAACATAGAGAAACCAGAAAGTTCATACACTCCTGGTGGAAATGTAAGATGTTGTAGCCACTTTGGAAAGCAGCGTGGAGTTCCTTGAAGGATTGAACAGTTAGCATATGACCCAGCATTTCCACTCCTAGATGTATACCCAAGAGAATTAAAAATATGTCCACATTAAAACATGTACACAAATGTTTCCTGTGGTATTATTCATAACAGCCAAAAAAGTAGAAAGAACTCAAATGTCCATCACAGATTAACAAATAAACAAGATGTGGTCTATTCCTAAAATGGAGTATTTTTCATCCATAAAAAAGGAATGAAGTTCTGATAATGCTACAGCTTGAATCAACCTTGGCAACACTATGCCAGTCACAAAACGCCACATGTCATCTGATTCCACGGATGTGAAAGTCCACGATGGGCCGACGGAAAGACAGCAGATCAGCCGTGAGTGAGGGCTGAGGGGTATGCAAGGCCAGGGGCTGATCAGGAAAATGTGCAGGTTCCTTTCCGAGGTGATGAAGTGTTCTAAAAATGAGTGTGGTGATCGTCGCATGGATCCGTGAATATGATGAAGACCACTGAATTATGCACATTAAATGAACGAATTGTATATTATGTGAATTTTATCTCAATAAAGCCGTTTTTAGAAAAAGTGACTGAGAACGGAAACACAGAGCCCAATTGCCCTTCCAGCTTCTGCCACCTAACTAGCTGTGTGATTATACATGAAAGGACTTAGTAAATGCTCAGTTAACTGTGCTTTTTGCTTTCCTAACATGGCACCCCAGGAGGGCCAGGCACTTCCCTGGAGCTGCATCAGTTAGTGTTGTCAGACGTCATCTGTTCAGTGCCTCCATGACTGAGTGACATATTCAAGGACTACAGTCCCTCTGCATCCCTTGCAGGACTGATGGGCAGCACTGCAGTGTCCCAGTGACATGGGGGACTGGAAGGGCATTTAAGTGGGAACAACATAAACAAATTTGTATTTGAAGACAACTCCTCTGTCTGTAGAGTAGAGAATGAACTGTAGGGGAGAGAAAACAGAGCCAGAGAGGCCTTCATGGAAATCACTGCAACAGAAGTGATCTGAGTTCAGGCATGAACCTTGGAGATGCAAAGTGGGACAGGCATTTCATTAGTGGAGACATTTCACAGGTGAGGCAGTAAGTCTTGGTAGCTGATTGGATAGGCAGGTAGGAAGACAGGACTGGCTTTTGCTGAAATGAAGAGAGGATAGTTTGGGGCCACCTGGATATTGTGGCTCCTAGGGACACCTGGTCCATCTGCTGGATGTAGCTGAAAAATCACATACTACATGAGGCCATCTAAGGCTGGAGTGGTGCATGTGGAGTGAGGTGAGGAGAAACTGTCTCCTGATGGGAGGGGTTCCACCTATGCTGCCTCCATTCTGAGGCCTCTTCACAGGTGGGTGTGGGGGATGCTGGTAGAGGATATAGGAGCGTGCTATGGAAATGCCTTGCTTATCCACAGGGTTAGCGAGGGCAAGTTGGGTGTGCTATGATCACCTCCCAAGGTTCTGGGGTTTGTGGCACCTTCTCACCAGGGACCAGGAAAACTGGAAGGCACTGCTGCTTAGGGAACGGTGCAAGGGCTATGAATGCATGGGCTTCAAGGTTGGGACGTGGAGCTGCCTCGTCTAAATGATAAAATCTGGGTGAGTCACATAACTTTCTTGTGTCCAGTTTACTCACCCAGAGTGAGTATGATAGTTCTCTCTTTCTAGAAATGGGTAATGTCATGACTTCCATTTTCCAGAGGAAGAAACTCAGGGACTAGGAGTCAAGTATCTTGTCCAAAGTCATGTAGCTCATGAGTGGAAGAAATTCAATTTGGACACCAGTAGTCAGACTCTAGAGCTGTTCCCTTAACCACTACACCACCCTGTCTCTTGATGAAGGGTAGCTGCATAAACCTGGCCATCTTAGCCAGTTCTCCTGGGTGTCTAACCTTCGACAAAGTCCACAAAGGACTAGGCCAAAGGGTTCTGTAAGATCACCTAGACCTCATCTTATTTTAAGTAATTTTACAAATGTGAACTGTGACGTTCAGAAAGGTTAAGCAACTTTCCCAGAGTCATACAAGAAGTCAGCCCAACTCCTGTCTTCAACCCAACTCTGACTCCAGTTGCCTTCTCCTTCTGCTCCTCTGCCCTGGCCTACAAAGGGTCCTTTTGCTGAGTCCTGTTAACCCTGTCCTCCCCAAATTCATACTCAGTGCCATTGGGCCAGAGGGCTAGTGTCCTCTCGGTGCTTCCCTGACTGATGTGCAATGCAGTTTTCCGTAGCTGCACATCGACGCCCTAGACAACAGCCTCGCGTTTCAGAGGAATCTTCATGTTACAAAAAAGGGCAGCAGGTGTTATTTGGGCTAAATTGACCTTGAAATTGATTTCTTTATTTTATGACTTACTGAGAGGAGATTAATACTTTTTTTTTCCTGCAGTCTGAAACAATTTACATGGTAATAGAAGGCATAGTCAGTCAAATAAATTGCTGGAAGTGGTCGTGTTCCAAGGGAAAAAAAATACGGAGCTTACTCACATTGATTTCTTTGCCCTGGGGAGAAGCAGAGATTTTAACATCTGGGAATAGAGAGCTAAATTTTATCTCTCATTTTAAAAGCAGAGGAACGAAGAGCTTAATCTGACATTTACACAGAATTTTCTAAGTTGAAGGAAAGAGGAGCCTGAGTTCCTTGCTGAAGGTTAACCAGCATTTCCTCAGAAGGGCTCTGGATAGTTTGATCTGGGGATGGCAGGTGGGGCTCAGATGACATTTTCAGAGGATGGGCCCTGGGAAGTCAGCTGCTATGATGCCAGGCAGTGGTGGGGGAACCGGTGGGGGCAGTGAGAAGCTGGCGATATAAACTCGTACCCAGTGCAGCTGGGGTTGCTGAGGAATCATGTGAATAGAGATGCTGCTTCCAGGTTTCTGGGCTTTGCCCTGTGGCTGCCCTGCTCTACACAGGAAGAGGACTTGATTTCTGCTGGCATGTCAATGTATGTGGATGGATAGCTTTTCTGAGTGTGTTGGGTTGGATCCTGACACTGCGTCTGGGCTCAGCAGGAAACTGTAGCGCTCGATTGGTACTGCCTGCAAGGAAGACAAAAAAGGCGGGGATAGCTTGTGTGCCACATACTTGAATTTCTGGGTAAAAGCCACTAATGCCAATATTTCTGCATTCAGACCATAAAGACAGGGTTTCTGTCCTTCAAAGAGATATCAAACCATTTGCCATGTTGCATGAGCTAATTTTTTTTCAGAAAATGTTAAGAAATGAATTTCATACCCAAAGGGCTCTGCTAGTATTGCCATATGCCATTCCCTTACATTATTTTCTTTTCAAAATAAAATAAAAATTTTAAGGTAAAATAAATACGTTTAATTGAAAATGCATGCCCAGAATACACGATTAAGAGTCAGAAGAGTAAAATGAGTTTTTTTTTAAATGTTTATTTTTAGAGAGGGGGAAGGGAGGGACACAGAGAGGGAGAGAAACAGTGATGAGCAAGACGAACGTCCACTGGTTGCCTCCTGTGCATGCCCTGCGGAGAAGCTGGCCTGCACCCCAGGCAGGTGCCCTGACCGGGAATCAAACTGGCGACCTTCCATTTTGTGGGGCGATGCCCCTGAGTCACACTGGCCAGGGCTAAAATGAGTTTTTTAACTATCCCATCCTGCTCAGCCAGGTCCTCCTCCAAAATCAGCCTTTTAAAAAAGCATTAAAAAAACCTCTCTTCCGGAGATTTCAAGGCACATGCTACAAATGCATATATTCTGAAAACAATGAACAGACTGTGGCATGCGAGGCATACCACTCAGCATTTTACTGTTTGTCTCTGTCATTCCATATTGAGCTGTTTTGTTATTTTACTGAGGGTGTCTGGATGCACACTGACTTATTTACATGAGTTCTGAGTAACAGAAATATATGTTGCTCCCAATATTTTTAATAAAAATGCTGCAATGACTATCTCTGTCTGGCATTGGTCTTTTTCCATATGTGCAGACTTTCTATAGTAGAAATTCCAAGAAATGAAGTCGCTAGTTCAAATATTATCAGCTTTTCCAGTGTTGGCCAATGCATAATTCCACTGTGTGTAAGAATACATCTCTCTACATTCTTACCGCCTCAGTACTTTGCCTAACTTCCATTTTTGCTGGTCTCAGTAAAACAGCACATCATCTTAGTCTGCATTGCTCTTTTAATGGGTGAAGTAGAGGATCCCGTAACAGACATTTGCACTGCCATTTCTTTTGTGAATTGTCTGTATGTTTCCTTGGCTCTTTTTTTTCCTTTGATTCCCATTGATGTTTTTCTTATTGATTTGGGGGAGCTAATTAATGTGTAGAAAATTACCCTTTGTTCAATGAGTTACAATTTTTCATCTTGTTTTTTGTCTTATACTTTGTTTAAGATTTTGTTTTTTCATGCAGAAAACATTATTATTCAAAATTTTGAATCATTTGATTTATGGGTTTTGGGTCATAATTAGAAAGGTGTTCATCACAACCACTCGGAGATGACAGGAATCTCCATGATTTCATTGAATGTCATGTCCTCTAATCGACACACACATTGAGGAATTGGTTTGATTGTCTGCTGTGGAAAATGCACTGTCATTGGGATGATGGAAACGTGCATCCCCCAGGATTGCCTGGGGCAGTGATCTGGCCTTGTGGGCTCCTCAGCCTGCCTTCTTTCTCTCGGCACCCACGTTCCCTAAGGAGCAGCACACCTGGGTGGGTGGTCAGGGTACTATAGGGTGCAATGGGCCCCGGTAGCCTGGCAAACATTTACAGGGCTGACCCAGCTATCTTGCACAGCCAGGGTCCCTGCAGCTTTTCTTTGCTCTATCCCTAGAAATCCACCTTCCCTGATTCCCTCACCTTCTGTCAGGAGACTATAATTAGCCTTGGTCTTGGCCTTTTGTTAACCCAAAAGATAAACCCTTTAAAGGTCATTTTTATGTGAGTAATGTCACATTCTAATGCCACCTGCCATGGCACTCTGGGAGCTCACACTAGTTCATGGCAAATCCCTAAAAGGGTGACAGGTGTTGGCTTCTCTTTGGGAGACATCCTCTCTTATCTCATCCATTACCCTCATCAAATCTGGCTTAGACCCCATGTGTTTTTAAGGCAAGAAGGGAAATGGCACAGGGGGCTGGGCGCGGAGTCAGTGTTTTGTTCAGGATAACACAGAGACTGTGCTAACAGGGTCGGTGGGGGTGCACAATTCCAGGGCATGAAAAAGTCTAAAAGTGGCAGGAAGGGCAGAGAAAGTCTTTCAAGGAATGCAAACTGAGCTGTGCCATCTCTGTCTCCTGGGGAAGAAGGCTGGCTGTGTTCCCCCTAATTAACATGACATGGAAGTATGGTACAGTGAGGGACAGTTGGCTAAGTAGGAGAGCAGGACTGTGGGACTGTAGGCTCAGGGATATGGGGAGCAGAAGCCCTCGGCTAGTGGGAGAAAAAGATCCGGAGCTTAGGTGCTGCTGGCTCTTTTGGAGCAGGGGCAGCAACCCAGAGCTGGATGGTGACTGACTAACATGCTCCCGTGTGCCGTGCTTCAGGGAGAGGCAGACAAGGCATCAGAGGGAGAATATAATGACAATGATTAACATCCATGAACATCTTGGTCCAAGCCCTGGCTGTACTGTGGCTCTTCTGAGTTATTTTGGCTGACTTCTCTGCCTCTCTGTGTTTATCTGTAAAATGGGGCTGAGATCGAGACCTCCCGTATCCTTGGGAGGGTTAAAGAAGAAAATGTACAAGAGTACTAAGAACACAGCATTACTGGTGCTCCATAATATGAGCTGTTTCTGGGGTGAAAGAGCAGAAAGTCAACCCCAAACCCTGTGACAGGGCAGTGGGTGTGGCTCTCTGAGGACCACCCGTGCCCCCAGGCTGGCGTGCAGGGTCCAGTCAGAGGAAAATCTAGACCGGTGCTGCCTAATAGAGACGTCACAAGAGCCAAAGAGGCAATTTAAAACTTTCTAGTAGCCACATTAAAAAGTAAAAAGAAATGGGTAAAATTAATTGTAACAATATATTTTGTTTTAAATATTCATAACATATTTTTATATTTAAATAGAATAATACACTTCATTTTTATATATTATTAAATATTATCATTCTAACATGTAATTGATATAAAAATATTAATGAGATATTAATATTAATGAGGTATTTTACATTCCTTTTTTTTTCCCATAGTGTCTTCAAAATCCAGTGTGTAATTTATACTTACAGCACATTTGAGTTTGGACAAGCTGTACGTGGCCAGTGGCTGCTGTACTGAGCACTGGGCAGTGCAGGTCTAAGGTGTGTGTGGGAGAGGGGGAGAGAGAGAAAGAGTAGAGAGAGAGAGAGAAAGAGCAAGAGAGAGATATATGAATGAATGAATTATGGCTAAAGGTAGCAAGAGACTCAGGGTTACTGCAAATTGAAACTGCTATTTTCTAAACTTGGGTTCCCCCACCTATTTTTTTTTTTTTGCCAGGACTGCAAATTTGAAAATTCAGCCTTCCTCTCCAGTGCCAGGAACAGTCCACAAGACTCAGTAAGTAGAAGCATTTTGCTGACCAGATTAGATTTTGAAACTGCTTTTGCATCCTTTTCAGCCTCCTTGGTCTCCATCATCAATCACCAGGAGTGGTTTTTACCTGAAACCAATCTTGCTGGAGAAGTAACTGGGTTTGAGGGGAATCAAGATTCCCAAGCACTCACAGAATTTCTATTAGGAAACACCTGGGGCCAGTCTCAGTCCATGTGGTACATGATAGGAAAGCTGAGCACCTCCCTTTGAAAAAGGCCAGGTCATTTGGGAACAGATCTGGGGGAGCAGTGACTGGTGGCAGGGCCACCTCCTAGCCTCTTTATTTCTTGATGTGAGGATGGTCCCCAAGGTGCTGGGAAATGGGAAGGAAGTTTAATGTCAGTTGATTGTCCCCATGGTAAAGACAGGGATGCATATTGAGTGCTTTGGGTCCTTTCATCATGGCGTTGGACTTGAGGCCATTAGGGCATATGACTGTGGATGGTGCTAGGTGTGGACACCTGTGCCTTTTCCATCAGTCATTCAGGCAGAGCTGACAGTCGCAGAGACGCTCCCTGCACTGCCGTGTGGTCCGTTTGGAAAAAGCATGGTGTTTGTGTATTGCTGGTGGCTGTGTGATTATTTGAAGGGGCACATAGACTTTTGTTGTTGTTATGTAGTAATCATTATCTATTTGGTTTTATGATTATCTTTATAGCAAGTGATTCTGGCTTTCTATTTGTAATAGTGATATGAAATTTCTTCTGAAAATATTTTAGTAAAAAAGGTGAGTGGATTTAAAGGAAAAAAAGAGTATGGAAATAAGAGTTTGCAAATAATAATAATGTAGATATGACATTGTGAATGGCTGAGAGTAAATTCTTTCATCACAAGAAGTGCTCATGGCCCTGAGCAGGGTCTGTGTGTGTGTTCCATATTTGGTGTGCTTCCCCTACTATGTGCTCATTCTGTGTGGTTACATGGTACAAACTGGACTCTCCAAGAACCCACCACTTGTCCTCTGTCTGTTCCCCCAAAATGACTTTTGAGGTAGCTTGGCAAACATTTACAGGGCTGATCCCAGCTATCAGGGTTTTATAATAAATTAATTGCTGGATTACTTGAAAGAAGGGTTCGTCCATGATGCCAAGAGGAGGAAGAAGAGAAAAGATGATACATGACAATCACACAACCAACTTTTTGGTTTCCCTTTGAGGGTGAGTAAGAGTTCCATCTCTGTTCTCATTAAGTCCCCTCAATGACTGTATTAGGTAAGTGCTGCTGCTATCTTCATTTTGTGGGTGGGGAAACCAGAGCTCCACTGAAGTAAAGTAATGCATCCAAAGTCATACAAGCTGGCTGGACTCACCCTGTCATCCAATCTGTCACTGGAGAATACTCTTGCAGCCTCACACCAATTCTGTGAAATAGTCTTTCCATTTGGCATATATGGAAATGATTAATGGATCATGAAAGTGTATTAGTTATTATTTCTTGCCATGTCATTTATCCTGGACCTTAGTGGTTTAAAAGGACAAACATAATCTCACATTTTTTGTGGGTCAGGAAATCTGGGAGTAACTTAGATGGATGGTTGTGGCTCAAGGTCTCTTATGAGCAGGGGCTGCTGTCATCTGAAGCCTCACTGGGGCTATAGGATCCACTTCCAGGATGGCTCACTTATAATGTTATTGTCAGGTAGCCTCAGCTGTTCCCATGAGGGTGTCTCCATAAAGCTGCTTGAGTGTCTTTATGGCATGGCTGGTCACTTCCCCTAGAGTATGAACTCTAAAAACACAGTGGGCGGGGGGGAGAAAGAGACAGAGAGAGAGAGAGAGAGAGAGAGAGAGAGAGAGAGAACCGTTTTCATGACCTATCCTTAGAAGTCACATGCTGTCATCTCTGCTGCATTCTATCCCTCATGCCAACCAACCCTGATGAAATTGTAGTAGGGTACTACACACAGACGTAGGTACCCAGAGGGTCATTGGGGCTGCTTTGGAGGCTGGCTACTGTACTTTTCATAATCTTAAGATAACATGCCTTGTAGTTTCATTCAAGATTCTTATAGCCTCAAACCAAGTCTATGAAAAGAAAACAAAGATAACTAAAACCATTTAGCAGATGGAAAAATGAAGCCTGGAGCAGAAAAGTGACTCACCAGAGAGTCTTGAAGTTGGAGATGCAGCGAACAAGGTTTTAAAGGGAAAATAGTTGGGAAGTGGGGATAAAGCTTCCCCACCTTAAATACTATTGCCCACAATGGGACTCATGGTGGCTGAGGTCTGTCCATTTTCCAGGAGCTTAGAAGAGTACCCCCTGGATTTTCAGCTTTCTTCAGATGGGTCAGGTTAGGTATTCCTGGTTCCCATCATCACCTCATTAAGGCTGATGGGTTCTCTCTTACTGGAGGCGAAGATTCTATTCTGCTTGTTTCCCCATTGGAGCCTGCAGAATTTTAAGTTTCATGTTGTGGAGACCTGAGAACCCTAACCCTCTCCTTTTTTCCCACCCCTGGCCCTCACAGTGCTGCTGCTGTGGGTCCTCCTGGCTGGAATCCAGCTCCTACCCTAATGTATCATAGATAGAAGTACTAATTTTTGTGGCCTCTGTTGATGGCAGCATATTGTGACCAACCATTCTGGCTGGCCATTTCTCTTATGTGCTTGAAGCACAAAAGAAGTTCACTTTTTGATCCAGTAATCATACTTCTGGGTACTTATACCTTAGGGATGATTGTATACATGTGAAATGCTGTGTTTGCGTGTTTTTTTGATGGATGATTATGTTAGCAAAAATAATAATAGGATATACTATCTATATCCATCAATAAGCAATTACTTAAATAAATTCTGTGCATCCATGAAGTCCAATTCCAAGCTGCTGCTAGAATTTTGTGGCAAAGACATCCATTTATTGACTTGGGAAGATGCTCATGCTGTATTGTTGAGTGAGAAATACAACATATATCATATGATTCCAATTATGTGCAATTATATTGATATATCTCCCTTCCTCCAAATACAGAGAGAGATGTCAGAAAGGCAGATGGGAAATTCAGCTAAATTGGTGTGTTTTGCAATTTTTCTTTGGACTCTTCTGATTTTACTGTGTTTTTAAATATGAGTTGTTATCTTGATAGTAATGATAATAATATTTGTAATGATTACTATAAAATGAATCCACAAGTTCTGGGCTGTTGACGGAGGTTTCTAGGACACCAGAGGGCATTTTATTAAAGTTTCATTCTCAGTTGTTAAAGCAATGCTGCAATCCTTTTGGAGGAGTGAAAATGAGGCTTACAAGACTAAACTAGGGCCTGGAGACAGACTTTGGTCCTTGGCTACCCCAGGAGGCAAGATGCCTCAGGCCTTGGCACCCTGCCACCCCTTCTACACACTGCCAGCTCTGCAATTTCTGTTTCCTCTTCAGTAGCTCCTCCCAGAAACGTCCTTCCTGATATACCAGGTGTGATTCACTTGCATCCAGTATACGAACATAATATTAATAATGAGAGAGCTAGCATTATTAGGCATCTAGGAAGTATCTGGCATTGTGTGCAGTATTTCAAATGCATGCTGTTGTTATGCCCTGGAGCAGCCCAGTGAGGGATGAACTATCCATCCCCCATTTTCACAGGTGAAGAAACAGGCATGGAGAAGAGTGGCTTGTTCAGAGTCTTACAGCTGATAGGTGGAGGATCTGGGACACAATCTGGATTAGAGTGTTTCCTGAGCTGAGTTGAGCTGAGAGTAAGGCCACCTGGTTCTGTTCAGTGGTTCAAGGAACATTTCTTGGAACATGTTGGATGTGGGGTTGATTCTGGAGCCAACAGGTATTGAGAAAATCACATCTGGTCAGTTACCTGTTAAAGATCTCACTGGAAGATGCCAGGTTGGACACCAACCTTTTTGCCCCTTGATGCACCTAAGACAGCCATGCTGTCCTTGAATATTAGAACAGAGTGGAGTTTTTCTTAGATAACCAGAAGAAGTGGTCGTGTTGAAGTGAGACCCTGGGTGCATGACATACCTGTCTTTAAATGTTGAGGTCATCTGTGGTCAGATAGTCAGGTGATGAGAGGCATTTGGGAAATGAGGCAGAAACTTGCAAATTCACACTCCATTCTGAGATTTGCTCTGGAGTGAATGTGTCCTAAACCAAATGGAGGTGACACTGCCCCAGCAAGAAGAACATTACTACCCTTATTTTTTCTCTTCCTTGATTATACTGGAGACATAGTTCAGTTAAGTGGCAGAGCCCAAATTTCCATTTTGCTCTGCCTCATTTCAGAGCCATATTTCATAACCTCTACACTTTACTGTAACAGAAATAGACTGTATTCATTTTCTTTTGCTGAATAAAAATCACCTGAAACTTAGCTTAAAACAACACCATTTATCACTCACGTGCAAAGCACTGGGTCCTCTGCTCAGTCTCTCATGAGGCTGCAATCAAGGCGTCAGCAGGGCTGGGGTTTTACCTGAAGCTTGAGGCCCCATTCCCAGCTCACTGGTTGTTGGAAGAATGCAGTTCCCTGTAGCTGAAGGACACAGGCCCTCTACTCCTCAAGGCTGCCCGCAGTTCCCTGTTACATGGCCCCCTCACGGGCCTTTGCATCATGACAGCTTACTTCCTCAGGCCAGCAGGAGGGTCTCTCCAGGGCATGCTCGCCAGATGATATCTTATGCATGTATGTTCTAACATGGTCATGGGAGTGGATAGAAGCAGGTCACAGGTCTTACCTGCATCCTAGAGGACAGGGTGACGCCTGGCATCAACACGGTCTCTGCACTCCATATACTGTGCTATGGAAGTCCTGACGTGAGTCTTTCTTCTTGTCTTGGATCCAAGCACACTGCTCCAGCAGTGCCTTTTCCACCCAGCACCTTCCCTTCACCCCTCAGAAAAGGGGCCACAGCTCTCCCGGGCACCAGCCCCCCATCAGTTCTGGGCTTTCCAGCTGTCCCAACCTCCCATCATCTAGGAATCTTAACTTATCATGTCAATTCTGTTGGATGCTCCCTGCTGCAGCCTCAGCAGCAAATGAATATTTAATGGAATGCTGCCACCTTTTGGAATTCAGCAAAAGTGACCTGTGTTGTTTAGAGGGATGGCTGTGAAGCCTGAGGAAGAGAACTCGACCCTGTCCCAGACTATACACTCCCGTGCATGCACACCACTCGCCACTCCCCCAGCCTTTATTTCTGCTGGGAATTGACTAAGTCTGATGCCAGATTCTAAAAGAAAAATAAAAGGAACCATTTTCTTCTTGGGGCAGGTTTGTTGGTCTTTTATGCCCTGGTTCATAATTACGGTGATTTTGCACAGTCCTATACCCTGATTTACACTCCAAGAGGCAGAAGAATGTATGAGCAGGGGCTTTGGTGTAGTGGGGGGATTCAGTCCCCATTCTGGAACCAGCTCTTTGAGGACTGCAGCTTCCTCATCTGGAAAATGAAGGTCAGCCAGGCTCTTCCAGCTTTCAACCCCCTGACTTGATGCCTGTGACCAGGAATGGGAAATAGGCGACACAGCATTTAGAGGTGCCAGTCAAATAGGAGTGGCGCTAAGGCCATTTCTGCCCTCAGCAGGAAAGAGTGGCATGATCGACTAGTGATGTCTACCTGGGCACAGGAGGGGACAGTGCAGACAGGTGCCATCCCAGTGCCAGGTGTCTCATGGGGACTCACAGCAGCTAACATGGAACTGCCTAGTGTCCCTCCTCTTCTATTACTTTTTTCCTGTATATTCAAAGGCACTGCCATCCTCCTTGTCCCCCAGCATCCTTTGAGGTTCCCTCTCCCACTCCCCGCCTGAAATCAGCAAAGCTTATCCGTTCTCCCCTTGGCACATCCCTGGTGGTGCTCTGGTCTATGTTCTTATCATATAGATTCTGGATTATCTAACCAGCTCTAACTAGTCATCCACTCCAGCTTTTCCATCTTCAGTTGACCCCTCTTATTTGCTTGACCTGACCCTCTCCTTTGTGCTTCCTTCATTAGCTGTGAGAGTAGAGTGCAAATTCCTCTGATTCCATGTTGGCATTTGGCCCCATCTTGCCACTTCCCCCACCCTGGTCCCCCTGTCTCCATGTGCCATATTCCCTGACTGTGGGCCCTTGCTCAGGTTATCCCCTCTGCTTGACTTATCCCCTCAAATCTGACTGTCTGGATTTCTAATCATCCATCAAGAACCGTTGGAAAAGTCTTGTTCAAATATTCTTCTTAAATCCCTCTGGTTGCATTGAGTTTCCACATTCACTAGATGCCTTTAGCCCTCCATTCCTCCCTTCCTCCCCCCCTCATCTATCTTTTCCTCCAACCCTCTTACCCTTAAACAAACTCTGTTGTATTCCTTACTAAGAGTTGGAACATAAAAAGATGAGTAAGACCCAGATCCTGCCCTCAAAAAGCTTATAGTCTATGAGGAAAGACACACAAAAAAGTGAGTAAAAAGAAACCTGTAACCAAGGCATAATTTAAGTGCTTCTTAGTGGAAGCAGAATATAAAATTTGGTGGTGGAGCAAATAGGTGGTCAGAGAAGGCTTCATAGAGGAGGTGACACTTAGAGTCTTGAAGGACTAGGGGGCAGTTTTCACACTGATCGTGAGGGGTGGAGGTCCTGGTAGAAGGAGAAGCATGGGCTTGACTTAAATTCTGGAGGAGGAGATGTTGGAGATGGGCAGGAGGAGCAGGTATGACCTGGAGCTCCATGGCAGGCAAGGAGTCGAGTTTGTGCAGTGATTGGTGTGGGGCCCCTGAAGGGTTTTAAGCTAGTGATTATCTTGATCCAATTTGCATTTTAGAATGATCTCCCTAGGGCCTGGCTTAGGAGACTGAGTGACTGGAGGAAGCCTTCGTTCCTCCCAGGCATCTCTCACTCCTACGCCCCACTGGAGCAGGCCTCCAGAGCAGAAGGGTCACCAGCCGACACCCAGGTTTCTCTCCACGCTCTGCTTCTCCTGGCTAATATGCCTTTCTATAGAGTCTGCTCAGCAGAAAACCAAGTGTGCGGACGAGATAACAGCATTAAGAGCAGAAGGACAAAGCTGATACTCGGGGCAGTGAGACATGGAGGCTTAAATTCTTTCCCTTCAAAGTGTTGCACATGGTTTTGGCCACGTGATCCTGATTAAAGCAAGCCAGGCTTGCCGGGACGAAATGCTAAGTGGAGCTTGAGACCTCGGGCACAGCAAGTGCAGAGGTGTGCTGCCCTGATGAGCTTCCCTGCCATTTCCCCCACTGCTTTCTGCCAGATAATGGGGAAAATCTTTTTAGTGATTTTCCCAAATCCCTGAGGATGGCTGTGCCCCCTGGAGACACAGGGATACTGACAGGTTTCCAATGTTAGCATCGAACTTCAGGTTGGGAAGGTCTTGTCTTCTCCATCTCCTGAGGGAGTGCTTAAAATACAGTGGATGCTCAATAAATGCCTGTTGCTGAAATGAATGAGGCAGTGAAAGAATCAGTCTTATTGATTTGGGGCACCCCAAAAGGCTCCCTTGTGCCTCTCCCCTGTCAATACTACCTCTTTCCAACAACCCTCCTGATTCTTATCACCCGAGATTGATCTTGCTCATTCATGAACTTCGTGTAAATGGGCCTCTTACAGTACACACGCATCTGCATTTTTTCTCTCAACAGCACCCCCAAGAGATTCAGCCAGGTTATTGCATGTGTGAGTAGTTCTACTTTAAATCGTTCAGTAGAATTTCACTGTGTCATTGTAACATAATTAATTTATCCATTCTCCCATTGATGAACATTTGCATTGTTTTAAGTTGGGGCTTTGTACACTCATATACCTGTTGTTTGATGGACGCACACACCCATTTCTCTTGGATGTGTTTGGTCATAGAGTATACACACATTTACTTTTAGTAGATACTACCCCGAAGTTTTCCAAAGTGGTTGTACACAATTGTCCCTCCCAGCAGTGAAAATTAATGCCACTTGAATGAACATATTGTGAATTGCCACAACACTCCAGGGGGGCAGCTCTGATTATCCCCACCCCCAATCACAGAGGGGTACCCTGGGTCTCCACTAACTTCATGAAGTTAGTGGCCACCAGCTAGTCAGTGATGGTGGGGGTCTGAAGTAAAGACTCTGTTTCCAGAATGGCAGCAGGCCTTAGACTGCCACAGTGCACAGTGGTTTCAGAGAAGCTGGCTCTGCTGTGGAGATGCCGGTGTCTGGGAGCAACCACGTGATGGAGAGCAGTATGGTGCAGTGGTTACATGCACAGCCCTGGCAATGTCTGCAGGCATCGACTCCCACCTCTGCTGCTTATGCCTTGTCGGAGCCTGGATAAGCAGCTGGACTGCTCTGTGCCATACTTTTCATGTCTGTAAAGTGGAGTTAATAAATCAGGTTGTGGGAGGTTTAAATGAATTGATATAGGTAAAAGCTTAAGGGTGGGCACTAGGAAGTGCAATCCTTCTCACTATTATTTTAGCTGGGCCCAGTTTGAATGCTGGATTTTTCTCTGCTCTTAGGGATGGAACTGAAATCTCAGCCAGCTCTGACCGTTGTTAGGCAGGCTGCATTATCCTCAGCCCTTTGCCTATCCTCTGAAGGTAGCTGACTTTCTTGATGAAATCTGGAATCTAATTTTGAGCCCTGATCATTGGTTTCACAAAGCCTGCTGGGGTGCAGTCCAGCCCATCCCTTCTAAAATGAGTCTCTGCTCTTTAGTGCCCCTAATAAGAAATGCAGTCTATTTGCTCAAGGTTTTACCCTTTATAGAAATGGTCAGATTCCTTTCTCTCCCCCTCATCTCCATTCCACAAATCCATGCCAAATATTGATGTTTGATAACTACAAATATCACACATAGCTTTTAATCAAGAGAGATGGAGGGAAGATAGGGGAGTAAATACGTCTCTGTAAGGTAGTTCAATATTCTCAGTAATGATTTTGCTAAGAAATAAAATGACTGGAGGGAGGGGAGAGGGCTCTGTGATGTGCATTGAAATGGGCTGGGCCACCTGGAACGTGCTGGACCATGCCTAGACCCTTGCTCCCAGCCTGAGGCTTGGATTTATGTTAGATGTCCATTACCTGGGTCAGGAGAATATCTCATTTTACAGAGAGGGGAGATGTATTTTAAAAGTGAATTTCCAATATGCCATCAATCTATACTATTACCAGCAAAACACACTGAGGCAACTTTTGTCCTCCATCGCCTGTTTGAGACAGGAGAGGAATGTGAAGGCCTGCCACCCCCATGCCAGAGAGAAGTCATCCAGGTGGAGGCCAAACGAGGTCATTCTCCAGGCTTCTGTCCACCAATGTTGTATTTTTCTCATGTGTAGACAAATGGACAGTATGATCCTAGAGTATGGGCAGGTGTCAAACATTTAGAGATGTTTGGCCAAATGGACACGGGACTACCCCAGGTCAGAGCTTAGCCAAACCAAGTGAGACCTCATGACTTGAATCTAAACCCTTGTCCCCAAGGCAGCCCCTGACAGCTCACTGCAACCCCAGCACTGCCCCATTTCCTGCACAGTGTGGGAGCATAGCACATTCTAATGGAGTGAGTGAGTGAATGAATGAATGGATGGGCCTGTCTCCCCACCAGCATCATTACTGCTGTCTTTTTGGGACTAACTTTGACTTTTCTTAACCTTCAGTAGCATTTTGTTTTGTTTTTTGATGTCCTCAACTTCTTCTAACTGATAAAAATAATCATTCTCAGAAACCAATATCAACAAAAACCAGATATTCACTCAGTCATTCATCCATCCATCTATCCACCCTCCCACCCACCTACCCATTCATTTACTCACCCTTCCATCCACCCAATATTGGGCACCCACCATATACCAGGCACCATGTGGCTGCTAAGACTGTAGTGGTGAGCCAAGACTCACTTAAGCCTACCTTCCTGGAGCCTACAGTGCAGTGAAAGAGACAGATTAAGCAGATAATTGCAGTAAAGAATATCTATAGGGATAAGTGCTCAATAATGAGGAACATGACTCTGGGATGGCCTATTGCAGTGAAACCTGGCCCAGACTATGGGTATGTCTGGGTTTCCCCCAGTAGGGGACTCATGAGCTGAGCTCTCAAGAAGAGGTTCAGGATCAGAGCAAGGGCAGGGAAGAGAGTATTTCAGACACGGAGGGCAATATGTGCAAAGGCCTTGAGGCCAGAGGGGTGTGGTTACTTCCAGGCACTGTCAGAGGTCAGCTAGAGTAACTATCTTACATGAGGACAAGGGAGTAATTGAAAGGACAGGGACAGCCCACACAGGGATCTTAGATCATAGGAGGACCAATAGTCTTTGTCCTAAAGCAATAGAAGGTCTTGAAAGTTTTTGCAGGAAATGATCCTGTTTTCATTTTTGTGAAGATCCCTCTGACTCCTTTGAGGGGCCTCAGCTGGAATGAGGGTAGGATCTGAGCCCACTGATGGAAAACGGGGTGGCATGGCAGTTGTTGGCCTCCTTCAGGCTTCAGCAGGACCTTTACTTGCCGTCCAGGTGGACTTCCCTCAAAAGTCTTGGGACACACATATGCCCACAGTCTCTGCATTTGTACAATTAAAGACAGATTTCCTAACTAATAAACCTCCTGGTTCTTGGTAGAGAGAGTGCAAAAAGACATGTCTGTATATGGGCTGCAGCTCTATGCCACCCCACCCCACCCCACCCCATGCACACAGGAGTCTTCTGCTTGCCTTCATACCTGTCCAGCATGCTGATGGAGCCAGGTGAGAGCCCAGAGTATGACTCCCAGAGGCTGAGGTTAAGTTGTCTAAAAATAGGGTAGGGGGATAAAGGAGGCATGACCCAAGGGGAATTTTCACTCCTAGATGTCTGCAAGCTCATAGCAACACCAGAATGTCAGGTCCAGCTCCAGGGACAGGGTCAGACTATTGTAGGGGAGGAAGCCACCTGGTAGCAGGGACAAACTGGGGCCATGTTTTGGGGGCCAATTCTATCACTGAGCTGGGTACTTGATACTCAGGTGCTTCTTTGCGTGTCTCCAGGTTTGAATTATTGCCTTATCCTTATTTTAGTCCCCAACCAAAGTGAATGGGGTCATTTCTGCAGCCAAGATCAGATGAATGGATTCACAGATGAGCAGCAGAAAACTCTCCCTGTTCTACACTGTCTCCTATTCTCCTTCTCCAGGGTCCTAGCTCCCCACCACTTAACCTCTCAAAGGGGCTCCGGGAGGGAGTGACAGATTCTGTAGGAGTCCTGAGAAAAAAGCTTAGCCTTTTTCTTTCTAAGACTGACTACCTCTTTTGGAAAACTGTTGTGTGTCCTCACACTCACCAGATCTGTTTTCTGTCCAATCTAACATTACCTCTTGGTTGGGAAGTGGGACTTGGATAGGGAACCCTGTTCTGTTACATGCAACCTGGGATGTGTATTTTTCTTTCAACAGCTGGGACTGCAGGTATTTTAAACCAGAAGAACAAAGCATATTTGGGCCTAGGTGAAAAACAAAATTCATCTCTCTCCAAGTCCCCCCCACAAGGGACGGTGCAGGAGGGCCCTGGACAGGTGGGGGGAATTTTCAATGCGACTTCCATCTTTCTGGTTTTCCTCCCTGAGTCCATGGGGATTTCATAAACATTATGTTGCTCAATTTCAGTTCAATGGCATGGAGTTGTTCCAATGTGTTCTAATTACTCAGACATAAATGATTTCTGGTGCACTTTAAATGATTTCGGATGCACTTTTGTCTATCAGGCTGCTGATTTATAACTCCCTGGGACTTTGATGTTGTGCTTCATTGATTTCTTTAAAGGCTCTTCAGAGGTATATTTATTATAGACGATACATTTCCCTCTTCATTTGCTCCATAATTCTGAAACACTCATTTTCTAGTTGTCAACACCCCACCCCTATCCCCTGCACTTATGCTGTACCAATTACAAGAAGACACATTTATTGAGTGCTTACTGGATGCAAATCCAGGCATAGACACTATGGGTGAGTAATATCTACTCAAGAGATACACAAATTTCTTCTAATGACATCCAAATCATTTAGGCAAAAGGACAACATAGGCATATAGACTCGTGTGACACAACAAGGGAGAAAAAACAGAGAGGCCTTGGTGGGGGGTGGGTTTGGTCCCTTAGCTGCAAAGGATACTTGGAAAAGAAGAGGGAGAAGAGAGGGGTGGGGTCAGAACTATGTGTCCAGATCTCTGCCATGTGGTTCATTTGACACAGCAGCTGGCTATGGTGCTGGTGTGCTGGGAATCACAGCTTAGTCCCATTCTCATGGGTCTTGAGCTTGCTGCTTGATGTTCTTGAACCTTAGTGTTTTTCATCTGTAAAATTGAGCATGCTCTGTCCTGTTGGTGAGCCACTGTAGACTGAGCACTTAGTATGGAGCACTTACTGTGTGGATCATGCCAGGCAGGGGTAGATCTATCTTGTGTGGGACCTGAAGCTTAGTCACTATTGAAGGTAGGGGGCCTTTAAGAAAAAGAACCTACAGTTATGAGTGGGTTCTGCTCCATGGGATTCTGCTCCATGGTGGAGCCCACTAGGGTTAGTGAGGGGTTGTCTATGCTTTTAAGCACTGGACTTGTTTTTCTTCCAAATTATTTATTCCATGGATGATGCCTGGTATGTACACGGATAAAAATGGAGCTTCTGTGATTGAGAGTTCTTTCTTTTCCCCTGAAGCTAGGCTGTATGGTGTCTTCAGGAAACATGTTCTGTGACTGCTCTTGGGGTGGAGTAGGGATCTGAACTCAGCCCTCCTCCTCATTCTCCACTCAGGATATTTCTTTGACAGAGTCTCTAAGGAAGGCCTGTCTTGAGAGGGACAGTGTGGACCCATTTGATGGGCAGACCAGGGTGACAGTACTTGTCATGACAGGCTGCTCTGCAGTCCGCTGGGCTGGCTTCACATGTCCATCAGTGACAGGGACCTTGGACTTTCCCCAGGTCAGAGCTTCAGTTTCCGTCACTGAGGACTTGGGGAAGGGACGATGAGGAGCACATGCCACCTAGTGACCATTTCCAGTAGCTGCCACTCCCGGCACTACCTCTGGGAGGAATCTTATCTCTGAGCAAAGAAGAATCAGGGAGAGGGATGCTGGTCAGCAAGGTCCTGAGGCTGCTCTTTGAGAGGATGGGACTCAGATTAGCATCTTGTTGTATTAGAGCAAGTGTGACTGGCATCAGATTTCCCTTGGTTCTCCCATGGGGACTCTGCCACTGTGAATATGCCTCCTTCCCCCTGCCCTTCGTCATCATTGTCCTCCCTCTCCTCTCTGTTTCCTTCCCTCCCTTTCTCCTCCTCACCTGTTCCTTCCCTTTCCCTTCTTCTGCGTCCTGCCCAGTTCCCCCTGCCTCTTCTCCTGCCCACCTCCCTGATCCCTGTCCTCTTGCTCCCAATCCTGTCCACCATGTCCAAACTTTCAGTGTCCAAGATCTGCTATACATACATACTCAACAAATGGTTGGCAATTTAAAAAATTGAGGTATAAATTACATGCCGTAAAGCATAGCTTCATGAATTTGTATATATGCATCGCTTTGGAATACCTCCACCTAGATCAAGAAATAAAACATTTTCTCACCAGGAAGGTTCTCTGTGCCCCTCCCAGTAAGAACCACCTTCACCCTGAGACCCTACTACACTACTTGCTCCCTCTTCAGATCAGTTTTGTCTGCTTTTGAGCGCCATATGAATAGAACCCTGGATTATTTTACTCAACAGTATGTCCATGGGCATCATCCACATTGCAAATGATTCACAAATCTGAACTTGCTTGTCGAATTAATTGTTCCCACTTCGGACTTACTAGGTTGAGTTGAAGCCAGCTCAGGAACCTGAGTGAATTGGGTTAGTTTCAGTTCTAGTGCTTTTGTTCCTCCTTACCTTTCATGTGGACTTTGCTGAGCCCCAGCACCAGCATGCATTGGGCCCATCACTCATTGCTGCCAGGCAGGTTCCTGGATGGGAAGAATCCTGTGTGTGGTGAGGGGTGTTGGGTCACTGGTGGACACAGACTCCTCCCAGGTATTTGCTCCTTGTGGTTTCAGGGAGTTCAGGCTATTTAGAAGGCATCTGGCTTTTACCTCTGGGCAGAACATGAAGTCTAATATACATAGTTGCTGTAGTTCATGCTTCATATGCAATGGTGCTGGAGCCTCGTGAGGAAATTGACAGGTTTATGAGCCATCCCAAGGGGTCCCCTGTGAGGCCATATTTCTGAGGCTGTGTTTGTTCTCAGAAAACTGTGTTGGCTCCACTCTCTCCCCGCTGAGGATTCTGGAGGGTGCCTAGTGACAGGCCTTCTGCAAACACTCCTGCTGCAACCACCAGGGCAAGACTACTACCCTGAGACAGATGGCCTAGATTCCTGGACACAAGTGTCCATGGAGGGACATGTTCAACACAAGATTAACAGGCTCTGGAGGGAGGCTCAGGGACCTGGGGTTTGCACTAGATTGCTTTGCGAGGTGAGCTTTGGATTTCATGACCTCATCTCTCACCCTAACCCTGAGATTTCACTCACAATCCACGTTGTTAACACGGAGAGATCTTATCCTGTTAGCCTTTCACCCAAGAGAAATTGGATTGAAAATCTTGCCAGACTGTCTTCGGAGAGAGCTTTCCATCAGCTGTGAATGACCCTCCAACAGGAAGAGTTGCTTTCCTTTACACACCATTAGCAGGGGATGGAGGGGAGATGTCCCTTTCTGCCTGACAGCTGTCAGAAACTCTTGGAGAGGAGTCACTATTGGAAGCTTGTTGCCTGACCCATGGCAGGGTGTGAGAAAGTCACTTCCCCTCTCTATACCTTTCTATACCTGGAATCACTTCTGTTACACGTGTTTATCTCTTAACAGAGTCTCTCTGAAGACTTGGGCAAGTCAGCTGGGGCCATGAGGTTTATACCCTTCTCCAGGTACCCAGGGGCCTTAGAGAAGGCCATACCTACTCTGCTTCAGCTGTTATGTTTACTGCACTCATTCTTTTTATCAAATCTCTGTGCAGTGTGGTGAATTCCTGGGGTGTAGGAATTCCTTAAACTTCACCAAAACTTGAACTTATGACAACCCCTGTGTTGGTGCCCACTCTCTCATTGGTCTGGTCTGCTCTCCTTGTCTAATAAAAAGTAGCAATGGCTTTATCTAGAAAATGATGCTCAGGGTCCACCTTGTTAGACCTCACAGAGTTGGGAAGATCAAGTCGGATTTTATCCCACCAGGAGCACTGGCAGTGGTGTGGGTGGGCCGCACTTCTCCCTGCACTCTGTGGAGCACCTGCACATCCTGAGCGGTTGCTGCAGCCCAGGCCAGGTGCTGCATGCTTGGTGTTTGTTTCTGTGTGATCTCCTATTACTCTCAGACCATGAGGATCAGAATTATCACCATTTTGTGGGTGCAGAAAATAAACCGCAGAGAAATCTGGCATACCCCATCTGAATTCAGGTCTGTCTGATTTCTAAACATGTTGCCTTAACCACTTCACTGCATTGCCTCTCTGCAGGATGGTGATAGCTAACATCTACGGAGGACTTGGTCTTCCAAGAGCTGTATTAGTTTGCTAGGGATGCTGTACAAAGTGCCACAGATTGGGTGGCTTAAACCACAAAAACTTATTTTTCCACAGTGCAGGAAGGTAAGTCTGAGATCAAGGTGTCTGCAAGGCTGGTTTCTTCTGAGGTCTCCCTCCTCAGCTTGTACATGCTCCCTGTGGCATCAGTCATCTCTCCATGCCTGTGTGTCCAATCCCCTCTGCCCACCAGAGTACCATTTGTATTGGATTAGGGCCAGCCTAAAAACCTTGTTTTAACTTCATTACCTCCTTAATGACACTGTCTACAAATGCAATCACCTTCTAAGGGACTGAGAGTTAGGACTTCAACAGGTGAATTTTGGAAGGATACAAATTCAGCCCTTAACAAGTGCTTTGCATGTATTTAATTCATTTAATCTTGGCAAAAACTTGTGGACTAGATAGCATTGTCTACCACACTGAATTGATGAGGAAACTGAGGCAGAGAGCATTTACACAGAAGAGGGCATATAGGTTTCAGCTGCGCTCAGTGCTGATTTCCACTGTCCCAATGCTGTATGTGAAGATTCTTACAACCCATAGCTATTGAGTGTCACAGGATGATTTAGGAAGAGAGGAATCTGACAAATACCAGACTGGAGTGGTTTCCCTCTAGGCTAAGGTCTTTCTCCAACCCCACTGAGAAAGATTTGGTCACTAACCTCAAAACTTCAGTGAGGCTATCGTCTGGGTTACTGTATTAGGATTTTATGCAAATGTGTATGTATATACCCAGGTACATAGTAATGCACCTGAGAGTTCTAGTTGTAGTGCTTTTAGGGATCAGATAAAGAAGGTGCACACCATTGACACATCTGACAAGACTCAAAGCAGCTGCCAGGACCGGTGGCCTGATGTGCCATGGGAGGGACCAGCTGCTTGTGACACCTAAGACCTTGGCCACCTGTTGAAGGTTAAGATGGCCATAGGGAAACAGAGTTATCAGGTTATACCAAACTTTTCCAGAAGCATGCAGATCCCAATTTCTTACATTACTTTTTTATTCCTGAAAAGTGTGTTCCTAAAAAAAAAAAAAAGCACTATATGCAAAACAAGTCTCCCCCACCAAAGTTCAACTTTTCTAGCACACTAATTTCTTTGGGCATCAGTGTTGCACAATGAAGGACTTCCGACTGAAGTTGTAGGGTGACAATGCTCCTTTGCAGTTTATAAAGACTTTAAAAAAACAGCTTTAATGATATGTAGTTCACATATTATACAATTCACCCATTTAGTGTGTACAGTTCAATGGTTTTTTAGTATATTTATAGAGTTGTGTAATCATCTCCACAGTTCACTCTAGAACATTTTTGTCACACCCAGAAAGAAATCACACACAAAATTTTTTACAGACTATTTTCTTTTATATCTATAGAATCCCATTAAGAGACCAGGGCAGACAGTTTCCACCCCATTTTATAGATGGGCAAACAAAGGCTTAGAGAGTTTAGAGATTTGTGAAAGAAGCTTAGGGGATAATTTTAGGTCCTGTTAAACACCAGCAGGTGCCAGAGAGTTCTCCCAAACAAGGATTTGGAGTCTCTGAGTTCCCAGGGTTTCTTAAGCAAAGGCTTCTGTTCCTCAACTTCCACCTGGGAGGTACAAGGACAGTGCTGGAGACAGTCTGGGTAATGGACTCAGACTGCCAACCACTCTCTGAAGAGCTATCTCTGCCATCATGTGTGTGTATCAGGGAGGCTGGCTTGGACAGGGCCTGGGGCTGGCCTTGGGGATCCCTCAGGGACCTCATACACTGAGTGTCAGGTGGCACTGCAGAGTGCTTATTATGGGAACAAGAGACAGAGACAGAGGGAGTCTCTAGCAGAGGAGGTGAGCTTTCTGATGACTTGGAGACCAAGTGATAGGTTTATCTGGGGCCAAACAGCAACATGCACAGACGTCTACAGGGGCCCTGCCCTGACTTGGGGCAGTGTGAGTGAGGGTGACTGTGCCAGAGAGCCTGGCATGAGGAAATGTGGGCAGCCAGCTGCCAGGGACTATTGTGCATTATATTTAAAATTGGGGTTCCAGGATACTACATAGAGTGCACAGAAGTGGACCAAGCATTAGAATTATGCATCTAAGCCATTCTCCCTTTCCTCACTAAAGGGCTCTTATCATTATTAACTAACCTCTACCAGAAGGTAAACCCCACAGGGCAGGATGTTTTGTCAGTATCCCCATATCTAGAGTAGTTCCTGGACCCCATGCGGGCTCAGAACATATTTATGTACTGAATGAAGTGATGATGTTGCTGAGTAGTCCCCCTGTGTCAGGTGCCACTCTGCTTTGATCATCACTGAAGTTCTCAGATGAGGAAACTGGCACAGAGAGGTTGGGGAACTGGCCATAGGTCACACAGCTCACCAGTGGTCTGGCTGGGATTTGAACTGGAGCAGTCCCAAACCTAACCACTATGCAGTACTTCCTAACCAGCCAAATTGTAAAGAATGGTTTGGATTTACTTTGTAATTTCTCATGTCCTCCAGTTTATCCTCTGGTGAAGAATGACTCAGTTAATAAATCTGATTTATTCACCACTGGCATAGCAGGCTCTGCTCTCATGGAGTTACAGTGTAATAGTAAGAGAAAAGACAGAATCTGTAGCTGAGCCAAGATATCTAAGACCTTGTGTTAGCTTGGCAGCCAGAACAATGAATCACAGGCTGGATGGATTATCAACAGAAATTCAGATTCTCACAGTCCTGGAGGCTGGAAGTCTGAGATCAAGGTGTCGGCAGGGTTGACTCCTTCTGCGGCCTCTCTTCTTGGCTGCAGATAGTCTTCCCACTGTGCCCTCACAGTGTCTTTCCTCTGAGCACTTCTGCCTCCTAATCTCCTCTTCTTAGAGGGACACCAGTCGTATTGGATTAGGGTCAAATGAATGACCTCATTTTATCTTAATTACCTCTTTAAAGATATTATCTCCGTATACAACAACATTACAAAGTACTAGAGGTTAGGACTTCAACACAGGAATTTTGAGGTGACAGAATTCCACCCATAACAGACCATAACTACAAAGTATCCTACTTCTAACTCCTCCACATTGCTTCTGCCCTTAGCCCCTTGCCCTTCCCATGGCAGTCAGATGTAAATGTTAACATGAACTCCCCCTATTCACCGGTTTAAAACAGCTGGGTATAGCAAATGCGTAGATGGAAATGAATTTTCTTATTTTCTTGTGGTGGATCTTGTGAGTCGGACAGAGGTTTAAATCAGAGTTGTTTTTTTAAAGAACTCAGATATCCTGCTTTTTTCAGCTCTCTTCTGAGCACATTTGAGCAATTGTTTTATTTTCCATAAGAAAGAATTTTACTTAATTGGATCTCATTTCTCTTCTCCCCTTAACAACTAAGTGTCTACATTTCTGTTGGGATTGAAAGCTCCAATTAGTTCAGATAAATCAGCTTCCTTTAAAATTATGGTCGTGGAGGAAATAATGATCTAACTTACTTTTTGTTAATTACTTTTAGGTGAATTAGACATCCCAGCTTTGCCGTACCTGATTTCCTCAGAAGTATTTAAGCCCTCAAATCTATTTAAACCTTTTCTTTTACTCAAATTAAGATGCTTAAAAATTCCGTTATTAGAAATAATTTAGTTTTTTAAAGTTCAGCTTCGTGTCTCTATAATTTTAAATAATTTGAGCTGAAAATGATTCTATCATATCCCATGTAGTGGCACCAAATTACCATTTTCCCTTCAAAATGTTCTTATATTACTGGTGTGTCAGACTTAGTCAACAAATAAATAGAGAGGCAATAAAAAAGATAATCGAGCCCTGGCTGGCGTAGCTCAGTGGATTGAGCGCGGGCTGCAAACCAAAGCATCGCAGGTTTGATTCCCAGTCAGGGCACATGCCTGGGTTGCAGGCCATGGCCCCTGGCAACCACACATTGATGTTTCTCTCTTTCTTTCTCCTTCCCTTCCCTCTCTAAAAATAAATAAATAAAATCTTTAAAAAAAAGCCAAAACATGTGTATGTTAAAAAAAAAAAAGATAATCAATCAGGTAGGATAGTAAAACAACAAAATTGGGTACCCCACAGAGGAGAATTATGCCTTTAACTATAGTGATCATGGTATGTATCTCTAAGAAAAAATCAATTTTAAAGGACAGAAAATGCTATAGCTTTGAGCACAAAGCAATAGAGCTAAAAATGAATAATTTTATTTGTTTATACAAAAGTTCAGAATCTTCAGGAGTGAAGTAATAAGCTTATAAATAAGAGTGTTATTAAGAAGGCAATTAATATTCTATAAGAGGTACACATAATTAAAACTTGTGAAAAGTGGCCAAAGCAGTACATAGAGGCATTCTCATTGCTTTAGGTTTTACTGTCTCTTCTTTCATATGAGAGTGAAATTTCATACATTTTGAGTACTGAGTAAGAGTGATGGTCTTTTCACTCCTGCCATCCTTATCCCAATCAGCCAGAACTTCATACAGTTAGTCTTTAAGTGCTTGTGACAGTTCAGTATCTGTCTCTGCATAGCTGCCTTCATATCAGACAATCTATTGAGAAATATAGGTTTCTCAATCTATTGAGAAATATTGAGAAATTCAGCCCAGTCTGAATTGATGATCTGGGGTGGATGAAGGAACTCAACAATTGAAATTTCTCTCTACCATGCAAATGGTGATGCCATTTCTTGTAGACCAAATTTTCTTCTTTCTATTTTCTCCTGTATTTCTGCTCTTTATTGACCCTTCTGGATTGCAGGCACATTCTTCATTGGTAAACAAACCGTAAGGAGCTCCTGAATTCTGGGGATAAAGGAACCATGGGAATAGTTCAGGTTCCTAGGATATGGGCTGGGGAAAGGACACTTTAGGTCAGCTAAGTAGTATCTAACTCTAGGAAAGATCCCAAGTCTGAGTTCTGAAGTCTCCTGGTGTTACAGCTCTGTCCTAATCTGCAGTGAGAGTGGAGACACTCCAAGAATTCCAGCTTTGACAGCTGGGATAAATGATGGAGGAAACCTTGCTGTTATGGTCCTAGACAGCCAGCCAGAGCCGGCAGAGCAGTCTCTGGTTTCTCACCTGCCAAGTTCAAACTAGGGCATTCCACATCCCCAAGAAATGCCGAATATGAGCAGTCTATTGCTAAAGTGAGGTCCTACAGGATTCATGTTCATACTTTGTCAAAATGCCTGTTCTCTGTGTGCTGTAATGAGTCCTGTAGCATCTGACCAGTTAGTGCTAAGCTAAGGCAGATCATGCACAAAGGAGTCTTGCAGCTTTGTATGGACAGCAAGGTATGGCTGATGCCAAATATCATTAGAGTAAACTGTGTGATTGAATGTCTTTCTAATGATGCTATTTGGGTCCCAAGCACCAATGACAGAGTGAGCAAATGCACTGGAGCAGCAATTAGCACTAAAGTGAAAAGACAAACTGATGCTCCAAAGGGAATACACTACTTTACTCTTCATTCTCCATTCATAACATATTGAGGGTGCAAGGCTAGAAGACTCAGACTGGGGATAAGAGTCCCCTCAGGACCTGAATTCAACCCAAAAATGATACTGGAAGATCCTCTCTCTATCCTCAATTCTCAGATTTTAAGTATGTACCAAGGTGATATTCAATATTTAATAATCCATAGGACTTAGATGCCAATCAATCTGAATTGATGCAGCAACTAAACAGAACAGATACAGGTATAAAGCCTGTACAGCTGTGCCATGGTGAACCAGAGGATGAACAGTGGTACCATACCCTCCATTGTATCTTTAAGACTGTCTACAAATTCTCAGACAGTCCCCACAGACTCAAAGCCACTGCCCAAAGAGAGATGCTTAGGTAATGTAAGTGCTGGAAAGACTCAGTAGCAAGAGAAAATGGGGCCAATGTCAGAACAAAGACTGAGAAACTGGTCCAGCTGAGGGCCAAGGCCACAGCTGCTCTACTTGTTCATGCAAACTATCCTGCCCTTGGCACCTGCCTGGAGCCCTGGTATGGCAATGGTCCCCAGAGGCTTTACTTTTTATGGTGATGTAGAGAGGATTCAATGAGCTAATGCTCATCTAGCACTTAACTCTTAGCAGCTTTCAGTGCTTGGTAACTCTTCTTACCTCACTGGGGATAGGATCTCTCTCTGTTCTGGAGGCACTCCTTTGAGGTCAGTGAAGATGCATCCCAGGACCATCTGGTTTCTCCTATCCATCTCTACCATCCCTCAGAGTCACTCGTAGCTCAGGGGCTCAGGGGTGTGTTGCCTTCTGAAGGAGCAGAAAGGGAGGAGTAGGCACAGGGACTTTAGACATTGCTTCCCACCTTCTGATTAATAATTTTCACGTTCACAGAAGTTTTCCAGGCTCTGTTCACAGATCATAGGAGGACCTCCAGAGCATTGGTGGGAGACTTGCATATTTTTCATGGAAAATACTTGGGTCTTCAATTGTCCCTCATCAGCCAGCATTTCCCAGTGGCAAACCCACTTCTTATTGCTTTTTCCATTGTGAGGAAGGACATGGGCTTGTCATTCAAACCCAGACAGGATCTGAAGGGCTGGCCCATACGTCTCACCTGTGAGTTTAATTGCTGGAATAAAGACAACAGGGGAGATGGTGTGTATGGATGAGGAGGTTGTTTCAGAGAGGAATGACTTGAGCTTTAAGTTTGTTAGGTTGCTGATGTTTAACAACCAAATACGGTTTTTAAATGGCTTCTGAAGTTTTCTCCATTTATTACAAAACAGCTACAGAATGGCAACAGTTGACATTTAACGGGGGGAAACTAGGGTGGTGAAGTTATTTCCCTTGGAAAGGTCACACTTGCATCTGGAGGTTGTCCATGACATATGGCCAAACCAGTTTCCAAAACTGTGACTGTAGACACTTGGAGGTACTGACATCTATGTTTGGAAAAAAAAAGTTAAAAAAAAAAAGAAGAAAAGAAAACCCAACTGGTCATTCACTGTGTCAGAATTTGCTCTGATGAAGGTGATGATGATGATGATTCATATTGCTGGTTAGACTCTGAGGCTCTTTCCAATTCCTCCATTTGCATTTAAAAGTCTATCTTCTACGTACCATTTGCAGGTTTTACTTTACTTCTGTTATATAAAACACACCATTGTATGCGTTGCTTTTATGTTTCCCACTCCCTAGGGTATGGTTACTTATGGGCTCTTTCTTTTTTCTATTCTTTGTAACTAGTATGGGGCTTACTGAATATTTCTTGAATGAAATAAATGTTCAGCATTTATTTCAAGGAATAAATGGTATGAAAGAAAATTGATGGTTGTCTGGATGAACTATTCTCTTGAGGAGCTAGAATTTTGCCAAAGACATCTCCAAGTGCAGGCTCATTTCCTGGGATGGACACCAGGGTGGCCCACCAGGACCTAGTCGAAGAGGAGATGGCACACAGGTGAAATGACATTGTCCTGCTGCAAAGAAGGGCTTAAGCCACCATATATTTGCCCTTTGCAAGCTTCTGTCCAGAGATCTCAAAGTGGAATTGGATGCCTGAGATTTCTTTTCCAATATCACTTAAGTTAGGGAGTCGAGGGGGGCATGTAGATGACAGAGGAAGGGCCATGCTGTGTGTACCCAGTGGTCTCTTCATAAAGGACACAGAATGTAGATCAGCCACTTCACATGGCACCTGTCACATGTACACAGTCAATACATCATTATCATCATCACTATTACTGTTAATTTGTATTAGGGAAGACATTCCAAGACAACAAACTAGCCATGGTCCGGTGTATGAGAGCAGGGATAGATCTGGGAATTGGACCTGCTGTGTTCATATTCCACATCCCTAACTGTGTCCCTGGGGCATGTCATTTTACCCCTTTGAGCTGTTTCCTGGTCACTATTTCTTTACTCCCCTGTGAGATGGAGAGATTTATACCTCCCCTGTATTTTATGGCGAGGGTCAAATTAAACAGATGAATAGTGAGTGCCTTAGCATAGCAATGACTTGGTAAATGAGAGCCATGGTTTTCGTTACTGTTGTTGTCATATTGCTGTTATTGTATCGTTCAGCAAGGCAAAGGCTTCGGTGCCTTTTAGAAAAAGTTGAATTTTGATGTTATACATAATATCAGTGGTGATTCATCCAGAAATAACCGTCACCTCAGTCTCTTCCCACAAGCCACCTAATCCTGCCTGTGTTTACTTTGTCTTCTGCTTTCAGGACTTCTAAGGAGACAGTGGGAGGGGTGATGATAGTAAGCACCATAACGGTGGTTTAGTGAGCACTTGCTACAAGGCAGATGCTGTACTAACGTGTGACAGACGATCTTGAATTAGCCCTCACTTCATCACTGTGAGGTAGGTACTGCTATAATGCTTGAACAGGTGTGGAAATTGAAGTAACTTTCTCAAACATGCCTAGGAAAACACAGGGTTAGAAAACTAAACCAGTTCACCTGCTTCTAGGGCCTATGGTCTTAACAACAACTATAGTGGTGTAAGTTAAAATATCTGGAAACTATCACTCCTCTCTCTGAAGCCACGCAGTTGTGGTTTCTTCTCTAATCCTAAAGCCTAGCTAGATGAACTCTCTTTTTTTTAAGTTTCAACTTTTCTTCTACTTTCAATTTTCATTTTAAGATATTTTGTTGTTTATTTTGTTGCTATTACAGTTGTCTCACTTTCCGCCACTTCACCCCTCCACCCAGCCCACCCCCAACTTCCATAATCAGTCCCCTCACCATTATCCATGTCCGTGGGTCCTTCACGTATGTTCTTTGACTAATTCCTCCACCTTACTTCAATCAGTCCTCAGCTCCCCCCTCCCCTCTTATAGCTGTCAATCTATTCCCTGATTCTATGCCTCTGGTTCTAAAGAAAGAAGGAACTCCTACCTTTTGTGACAGCATGGATGGAACTGGAGACTAATATGCTAAGTGAGATAAGCCAGTCAGTGAAAGACAAATACCATATGATCTCACTTATGAGAGGAATCTGGATGCACTCTTGATGGCAGATTCTTTACCATTAGCAAGCCCTCCATGAGTGTTCCCTTTACTGCCACCTAGAGGCTTGAACCTAAATAAGTGACTTGGTTTTCATGCAATCTCTGAGGTCCAATTTTCAAATGACCCTCCTTCTTTACTTTTCAGCCAATTAACATTCTGGGTTATTTTATCCTAGTGTTGCCTGCTAGCTACCGATTCAGTTTAGCAAGGTCTTAAATTTTGTTCTTACAGCAATTTTTTGACTATTTTATTCTACTTCTGTCCTTAATATTTTATAAAGAGTAGAAAATGGGCAAATTAAAGTGCTCACACAAGTGATAAAAATCAGGAATCTCAACTACAATTGAGACAAAAATAGAGACCATTTAGCTTTAATTGGATGCTTTCTAGATTTAAACTAATTAATTATTTTAAATTGCACAGGGAAAAACAAAACTGAAGAACTTGTACAAAGTAATAATATATTTTATCCCAAACCTAAGTGTGATTAAGATATATATCTATCTTTTCTGTTACTTAGTGCAGGTCAGGATGTTTCCAATGACAGCAACTACTTCAAACTGTTTAAACCAAGGGGAATTTATTGGCTTGCACAGTTGAGAGGGATCCTGGATCATCCAGAGAGTTAAGGAAGAACTGTGGCAACCGGGGAGCTGGAGTAGAGAGCCAGGAGTCAGGGCCCCTGTGCTCCCTCCATCTAGCTTTCATTTCTGACTGTCTTCATTTAGCAGACAAACTCTGTCCAGATGGCATAGGTGGTACAGAAACTATTCACCAGCTCCTGGCTTTATAACCTCATATTTAGCAATGACTGAAGAAAGAGAATCTTCTACTCATAGCATTTATACATCAATCCCAGGATGGATTCTGATTGGCTGTCATTGGCCATCCTCACCTTCCATCCCCATCAATCCTTGTGTCCAGGTGAAGAGAGTTAACATGATTGGTTAGGACTGGGTCACATGATTACTCATGTAATCAGGAAGGCCCAGTGTCTGCTACTGCAAGAAGGGAAATGGAGGAAATATATATCAGATAGCCCAAACAACAACCATCATAGTTCATCACCAAACCATACTCCCTCCCCATCTTTCTTTGATATTTTACTTTTGACTTTGTACAGCTTCACCACATTTAAAAGAAAAGGGCTGATTGTATCAGTGGTCAGCCATCTGATAGAATATCAAGCGATTTAGCTATATCAACCTCACCACATAAATTGAATATAATTTACATTCTGTACAAGGATCATACAAATAATTTTGGCATGGTGGGAATTTGGATCCTTTCAGCCCATCCCTCTTTCTGAATATATTTCCCTAGGCAGCAAAGTAGCAGCATCTGTTTTGAACACCTGGTGGCCTCCATCCCTCAAGGAGTTAAGCTGAAAGCTAAGGAGAATGAAAATAGGGCCAAGGGATGGAGGGACTTTGTCGAGTAGAATTTTCTGGCTTTGAGTGACAAATGTGTTGAGATGTGAAGGAGAGAAATAAGTATCCCATACAGATTTATTTTTCATGTAAATAAGTGTTTTAGCTTCAAACTTTCTGGCATCTTATTATGCAGGTGATCTAGTCATTGACATGCATACAATTTGCATTTCCCCCATTCTTAGCCAAAAATGCAGAGACTGTAACTTGGCCAAATTTCACATCCTGGGTACACAAACAGACAGCCATCTTGGGCACATTTGTAATACTGAAGGCTACATCTAGCCTGAGTAGGACATGGGTCCTGTTGATTTGTAGCATTAGACTTTTCTCGAGGATTCTATCCTATTTGATTGCCAGCATGTAGCCCATTTCTCATGTAATAGATACTTCAACCAGGCATATCTGGGGCTAGGTATGGAGGGATAATATTAAAAATATTTAACAACCAATCAGGTATGGACACCAGAGATCAGAATGAATGTTGGCCAAAGTGCTAGAATAGGATCTGAGGACTTTCATGGTGCCAGATATTGCTGAGTTATAGAGAGGTTGGGAGGGTGATCCCAGAGCCATTCGGCAAGGTCAAGGCAGCCATTGTTCACTAACCAGTACGGCAAGATGTCAGTGAAGTACCACGTGGTCTCGTCACTGGGGTGCACAGGGCTGACAACCAATGCTTGCAGGCATGCAGTAATATGGAGCTAGTGGAGTTCTTGGTAGACTTGAGCTCATACCCTGGTAGAGCCCCTTAAGGAGCCCTGGGCAGTGGACCAGGTGTGACATCAAGGCTGCCCTCCAGAGATACTTGTGCTTGTTTTATTTTAAAATGGGAATTTGATTCAGGACTGGACTTTGGTTTCTCTCAGACCTAGGAAGTAAACATTTTTCATTCTCAAAACCCACAAATTAATCATTTTTGCAAATCAGAGCTGAGCTGTGAGCCTCTGACCAGGAGGCCTGAGCCTGCTGGCCTCGGGAGCCTGGATTTGCCAGAGTGTGCTGCTAATGCATATGCATTTGCTCTTCTGGTGGGAGCTGGGGCCTGCAGGCTTTGAGGGGTGATGCTCTGCTCACTAATCATAATGCAATATCAGTGTTTTCTGCAAATCCCCTTATTATCTCTGCATCATTAGCAGTTTCTGAGCTTGTCTACAACTAATTTCACAGTGAATCTTATTTCTACCCAATATTTTAAATAAGTTATCATGCTGGGCAGCAGCTGACATGCACTGAGAAAGAAGCAAATCATGCTAAAACAGGCTTTCGAACAGCCTCTGACAATTAAGCTTTGTATCCTAGTTCAGGGTAGGGTATGTGGCAAATTTTTAGATCAGCCCCTGCCTCCAACCCCAATTTATTTAGTCATACCTTCACAGTTAGGAAAGTGATCTTGAGTCAGGTTTCTAGGGGTCTCATGGCTGCTCTGCTTCTTCCTATAGGTGACCCTTATGAAATAATGTCTCTGAGCTTCAGATGATAAAATAAAATCTATTCATAGGGTTGTCTGTGCTTAATGAGCAAATGTTTAAAATGTGCTTAATGTAACATACCTAGTATAATGAGCATCTAGTGTGTGCTCTACAAATATAGTTTTTTAAAAAATTATTTTTCATTCATTTATGAACTATTTAAGGAGTGACCCCTTTGTACAAGGCACAGTGCAAGGCACTGACATTGTCTGGCCACTTTCTATTTCTGGTTCACCCATTAATTCACGGAGAAAGGTGGTGGTGGGGAATCCTGAGGGTAGAGTGAGATTCACACATCCAGGCAGCAATAAGAGAACTCATGTACCCATGATGAAGACCTTCTGTCCCTGGCCGAGCAGTAAGGACTGAGAGGAGCTGGGTTTAGGGTCACTCAGGAATCCAGAGACTTCTCCTACCCCTTCACAATGGCCAGCTGCTGTCCTCTGGAGGACATGCTGCCATTTCTTTGGCTGAACACCACACCTCTTTGGGAAATCACCTAGGAGCCCAGTTGCCCAGTTTTCTGAAATGTGTCCACTTGAAATCATTTGATAGAATGATAGAATTCCCATGGCTAATATATCCTTTTGGTAGAATGGACTATCCCCCACCTCCCACCCCACACCAGACTCCCATGTGGAAGCTCTTATTCTAAATAACTGAAGGCAACAAGGAATTAATAATAACAAATGTTACAGAGATTAATAATTTCTATATACAATGCTAAGTGTGGTTCCTTTGGTTATTTAATGCCCACTATAGCCCTATGGAAGGGTGCAATTTTTACTGTCATTTTATAGGTAAAGAGAGTGGGGTGTGGAGAGGTACTGCAACTTGTCCCCACTACCTAGGTACAGATGGAAGAGCCTAGAGCCTAATACGGATATTCTGATTTTGTCACCAGTGGCCTACCCCACCCCATGGCATGGTTATGACAAAGATGCTAAAGGCTATTTGATCAAGGTGGTTTGTGAGCAAACAACCCAGGCATAGGGATAGTTGCCTGGTGAATAGCCATTCTGACTTTGTAGGCTGGGGTTTGCAGGGGATTCCATTTCATCCTCCCTCACCTTTGCCTGCTGCTACCTGGAATAATCTCCATGCCTGCCACACTCCCTGGTCCTCTCAATAAACATACTGCTTCTCTGGAAGTGATCCAGAGTGGTGTGTTTGGGATCTAAAAGAGATATGGGAAAGTGGGATTATAGAAGTAGAATTATGTCTCTCCTTCCCATTAATATTTGATATTAATGATTGTTTTATTTCCTGTAGATTCTAGATGGGGAAGATTAGAATGGAAAAAAGAAAGGAGTAGATTTTCCATTTACTGTCTGTTGCATGGATACTGGCTTTCTATGGTATAAAGTTTCAGCAGAACACTGGGCTGGCTTCAGAGGCATCTGAGGAGGGTAAAAGGGCAGACTAGGTTCTGGGTTCAGTGGGCTCAGGGAAAGCAGGAAGGGAAGATGCTTTGGTACTTGTGGTTCTTCTATACCACATCCTTCCACTGTGAAAAACTCCTATACATCCTGTAGAACCCAACCCAAATGGCTATCCTTGATTCCTACAGAAAATGTCATTCCCTTCTATAGTAGGTTATTGTAGGAGGAAGTAATAGCATATTTGCTTAGAAGAATTTGGCCTCCTAAGATTGCTGAGCCAATTCTTATCCTGTATTCCCACCTCCCTTCCCCTCCCTCCCACCTCTCTTTATCTCAGTCTGTGAGATTACTAGATATCTCTAGGCTAGGGGCTGAGTACTGTTTGTATGTAATTCTGAGGCAGCATGGGCTTTCTCTATGCACTTGGTCCTTTCCTTGGCTTCCTATCACAGAAGTATTCTAGAATTGTGCATGTGCATATTCGTGCATGTGTGTGCAGAAATGTCCTCAGTAAGTGTACAATTGTGCTAACAAAAAAACTGCATGAAGGCCAGAACTTCAAATATCTAAGCTGTTATTCACACAAGTATGACTTTATGGATGTGTTTCACCCACTGATATATTTTATTTGCTTGCAAAGTTGGTAAAATTTTGGATTTACTTGTCATTGTTTCAAAACCAGGAAGTTTAATAAGAGTCTTAATTCATAGCTTCTCTTGGAAAAATCAGAGGATCTGGTAACACTGAGTGTGTTATCCCAACATGACACTAATCAACTGGAATTAAGTAGCAGCTGCTCCCTTTAGAAAGAGCACAGACTATTTGCTGCAGTCCCCACCACTCCACATTGCCTCCCTAACATCAAGCATCAGGGTCAGTTTTCATTTATAATCACTCTTATGCTGTGGCCTTTCTCTAGCTGGCCTGCTTCACTCATGCATGTGACCTGTCAAGCTGTAGTTATTGGGGCAGGGGCCTGATTGGGACTTAAGTGGAAACAGATGATTGTATTTACTGGCGTGTTTGGCGGAGTGTAGGCATGGTCTTCAGACCCCTGGGCTGATGTCATTCTGTTCTTCTTATTGTGATTGTCAACTCATTCATCTTGGGTCTTTAAAGCCATACAGTATTTGATTAGAAGCTGTTTTCTGCTAAAGTAAGAAATATTTTGCTAACCAGACAAACTAAGCATCTCCTTTACTCCTTTCTGCAAAGAGCCTTGCTTCCCAATGACTAGTGTTTACTGGGAATTTGCCTAATATTTTCCGTGATTCTAGAGTCACATCTGATGGCGATTACGTGGTTAATCTTTGCTGTGTGCACACCCCAGGGAAGTAGGAAGAATATAAATGGGGCTTTTGTAGCAGCCAGTGAGCAGAAGTGGCCACTTCCCAGGTATGGGACCCATTCCTGGGCATTGAGTTGAACAGCATCACTCTCCAAAGAATCTGCAGAAATGAAAGAGATTGCTTTCTATTAATCCCAAGCTACCATGAATCAGGAGTGAGCCACTATTTAATCTTATACATGCACAAATGCACATGTACATGTGCACACACATGTGCACACATGTGCTTACACACATATGAAGAACAAATTGTGTAACAGTTATGAGATGAGCTCTGTTCTAAGTGCTGAAAATATGGTGGTGGTGGGGAGAAAGACAAAGTCTCTGATTTTATGGAGAGTAAATTCTAGCAAGAAAAGACAGGTAATAAGCTAAATAAACAAGCAGAGATAGGGTGAGTGCTATGAAGAACAGTAAAGTGAGGTGGGGAGGGAGGGTCACAAGAAGCCTTTTTGGATAATGGTGGGGAAGGCAATGGTCAGAGATGGCAATTACGTAGGTCCTTCCTCAGGGCAGCTGTACTACATTGCAAACTGGAGTTGGGCCACAGGGGCACCCTATTGAGGTGGTCCCTGCAATGGCTTGGGGAAGCAGACATGGGCAGAGAGCAGAGCTAGGGTAAGTGTCTCCAGACCAGGGCATACTTGCTGTTTTTGAGGAATAGCAAGGAGGCAGGTGACATAGACTGAGGGAGTGGGCTTGTGACCCAGAGGTGCTCAAGAGTCAGTTAAAGATCAGCCTGTCTCAAAAAATGAACACACAAATCACATGGGGATTTGGCTAAGATGCACATTCTGGTCCAGTAGGTATGAAGTGGGACTCCTGATTCTGCATTCCCAATGAGCTCCCAGGTGATGCTTGGGCTACTGGTGCCTGGACCACACTTTGAAGATCAAGGCTGGGGGCTGTGATCCAGGCTTAGGAACAGCCACTGGAGGGTCATGAACTGGTAGTTTATTCTGCCTGGCTGAAGAATCATTCACTATGGAGTCCAAGTGCTCATCAAATCAGTCCGTGAGGGAGCATTTTTGATCCCTTCACTGCCCAAGCAAGCAAAGGGAAGCTGCTGGGAGAGATAAGGAAAGCTTTATTTGTGTAGCTACTTGAACTTGGGGCTATTTATAGTCGATGAATATCTGTCTTTAAGCAGCTGTGTGAATTATCCGAAATACATGAAAGCAATACATTTGAGATCAAAATCCTAATTCCAGACCTTTCCAGGTTGATACATCTTAAAAGAGGGCGGTTTGGTGACATTGTTGAACATTAATTAGGTAACACTTGTGCAGGACTGGGAGGATGAAAAGCCTTCCGCGTGTAAGTGCTTGGGAGCGTGGCTGTGAAATGGTGCAATCTGAGGCTGGGATTGAAATGAAAATTTCACATAAGCAAGTGCTCATCCCCATCAGGTGCGGTGATTAGAGATTGTGAGAGTATGAATGTGCCTGGTGCCCCCCTTCCCCAGCAGCACAGCCTCAAGTTCTCCCTGAATAGAAACCAGCATGCAGATGAATGGGGAATTTACCAGAGGTAATTGCAGAAGGAGGGAGGGAGGCCCCATGTGTTCCCTGCAGGGGAGGGGTCCTTCTTTGTCCTTGTCACCAACAAAGGACTGTTTCCCCTGATGGTGTTATTGTAGCCTTTGTTTTTACCTAGGACTTGGTGAAGAGAATGTACAAGAGGGAAGGTGATTCCTGGTGCCATATGCAGCCCCTAGAAGGGGTCTTTATTCAAAAGCACAGGATTCTGGCCCATCTTACCTGACCTCACCTCTGGGCCCTCCAGTTCTTCATTTTCATTTCCTGCCAGATCTTCCAATCCCAAGAGCCATGTGAGTAGTAGTCTGGGGTGGGGATGGGTTCCTGTTCTGCCCTGTGAAGTTCCTCCTTCCCTGTGAGACCCACTTCAATGGTGCTCCTGACTTGAAGCTCCCTAATGCCCCAGGCAGGGAGTCCACCACCCACTCTGGGAGGGTCTTCTTGGGGGCTTGGCCGGAAGGGGGAATGTTCTGTCTTCACATCAATGTTCTATCTGTTCCCTGCTCCCAGGTCATGTAGCATGGGAGGAGCTCTATGTTACCTCTAAAAACAAAACAAAACAAAACAAAACAAAACAAAACAAAACAAAACGAAATGATATCAGGATCAGGATAGGAAGGAAACCTGCTTGAAGTTCTATGGCATATGTGTGGGGGAGCCCTGCTGCTAACCCATGCCCTTCTCTTCATAAAAATGACTCTGCTCTCTTAGCCACACTTGGTCATCTTTCTGTCAGGGCACTTGTTGGCCTCTGCTCATTTCATTGGGCACTAGAGAAGGTGGGCAAGCTTTGTGCTTCAATGTTTGCTTCTCAATGAGTCCACACGTGTGAGCTTGGTCTCATTTCCCCGTCAGAACACCAGCTGACTTCCTAGAAGCACCAAATAGGGTGGCTCTGCCTGGAGGTGTAGAAGTACATGTCTGCGACTTCACAAACCTAGCCTAAAACGTTCAGAAGTAAACACCACATCTATTGGGGCAGAGAACTTCTTGGTTTATTGTTGTCAAACTCTGATGAATCATAGCAAGATTTTTGGGTACAGTGTCCCCCAGTAGCACTTAAATTATAAATTGATATCTCAGTGTCTGTCTTACCCACAGCCTCAGTCTACTCAGATGCAGGTGGTGGAACCCTCTATGTTTTATTGATTCTTTTACCTATTTGAGACTTCGCAATCCACTGATGCTTGTGGGAGAACCTTCCCACAAGTGTCCCTGATTCACAAGTTAAACTGATAATGTGACAGGCATGAGAATAGATTCACCTGGAACCAAGCTCAGCTTGCACACACGTAAACAATATGAATAAAAATTAACTTAAAAATCTTTTCTCCCTCCTTCACAATGACATTATACCAATGGGCCCACTTAATTTCTTACATTTGTACCTTTTCAAAAGGGCCCGCTGTTTTACGATGTCAAATGTGACCTTTACAAGAAAACGTGCAAACTGCATTGTACACAGAGGACTCTTTGAAGCTAGTAATTTTCATGATGCAAATTTCAGAGCAGAATGAACCCATTAACCAAATTAGCAATTCATAAAAGCAAAAGTTCATGGTCAGGAAACAATAGTGTCTTTTCATAAGGTATAATTTCAACCCATTGCAGAGTTAAAGTGTGTTTTTCCCCCTTTAAAAAAAAAGTAAATTAGAGTACTAATTAAATAGTTTAAAGCAATATATGAAAGAGAATGCAGTTTATGTGCAGAAAAGTGAATTAGTGATTCACAAGAAGCCGAAGATCCTTGAAAAGGGGACAGTAATCTTATTCCATGTGAAAGAGTGATTTGGCCATTGTGGGAAGGAAATGCCCATGGTGATGGTGGAGGCAGAGGAAGGGAGAATTTGGTAAGGCTCTTGGGCTGCAGGTTGAGGTTGGATTGTATAAAGTGCAGGAAAAGCTTCATCTTGTATCCCACTACTACACATGGGGCAGCCTCAAGGGACATGAGCCAGGGAGTCAGCCCAATATACTCATATTTTCAGGGACATGGCCAATTTTTCAGCAGGAAGGGCTGGGAGATATGAGACTGGCAATATTTCTTTCTATGTCTTTAAGTTTTTAAAGTTTTTATTTATTGAGAGAGGGGGAGAGAGAGAGAGAGGGAGAAGGAGAGGGGGAGAGAGAGGAGAGAGAGAGAGAGAAAGAGAGAGAGAGAGAGAGAGAGAGAGACTGATTTGTTGTTCCACTTATTTATGCATTCACTCGCTATTTCTTGTATGTACCCTGACCTGGGATCAAACCTACATGCAACCTTGGCATATTGGGGACAATGCTCTAACAAGCTGAGCTACCCAGTCAAGGTGAGACTGACAATGTTTCTGATCCTTCATCTTTTCACCTCAAAGTTAGGGGGTATAAAATATTATGCATTCCACATCCTCATTCTGATCATAAACTGAATTCAAGCATGTGAAAGTCTTCATTTTTAAGTACATTTAAGGCCCCACTGTGTGTTTATACCACATTTTGTTTAGCCACTCATCAGCGGATGGACAGTTGGATTGGTTCTACCTTTTGGTTATTGTGAATAATGCTGCTTTGAATATTCATGTGGACATCTTTGTGTGAATACCTGTTTTCAGTGGTTTGGTGTACATACCTAGGAAGAATGAAGTACCAATATATGCCCCTACATGAATGAAACTTAGAAACATTATGCTGAGTAAAAGAGCCCAGACATAAAAGGTCACACGTTATATGATTCCATTTGTGTGAAATGTCCAGGATAGGCAAATCTATAGAGACAGAAAGCAGATTAGTGTTTACCAGGGGCTGGAGAGTTGGGAGGAGGGAGTGACTGCTTAGTGATATGAGGTGGTTTTCTTTTTCAGGATGATGAAATGTTTTGGAATTAAATAGAGGTGATGCTTATGCAGTATGTAAGACACTAAATGCCACCATATTGTTCACGTTAAAATGGTTCATATTATGTTTAGGTAAAATTTCATGTTATGTGAATTTTTTACCTCAATTGAAAAAAAGCCCCTTGTAAGTTGGAACATGCTATACAAGTTGGCCTATTTATCTGTTGTGAACTTCCTTGGGACAAATTCCATGTTTGCTTTGATTTGAAATCCCTGGTTCCCAGCAGCTCGTAAGTTCTTGGTGAATAACGCCAACCACAACAATGGTTAACTTGCATTAAGTACATGTGACATCCTGGACCCTGGACCAATCCCTTTACAAAAGTGAGGGGATGGAATTTATTCTCCTAGTCCTGAGGGGCTTTGTTCAGTAAGAGAGGAGCATGTGAGGGTGGGGATGGGAGACCTGCTATATTAGAAGGCCACAGGAGATGGCATGGCATGGAGGAAGGGCTTGCCAGGGGCCAGGGTAATGGTGGAAAGACAGTACAGAGGAGAGAGCAGTGATGTGACACCACTGAGAGGCTCATGAGCAGAGGATGCAGGTGTAGATGTTGTTCCTATGTAACACACTGTGTAAACCTGTGCTCCCCTTTCAAGGAACACTTCATTGTTCTGAAATGCTTATGGGCTGTGTGTGTGTGTGTGTGTGTGTGTGCGTGTTTAATGCAACAGTGAGAAGAATCGGGCCTCAAGGCAGCCCAAGTATATTTGGGTCACACATACACTGTTTCATTGAATATGATACCTGGGTTTATAAAAACAGTGGGGTATAGGAAGGTTAGGTCATTCACCCAGGGTCATACAGCTTATAATGCATGTGTAGGGTATAATTACATTATACTACCTCAGATGAAAGTGGATTTCAGAATTACCAGGAGGCCCCTTTTACTCTTAAATGTGCCTGCAGTTACCACAATTAAATATGATTTTTTGGTTCCATGTCGTTTCTTCATCCGTGAAAAATGAGTACTATTGTCTACTGTGCGGGGTTTATAGGAAGTTGACAGAGGTAGATTGTGGAACGCTCATGGCACACAGTAGGCAGTCAGCAAGTGTTAGTCCTTTTCCCTGACACCTCTCCCTCTTCTCTTCCCACCCACCCCTACTCCTCCTATAGGGGGAAGAAGGAAAGAAGAGTGAAAGAATAGATTCCAGAAAGAGCAGTTTCTCTGGTTATTAGGATGAGAAGGGCTACACCATGGCGCGGCAACAAAACCTAAACGCCCAGGTTCAAGACCACATCCTGCCCCTGCTCATCTACAGAGCCTGGAACAAGTTGCCTGGCTTCTCTGAGCCTCAGTTTCCACACCTAGGCAGTAAGTTCAGGTGCATTTGAGAACCAAAAAAGAAAATGAACGCAAATGCCTCAGAAAACACCAAAGTACTATTTATATGGGGCACCCTATACTAGAAGACGAGAAAATAGTGTGAACTGGAGGGTTTCATGTAGGCTGATGGTCATTGAGTGTGACTTTTGCCCACCAGAGAACACTTGGCAATGTCTGGAGGCATTTTGGTTGCCGCAACTGTGGGTGAGATGTCACTGACGTCTAGTGGGTGGATACCAGGGTTGCTGCTCAACATCCTACAGTGCACAGGACAGCCTTCCACAGTAAAGAATTATTCTGCCCAAAATGTCAGCAGCGTTGAGGTTGAGAAACTGACCTAGAAGGAAAAAAATAATACACGGAGATTTGGCAGGATAGGAAACCACTGAGGACATAGGGATAGCTTTTCTTTTGTCTACACCTCCTTTTTTTGCACATAAAAATCAGATGTAGTTTAAAGGTACATAAAAGTACAGATGATGTAAAAAAAAAAAAAAGGAGGGGTAATGACTATGTTCTCACCACCCAAAATTGGCAGAAGCTGTCTGTCTTTCCTAATATTTTTAATAAAATACAAAAAAATCACAAATAAACTACTCCATCATCTTCCTTTCTCATTTCCCTTTCATTCTTCAGAGATGCAGTCTCTATCATAAATTTTTCTCTCTGAGGGTCCATTGTTTTACACTTTACAAATATTATCCACATACAAAATATTGTGTGGATTTACATATTTCATCTTTAAAAATTTTTTCAATTAAATGTATTGGGATGACATTGGTTAATAGAATTATATAGGTTTTGCCCTGGCTGGTGGCTAAGTTAGTTGGAGTGTTGTCGCATACACCAAAAAAACCAAAAGGTTGTGGGTTTGATCCCTGGTCAGAGCATATACCTGGGTTGCAGGTTCAGACCCCAGCTGGGCTGCATATGAGAGGCAACTGATTAATGTTTCTCTCTCACATCAATGTTTCTCTCTCTCTCCTTTCCTTTCTGGCTAGAATCAATGAACATATCCTTGGGTGAGGATTTAAAAAATGGTATAGGTTTCAGGTGTACAATTATATAATACTTCATCTGTACATTGTATTGGATATTTATTACCTGAAGCCAAATCTTCCATCACCATATATTTGATCTCCTTTACCCTTTACTACCTCCAGCCACCTCTTTCCCTCTGGTGGTCCCCATATTCTTGCCTGTGTCTGAGTTTTTGTTTATTCATTTGTTGCTTTAAGTTTTATACCCCACATATGAGTAAAATCATATGGTTCTTGACTTTTTCCATCTAATTTATTTCACTTAGCCTGATATTCTCAAGATCTATCCATGTTGTCACAAATGGCAGTATTTTATCTTTTCTTATGGTTAAGGAGTGTTCCATTGTATATATGTACAACCTTTTTTTTATCCAATTATCTATTGAAAGACACTTCAGTTGTTTCCATGTCTTGGCCACCATGAATCATACATGTAACATAGGGGTACATATATCTTTGTGAATAATACAGGGAGCACTAAAATATACAAAGCAACTACTAACAGAACTAATGGAAGAAACTGACAAAAACATTATTATGGTATGGAACCTAAATACCCCAGTGACTGCTATGGATAAATCATCCAAACAGAAAATCAATAAGGAAATATTGGCCTTAACTGACACATTAGACCAAATGGACACATTGACATTTACATAGCTTTTCATCCCAGAACACCAGGTTATATGTTCTTCTGTAGTTCACATGAAACATTGTCAAGGATAGACCATATGTTGGGACACAAGATTAGCCTTAACAAATTTAAGAAGATTCACATCAGCCCTGGCTGGGTAGCTCAGTTGGTTAGACCATAGTCCCGATAGGCCAAAGTTGCAGTTTTGATCCCTGGTGAGGGCACATACAAAAGTCAACCTATGAATGCATAAATAAGTGGAACAACAGGTGGGTGTTTGTCTCTCTCTCTCTAACCAATAAATAAAAGAAATTAAAAAAACACTGAAATCACACCAAGCACACATATTTTTTCAATGAATGTAAATGGAAGGATATCACATGCAACATGCTTTTCCAGAAAACAGCTACTCATGTTGACCACATGTAGGTGAGGTTGGACTTGATCTGGGTCTTTTCAGTCTGATTGATTGTCCAAGTTGAACTTGTTCATCCTTCATGCTGTGCAGATTATAGAGGAAAGTGAATTGCTTCATCAGAGTTTGTGGCACTTGTATTCCTGGAATGGTCTCTAATTCAGTATCTCCCAGTGTGGGAGGCAAGCCCACCCATGAGAAGAAGTGAAAGTGGATGCTGTGCAAATATAATGTCTCTCCCCATGTTCAAAATCAGCTGTCTGGGCTGCTTAAGCAAACACAGGCTTTGAAGACAAGTTGGGACCCTTGTGGATGAACTGTGGTGAACATTTTTCTCTCGCCACCCCCTGTGGTTTAGACAGAACCTTGTCAGCCTTCAGCCCTACACTCCTGGTGAAAGGGTCTCGAGATGAGACTCTCAATCTCCCCGTGCAAACAGATCAATGCGTGAGCCAGAGAGGTTGATGTGGATGGTGCCATGAGACGTGAATTGCCTTTTCTGGACTTTCTGGCCACTCCTGTTACCCTCTTCACAGGCAGCCTTGGCTGTGGTGGGTTTGGGGAGAGGAAGGTACCCTGCTGAGTGGCATCATCCTGCAGTCACTGGGGGAGAAGGGAGGTGAATGCCCAGTCTGCAGTTTTTAGAGACAGAGATGGAAAATAAAGCAGTGGCTTCCTGCTATTAAACAGGAGTGTGATTAGTTATAGGAAAATCAATTCATTCTCTGGCTTTGGGGAAGGCTTTTAAGTGTGAAAGGGGATGCTAATCCCCTGGGAAATGATTTTTAAGCAAAACTGCCTAAGTTCTGCCAGCTGCTTAGATAAACACCAGAGGGGAGGGGACAGTTTTTTTCTACATGTAGCAGAGGTTCCAGAGGAGCCTTCTTTCCTCCTTCTCCCTCCCTCTTCCCTTCTCCCCTTCCTTCCTTCTCTCCCTCCCTCTGTTCTCTCCCTCCCTCCCTCTCTCTCACATTCAGTGGGAGTTCACTCTGTGCCTTGAAAACAGAAAGAAACAGTCTGTCCTCATGGAAGGCGAGGCAGCAGGGTGGCATACTGTTAAAGACAGAAGCTCAGTGAGTGTATGACATTTAAAGAATACCTTCAGATAGGTACTTTTTACCTCATCCCTTCCCTTTGCTTCATTTCTTTTTTCGAGCTCTGCTGCTTTCCTTTGTGATCACTTCTCCATCTCCCTTTAGCCTTCCGTCCTTTCTCCCCACCTCCCCTTGGAGAATCCAAGCATCTTGAAAATCATCCCTGAAGCAACCTGCAAAGTGTTGGTTGGAGGACACAGGTGAGCCTCCCTGTAGTTCACCCCATGTAGAGACACACAGAATCCTGCCCTCTGGCCACTCCCAGAGCTGTAGAACCCAAAGCAGAGTTTCTCTTTAAGACCTGTGTTTATGTCTTCCCTCCCAGGGCTTCTGGGAGTCAGCATTCCTTTGGGTGAAAGAGCAGCCTTTGTTCTGTCCTGTGTGTGACCTCGTTTACCATCACACATGCTTGGGTCCTTCATCTACAGCATGATGCTCCCAGCATCCCCCCTTGAGCCATTTCTACCTGCCTGTGTCCATACAGGGAGAGGCTCCCATCTCTCCCTCCATCTTTTGTGCTTCGCTCTCTGGATAGACATGGGGAAGTACTTGTGACATAATTTCTTCTAACCAATCTTCCAAAGTATAAGTGTGATTTGCATATCAGTGCAAAGGTATAATGACAACAACAAAATATTTTTAATGAGGATGATGATGATATTTATAGGGCTAACATAGCCAGAGAGATTACTAGTCATCAGACACTATGCAGCACTTCACATATTTGATCTTATTTAATTTGTGGAACAACCTTATAAGGTAGCTGCTATCATCAACTCTTGTTTTACAGATGGGGAAACTGAGGCTCAGTGAGATTAACTAACTCTCCCAGAGGACCAGACCTGGGAGATGAGCACAGATTTGTTTGACCCCAAAGCCTGTGTTCAGTGATGTCCTGCCCATCTGGCACAGTAGGAACAAGGGAAAGAACAATGTGTTACATAGTAAGAAGTTATTGTTTTTCAGCAGAGACTTCATTCAGCAGGAATGATAACAAGATCATACTCATGTAAACTTTTTGTGCTTTTCCAAGACCATACCACTCTGACCTCCATTCCAGAAATCTTTGTATGCCCTGCTCCAGACCCCACCTAGCCACTCAGCATTTACAAGCTTAACGAAGGACTAGTGGGTATAGAAACATAGCTATGCAGAGGGCTACAGAGGCAAGAACATAGGATTTGGAATCACACAGATTGGAACCTGAATTCCTGACCTGTCAATTCCTAGCTGTAGTACCCTGTGTAGATTGTAGATCTCCTTTTCCTGGCTCATCTACCTCATATGCAAAAGGTTTCCAAGTCACAGGCTGACTACGTGGACTGGTGGGTTAGTCTGTGCAATGTGTGCAGCACATAGGTAGCTAGCATCACTCCTATTCTTTCTCAAGTCAGGGAGCTCTCCTCCCAGGGTCCTCTGTGCGTCCCCCCCCCGCCCCGTGCATGCACATGAGTTTACCTATGTGACAAAGTTGGGGGTACTGAGCTGTGTGTTGGGCCTGGGTGACTGCTTCCTGCCTGTCTTCTTTGAGTGTCCCTCCCCTAACAGAACAACTTTTTCTGCCTCATCAGGAGCTGCCCTTCTCTCTTTGGAATGCTTGACTTGAGGGGCAAGTGCTGACTCTGGGAGATATTACTCATTTTCCAAAGGTGCTTAGAGCTGCTCATTTCCAAAGGTTATGGCTGGGGTGGCTCAAGGCCAGCTGGTTTACCTGCAGCCACTGAGTACAGGCCATATGTGCCCTCTTGGAAAGGATACAGAGTTCAGGGGGCTATGCAGAACTCAGCCAAGGCCAGCACATAGGAGGGCTTCTCTTAGCACCTGAAGGATGAGGGGATAAATCCCTTGTCTGCTCTTCTATCTTCCTTCTCACTTTGTGAATGTTCTGAGATCCCATCTGGTTGGTCACTCACCCAGCAGGGTGGGCAAAGGGGGGCCCAGCTGGTGTGAACTTTTGGTTGATGAGGCTGATGTCAAGAGTTTGACACCTATAGTGAAAAGTACGTACACTTTGCAATCAGACATGTGTGAGTCAAATCCTAGTTCTGCCATGCTTTTGCTGTATCAACCTGGACAAATTAATTTATTCTTTGGCCTTAGTCCTCTCATCTGTAAAACGGAATAATAATTACAACTTCCTAGGGTTGTGACTGCTCAACAAGATAATCCACATAAAGTGCTTCAAGGTATTCTTTGGCCCATAATCAATGATAATACTAAAGCCTGACCATGTCAGCTTCTGAGAGCTAATTGTTAAATGTTTAGGGATCTTGCAAGCTTGAAATTGGTCATGCCCTAGTGGGACTGTTTAAACCATGGAAATCAGCAAACACTAGAAATCAGGGCTCTCCTACTCTCCCTGGAGCCTACAAGGCTGCACTTGTTTGTTCCTTTCCTTTTTCACTGTTGTCTATGTTCTCTTTTCCAGTTCAGAACCATCCTCCAAGACTCAAAGTACAGACATTTCTGAGCCAGCCTAGCCTGTACTGGATGTGAAAAAACTCTGTTCCTTTCTCACCCAGCCCCACTGAACCTGTGAGAGCCCCAGGTCCTTTCACATATCTCTTGAACTTGGTGTGACAGCCTGGGGCTCACACAATCTAGGCCCCAAAGGATCCTACTGCCTGATGGGATGCCCCTCCCTCCTACAGCCCCTGTAATTCTTGTATTCTTTTCCTCCTTCCCTCTTTCTCTTCCTCCCTTCTTCCCTCCTCTATTCCATACTCCCCTTCTGTCTCTCTCTTCCTCCCTTTCTCTAACTATACTCAACCTTTATAAACTCCTAGCAGGTCTCTTCCACATCTTGGCACCTTTTCAGCACCTAGGACAGCACCCCCAAGATCACAGAGGCTCTTCTGCAGTGGATTACATTTTGCATTGCATTTATGTACCTGGATACAGACAACAGTTTGGTGATGCCCAGAGGGAGGCGGGCAGGGGCTGGGTGAAGGTGAGTAAAGGGGGAGGTGGGGAGCATCTGTAATAGTGTCAACAATAAATAAATAAAAGGGACCAATGCTAAGCAAATATTTTAAGCAGCACACAAAGAAAAAGAAGAAAAACATATTGCATTGCGTTGCACTCTGGGTCCAGCCTGTACCTCCCATCCCAGGCCAAACTTTTCAGATACAAGTGACAATGCACTCACCAAGTCTTATCCATTTCCACACCTAGGAGAACAATTCAAGGACAGAGCTGACAGGTGGTGCCATCTTCAAATGTGACCTGTTTGATTAATATCTGGAATTTAGGTTCCATGAGGCTCACATTTGCACACCATCTTAATGCCAGATCCAGCACAATGCCTAGGATAATGGCTAGAACAATGCTTGACTCTCATAAATATTTGAATTAGTGAATGATAATCTGTAACTCCTTTGCCATAATAACCTTTCTGATATAAAACAGAAAGATAAACTACTTGGAGTGGAGAAATCCAGTTGTGTGGCTAGAATGGGATAGACTACATTATTTTCTCTTCTACTATGATAGCCTCATGCTCTTCCACAAAGATCCAGACACTCAGACTTTCATAGAATTTTTCAGAAAAAAATATAAGACCACAACAATTCCTTTCCTAGCCACCACCCTTTTATACCTTGGGAAGTGAAGGTCCAAGGAAGAGTGAGCTGTTCAGTCATTTAGTTAAGGAGAAACACCGCCCACATCTTTGCATACTTAATCTCATGCCAGAGCCTGGCTGTTTAACTTTTATGATAACTTGCCTTTTTATTTTCCCTTGGCACCTTGAAAATATCTCCAATCAACTATAGGCAGCCTGGTTAATCAGCACTTACCACCTATAGGTTCTTGTGCAGTATCTCTAAATGATTTACTTCTGTATCTGGTGTTGGGAAGAATTAGATTAATTGGACACCCACGATGTACAAAGCACCAAACTGGGCACTTTGACATTCTGTTGCCTCTCTTAATTCTCCTTACAATATTAAATGTTTAGGACTACTTTGCTCATTACCAAAATATAAGCTCCTAGAGTTTAAAAATCTTATCCAAGATTATATAGCTGGTAAGAGTCAGAGGGAGTGTATCAATGAGTTGATTGACTTTCAATACTTTTGTGCCTTTTCTGATATAAATATTCTTAAACTGACTGCTCTTGGGAAGGGATAAAATATGCAATAGTTTGAGAAGAAATAGCTGTATGGTAAATAATGTGTGAAATAGGTATTAAATCAGTGGAACTAGGTATAACAGATTGAATATGTATTTAATTGCTGCCACGTGCTAGGCATTAAAGTGAGTTAATAAACACTGGCTGTGTGGATAGAAGGGCAGAGAATTTAATTTGCATGAACTCCAGAAAATAAGCTCTGGGCTCCTATTTATTAAAGGACTGCCAGGTTGGAAGAGATTTCAGAATTCCAAACCTTAGTCTCATGCAGAATGCCCTCTGCAATGTCCAAAGACTCTAGGTGACTACCCTACATGATGGGGAACACCAGGTTTGTTTCTTTTCTCAGATAGCATTTTTTTTTGTTGTTGTTGTTGTTAGAAAGGCCATCACTACAGAGTGTCTCATGGCCTCTCCTGTAACTCCATCTGTTGATTTCCAGGCTGTGAGCTCCATGATAGCCCATACTGTGTTTGTCTTGCCCTCACTGTATTTTCAGCACCTGACACAGGGACTGACTCATATTAGGTGCTCAAAAAATATTTGTTGAGCAAATGAATGGGTTGATGGTGAACAGTCATAGGTCTACTCTGAAAACCCAGAATAAATCTGATCGCTCCTTTGCATACCAGTCCTTTCAGTATTTTGAGCCAGAAATCACATCTTTCATGGGAGACTCTCATTAACTGTTATTTTGTGTTTGGGGGAGTAGGGGGAGTGTTTTCTATATGCCAGATGTGTTCATCACTTTACGTGTACATATTACTCTATTTTACTCTTCCAACACCTCAGGGAGATAGGTAGTATGATGATTTCTATTTCACAGGTAAGAAAATTGGTAAATTGAGAGTTTGTGTGTGACTCAAGGCTGAGTCAGGATATGAACTTATGTATCTCATTAATCATTTTAATGCTTCTCAGGTAATAGGGCGTGAGTTCACTTGAAACTTGGGGCTTTCTCAGAATTTGATAAAAGTGGTAAATTCAGGTCTTGATTTTTTTCACTCTCAGAATTGGGAAAGAAATCATGACTAAGAGGAGATCTGCATTTACTGAAATGGCATGGCTTCTATAATCATGAAAAGTACTGGTTGTGATACAAGTGGGTGGTCAAGGACAGTGGATGGGAAAACACATTTCATGAATCTTTTCAGTATAAATTCCATGATAGTTTTTACTTACTTCATGGGACAAGATTGGAGTGGAAAAGCTCGTCTGAGTCCTATTGCCTGAGTGTGAAAAGACCTTGAAAGTTGCAAACTGTCTCCTGCCGCTTGGGATTGGAAGTTGATTGAGAAATTTTATGAACACATCTGGCAGGAAGTCACATCTGTAGCAACAGCTGGCTGGAAAAAGATTGAGATTGGGGTGGGTTAGGTTCAGTGATGAATGGTGCTTTAAATTCCTTCCCAGAGCTTTCCAAGTGAATCCTAGTACAACTACAGAGGAAGCAATTGGGTGAGGAGCTGTCACATTTGTCTTGAGGGGAAGAAAGTATGTGTTCTTGTTCAAGCTTTGTAGGCCGAGGAAATGGGTGTGCATTTTTCTCTATCTCACAGGCACAGCACAGTCCTTGAGAGGGTTGGGAATTAACATTTTCTAGGAACTTGAGAATACACTTAAGTCTCAGCCTTATAAGAAGAGTAAATTAGTAGGTGGTGCTGTTGAAGCCCTCATATTATTCTGTATTTCTCCTTGGAACTACTTTGCACTCTGGGAATTATTTTAAAAAGTATGTGCAATTATTGACTAAGTATCTCTCTTACATATCTCTAGATAGTAAACTCTAGGAGGGAAGGATGGTGTCCCCATGTCTGTCTGGTCCACCTTATGCCATAAGCAGTTTTTGGTGTTAAGCTTGTAGTAGGTGTTCAATAAATGTTCATTGAGTGATTGTCTGAAAATTAGTGCTCTAAGATTATAAAATAAATTATAATAGCAAAAATATTAATAACATGACTGATCTTGGGCTCCAGAAAAAAAACAGGTTCAAATCTTTGCTCCACTATTTCTTAGATGTGTGTTCTTAGGCAAAACATTTTGACTCTGAAGTCTGTGTGTCTTATTTTATAAAATGAGAACAATAATAGCTGCCTTAAAGGGTTGTTGTGAAAGCTGAAAGAAATAGTGCATCTCAAGCATTTAGCACATGGCTAATGTACAATTAAAATTGTTATTTGTTGTTAATATAATTATCATTATTAGTGTGTCTTGAAACACTCTTACATTTATTTAAGAGTGATGGTTGGGAGAAGGTTGCATTTGTTATGTTGTAAACCACTTTATTGAGATACAATTGGCATACACAAAGCTGTACCTAGCTTATTGCATACCACTTGGTGAGTTTGGAGATAAGCATACACTTAAGGAACTCATCCCTACAATCTACACCATAAGCCTATCACCCCAAAAAGTTCCCTCTTGTCCTTACTTTTTGATGTTGATGATGGTAAGAACACCTAGCCTGAGATATAGAGCTCTTGTAGCTACACCCAAAATTTCTTTTAAATAAACCTACTGTGAATATGTATGGTTGTATCTCTTAATTTAGGGCCTGTTTACTAATGTTCTTTGAGAATGACTTGGATGAGTTGTAGACCTTGGGTTTCACCAACTTCAGAGCAAGCTCTGATGGTCTTAGAACTGTACTTTCCTGGCAACAACAGTAACTGCACTAATAAGAGCTAACATATAAACTCTTATTGTACAACCAACCCATCACAGTCTTTCTCATACTTCACCCATGTAACAAAATAGTAAGGTGGCTGCTACTATCACCATTTTACAGAGGAGGAAATTGAGACTGGGATGAATAAAATACATGCAATCACAGGGCCAGTAAGTGGCAGTGGAATAAGAGAGTGAACCCAGACAGTCTGACTCCAGAGTCTGAAATATTGACCACTATACTGCAGTTCGTCTCTCACATACAGATACTCAGTATTCACTTGTTGAATAAAGGGGGAATAGACTGAGACTTGCAGATCCCCGATCCTGTTTCCCAACCTAGACTGCAGAACAGGGTTGGGAAGGGCACTTGTCATGGGGCCCTTCAAGTCAATTGTGCATAGAAGCAAGGCCAGGATTAATCCAGCAAATGGGCTGGCAAGAAGAGTTGAAGAAATGCCAGCAGACCTGGGGTGTTTATTCTCTTGAGCTGTTTGATAACTTAGGCAAACAACCTTCTAGGAAGCTTAAACTCCAAGACTGAGATGTCAGTTGGAGTTGGAAAGGTATCCTGGCATGAGCTTAGTAAAATTCTCACTGCCATCCAGATTTGGGGGTGAAAAAAGCCCAAGGGAACCAGGCTATACTACCTGAACATGAACCTTGAATGACTATGTCCTAGAGTCATCATCTAACTTTGGTCACCAGATTGGAACACTTGATTCACTTGATGAAACTTAAGAGTGGTGCTTTTTCACTTTGGACAAATTGTAGTGAGTTTCCAATTCAATTGACTCTGATGATATATCAGTCATTCTCTTCCCTTCCTTTACCAGAGAAGAGTTTGACCATAATACAGGGGCATTCAGGGCCCCAGTACCACACTAGGAAAGTCAACTGGCCATTTTAGCTGAAAGGGTAAATGTGCACCTGCAGTAATAAATATCAAAAAGATAAAGAATAGCCTGCCCATCCATCCATCCATCCATCCATCCATCCATCCATCCATCCATCCACCTACATACTCATCATTCCATACAGATATCCATTTTTACAACAAGTATATAATCAGTGCTTGTGTATAGTCTCCATGCTGAGCACTGTGGGTATAAAGTGAATATCAAAGACCTGGTCCTCTGGCCTCAGAAAATCCACAGTCCTAGGAAAGGAGGATCTATTTGTATCTCATAGTTGAAACTATCCCTGTTACATAAAAGTCACCCAAGAAATGTATGCTGGATAGATGAATGAATAAATAAATAAACCACATAGACATTCTCAAAAGAATGCAAGTTCAAGTGAAGAGGAAGCCCAGCCAAGTTAGGGAGGCAGGTATTTGGCTAGGAAGGGGGAAGTGGCAGTTTAGAACCACAGGCTGGATGGACCAGGAAGGCACAACAGGTTCAGAGGGTGAACCCTGGGGCTAGGACTACCTCTTCATCCAACTGATTGTAGCTTGAAGATTACCCACTGCCAAGATTCTTGAAGGTTCTGGACCAGGTATTTTTAACCTGAAGTCCATAGATAGAATTCAGGGATTCTACAAACTTGGATGTGAAAAAAAATGACATCTTTATTTGCATTGATTCTAACCGCAAAGTTAGAATTTCCTTCTATTATGAATGTAGGCAACAAACAGAATCTGTGACTGTCATCAGTCGAATTATAGATCTTTTCATATCACATTACAGTTGTTGCCGATATCCCAAAATATTATTTATGCCCATCACTCACTACTTTGAAATTATGATAGTCATTAAATCTGCTGCTAGATCTTGTTATTTAATGCGTTAATAAAGAAGTTGATGTGTTGCCAAATCACAAGTTTGTTTTTAAAATATTTTGATAACTTTCTGGCAATATCATTGATGTCTTTATATTCTTTTTTTTAAAAAAATTATTTTATTGTTGTTCAAGTACAGTTGTCTGCATTAACCCCCCATCACTTCCCCCAACCTCAGCCATCCCCACCTCCCACCCTCAATCCTATCCTCTTTTATACATGTTCCTTAATGGTTCTTCCCTCCTTTATCCCCATTATCCCCTCCCCCTCTCCTTTGGTTACTGTTAGTTTGTTCTATATTTCAACATCTCTGCTTGTATTTGCTTGCTTGTTTGTTTTGTTGACTAGGTTCTGCTTGTAGGTGAGATCATACAGTATTTGTCTTTCACCACCTGGCTTATTTTATTAGCATAATGCTCTCCAGTTCCACCCAAGCTGTTGTGAAGGGTAGGAGCTCCTTCTTTCTTTCTGCTGCATAGAATTCCATCGTGTAAATGTACCACAGTTTTTTGATCCACTCATTTACTGATGGGCACTTAGGTTGCTTCCAGCACTTGGCTATTGTAAATTGTGCTGCTATGAACATTGAGGTGCATAAGTTCTTATGCATTGGTGTTTCAGGGTTCTTAGGATATAATTCCAGCAGTGGAATTGCTGGGTCAAAACGCAGTTTCATTTTTAGTTTTCTGAGAAAATTCTGTACTGTTTTCCACAGTGGTTGTACCAGTCTGCAATCCCACCAACAGTGCACTAGAGTTCCCTTTTCTCTACAACCTTTCCAACACTTGTTGTTTATTGCTTTGTTTATGATAGCCATTCTCACTTTTATGAATTTAAAAACATTCTGAGAAGGGGTTTATAGCCTTATTAGAACAAAGAGGTTCAAGGTGAACACAAAAAGTTTAGAATCTCTGGTCTAGAAGAATCAAATGCCTTGTTTGCTCAGAGAGAATGAGACACAAATTGGTGTTAGAGAACTGGGGTTGGGGAATGGATGTTTAAAGCGAAGGTGTTTTGGCTGACTGGCTGGTGTTGAGTGGTATTCCCAAGTGCCCCATTGAGACAGAGTAATTTAGTGCAAGCTCGTTCACTCCCTGTTGAGTCATTAGGACTAGGGTCTTTTATGAACAGGAACACCTTACCAGGTTTTCCTCACTGCCCCCTGATGGGCTTCCCTGGTAAAGTCCACTGACTAGCAAGGAAGCTCCAGCTAATCACTTCAAAACTAGAACATGGAGGGGGGTATTACCCTCCAGATGTTTGTACCAGACTTTCAAATTTATTATCATTTTAGTGTGAATAATGAACGCCATGTGTTGTGCGATGTATTCTTTTAGGTTTATTAAACCACCTGGATGCTATTCCAATTGAGTGTTTTCATCATCTCTCAAAGAGATATGAAATTTGTGGTTGTAGTTTGCTCCGTTTAGATAATTTTGACATTCTACCCCTATACAGTTCATGATTGTTTTGTATTTTCCATTGAAGTAAAGTGCTTATAGGTTTTCATTTTTGTTTTAAAGATTTTATCTATTTATTTATTTTTAGAGAGGGGAAGGGAGGGAGAAAGAGAGGCAGAGAAATATCAATGTGTGGTTGTCTCTCACGTGAAGTAAAGTGCTTAAAAGTAACTAGTTCAGAGTTAAGCTGATAAAACTAACAGATCTGTAAATTGGGCTATGGATGGTCCTTTAGAATGTCTGCTGTGCCTGAGAGGTGAGCTGAATCAGGCTGAGTGGTTGATGAGACAGGGGTAGATGGGGACAAGAGCCCCAGTGCAGAGCAGGGAGTTCCAGCTCACTTACTATTGCAGCTGCTGTGTGTGCAGATTGAAACTGAATTGTCAGTGTATCCAGGAGGAAGTCCTGGCCCTCCAAGAATGGCTGGAAATAGGGTTGAGGCAGTAAATGCCATGTTAAGCTGGCTGCAAGCTGTGTTCTGGCATGGCCAGAAGCCTGGCTCAGTGGCAAGTCCACCTGATTATGCATTCCTGTCATTTTCCTTGTGGGATTTAGAAGAGAAGAGAAACTCAAAGGTCTCTTGTTTTCCTTCACCATATCTCTTCATGACTTAAATGATCTATTTTTCCTACTAATTTATTAGTAAGTATACATTAATAATAAATAATAATTTAAAAGTAATATAATGAATGAATCATACATGCTATATACCCACCCAGATCCAGTGACTGTGAATGTTTTTCCACCTTTGCACTGTCTACATATATTGTACATTGAAGTATGTGTGCCTGCATGTTTGTGTGTGTGAGCCACAGTAAAGTTTCAGGTATCAACTCTAAAACCTTTAGCCTGCATCTTCTGAGAATAACAACATTATCTTTCCTAATCACAATTTTCAGACATCTGAGAAAAATTAACAATTATTCCCTAATGTTATCTAATAAACAGTATACAGTCAGATTTCCCCAGTTGTTTCCCCAAATATTATTTTAAATCCCCCTTTAAAAATCAGGTGGTGGACATTCAATTCAATATACATATCATATATCATAGACATGTACACTCGAAACCTATATGATTATTGTGATCCTATTAACCAATGTCACCCCAATACATTTAATAAAAAGTACTATAAATATAAAAATTATAATAAATCATTAAAAACCAGGATCCCATCAAGATTTATATGTTCCATTTGACCATTAACCTTTGAGTTTCTTTAAATCTAGAACAAACATTCTCAATATTTTTGGTTTCCAGATCTCTTTACACTCTTAAAAGTATTAAAGAACTTTTGTTTATATGGATTATATCTGTCTATATTTACAGATTGAAATTGACTCTGAGAACTTTTTAAAATGCAGGAATATATAATCACATATTCCTTTATCTGCTATAGTAATGATATCATCATAAATTTGGACTGTTACAACACAGTTTTGGATGCTGGAAAGTCCAAGATCAACATGCTGGCAGATTTGGTATCTGTTGAAGCCTGCTTCCTGATTCATAGACAGCTGTCTTCTCTCTGTGTGCTCACATGGTAGAAGGGGTGAGGGAGCTTTGTGGGGGTCCCTTTTATATGGGTGCTAATCCCATTGATGGGGGCTCCAACCTCATAAGCAAATTATCTCCCAAAGCAAATTAATACTATCACATTGGATGTTAGGTTTCAACATGTGTATTTGGGTGGGGGGACACAAACATTCAGTCCATAATACCAGGGTTGCTGCTAAGTATCCTACAATGCACAGGATAGCCCCTCCACAATGAAAATTATGCAGCCCCAAATGGCAATATGCTGAGGTTGAGAAATCCCCATCTATATTCACTTATGAGTTTAATCGTTAGTTGGGAGCTTAGGAGGTGCAATTTAAAAAAAAGATTTTATTTATTTATTTTTAGAGAGAGAGGAAGAAAGAAAGAGAGAGAAACAGTGAGGTGAGAAAGAAACACCAACCGGTTGCCTTTTTGCTTTCATTTTCTTGGTGTGCCCCTTGCTGTGGCTGCCCTGTCTATCTGTCTGCTTTGTCCATGCTTTATTTCTTTGAGGGGCTGGTTTTTAAGTGGTAACACCTTGAAAGAACTGTGTGTCTTGGTTCAGGGGTCCTCAAACCAAGCTGTACACCAGCATCTGTGTGATCATGGTAAAAATACAGATCCTGGTTCCTCCTCCTAGATGTTCTGCTGCAGGACCCAGGAATCTCGTTGACAAATTCCCACAGGGCTTCTTCTTCTCCTTCTTTTATTATTATTTTTTAAAGATTTTGTTTATTTATTTTTAGAGAGGGGGAAGGGAAGGAGAAAGGGAGGGAAAGAAACATCAATGTGTGGTTGCCTCTCATGCATCCCCTATTGGGGACCTAGCCTGCAACCCAGGCATGTGCCCTGACTGGGAATTGAATCAGAGACCCTTTGGTTTGCAGGCCTGCACTCAATCCACTGAGCTACACCAGCCAGGGCCCATAGGGATTCTTGTAGTTGAGGTGGAGAACCTATGGAAATGTGCTTTTCAGAAAATGAGAATCTTTTTACTGGATAAGATGGTACTTGGTTTTCATGGGCCTAGGTACTTTTTCTTTTTTCCCTAATTCCTGGACCCCATAGAAAGAGAATGATACCCCCAGTTTAAAATCCTGTTATGGCTTCTCACTGTCTTCAGAATAAAATAGCCACAGTCTTTTCCTAATGTGCAGGTCCTGAATGCTTTGCTCCATGCCCACCTCTTTCATCATCCTGGGCTGCTCTCTCCTTTGATCATCTGCTCCAGCTGCGCTGACCTTCTTTCAGCTCTCTAAACAAGTGTTCTCTATCTCAGAACCTTTGCACCTACATGCAAGCCATTCCCTCTACTTTAAGTTTCCTGCCTCTTGCATTCTAGGCAGGTGGCTCCTTTTTCCCCTTCAGGGTTGGCTCTAATATTGCCCTGTCGGACAGGTCATCTCTGACCTCTTTATTCCTAAAGTAGTCCCCCCTTATTATCTCACATTCCACCCTCTTCCTTCCACTTCTAGTAATACCCACAATTGACAAAATATATGGGGTTGTGTATTTGTTGTCTTGCCAACCAGATAGGATCACAGGGAGGGAGTCTTGGGTCACTGTTGTGGGCCCAGCACCTGGTTCAGTATTTGATATATCATGCCACTCAGTAAATATTTAGTGGATAAATGAATGAATGGGTATATGTCTAGACTTTCTCCATCTGTTTTCCTGTGTTTGCCAAGTGCCACTAATCTTAGAACAGATCCTAGAAAACTCAGTCTGGGAGGAAGGACACTTTTGCCCCCTTAGACTTACAGGTGGGTGCTGGGTCTGACTGTGTTCAGAGGCCTCACATCCCTATGCCTGCTAAGGATGGGCAGGGCCATGCCATGCCCTCAGAGCCCGCCGAAGTGGGGACCAGTGTCAGCAGGCCTCAGCCTCTCAGAGACCTCTGCTGAAAGCAGTTGTTGGCATGTGTGTCGGGAGAGAAAGAGAGCGAGGAAATGTCAGAGGGTGAATGGGATAATCAGGCCCCAGCCATCAAAACTGCCACCCACTCAAACCTGTCAGACTCTACAACAGAAATCTTCCAGGTGTGTCAGCTTCTTCATGTATCTAATGGCAGGAAAAAAAAAATGCACCAAGGGAGGCTTGTTGGGCTGTTTCCAATTGCCTGGAGCCTTCTCAAGCTCTGACTGGGAAAATCTAACATGGGTATGAGACCCTTTATAGGAGGAAGCAGCTGGAGAGCAATGGGCATTTTATCAGGGTATGCAGTGTCTGTTACATTTCCAGAGTGTGAAATAAATGCCCAAATAGAGCCTCATTATCCCATTTTTGTTTTCCTTCTCATTTCATCCATGTGGGTGCTCATGAGACTAGGCAAAGGCCTTGCAATCCCTTGGCACAACCAAGAGAGCTAAGGAGAGTCTTCAGTGATATTGTATATTGCTCCCACAACAGGTGCATTGCTCCATTCACTTAATTACTATTATTCCCTGGATCTCTCAGGTATTACACTAGAGGTTGGGGAGAGAGCAGCAGACAGAATGGACTGGATCCATCCCCTTGGATCCTGCATTCTATTAGAGACAGAAAGACAGGTGTTAATTGAAGACACAGGTAAACAAGATACTTATAGACTGTGATAAATTCTACAAAAGAAGGAAGCAGGTGATGTGACAGAGAGTGGCCTGAGGGCGGGATGAGGGGAGGTATCTACTCAGATAGATGAGGAAATGATGTAGCCAGAAATCTGAAGGATGAATTTTAACCCACATCTCTACACACCTTATTTTTTTTCTGAATAGAGAATAGATCTCTATTTTTTTCTGTTCAAAGAGTCCAAAAGAAATTGTAATTAGAAAACATCAGGGTGGTATAGATTGATTAGTGACTTAGCCCAGGATTTTTCACTGAAGCCCAGGAAGACCCATCTTGATTTCACCAGCATTCAGTTTGATGGACCAAACATCTCTTAGCTATGTAGACTGACCTAAGTGTGGCTCTTGGAGTTTGGTTTGTTCTTCAAAGGTCTGTTCAGAGTCTACCCTTAAGTTATATTGAGGTTGATAAAGATGCCTCTACCTGTATCTACTTTCAAGACAAATCAGTACCTATTTTGTTGATATTTACAAAGCAAAAGCATTTGGCTTTATGGATATGCCCTACTATTTTTGTGGTGGTTGTTGCTTGCTTTTTTTGGTGTCATTAACAGTTACTTTTAACTTTTGTAATTACCATATAATCTCACCTTTAACTGGAACCTAATCAACAAAACAAACAAGCAAGCAAAATGTAACCAAGGACATTGAAATTGGGAACAAGCTGACAGTAACCAGAAGGGAGAGGGGAGGGGATAATGGGGGAAAAGGGTGAAGGGTTTACAGGAATTTTGTAATTATTTTTTTAATTTGGGATTATTTTATCCTCCTGCCTTGATTCTTGAGTGAAAGCTTCATTTAGTTATTCACTCTTCCTTGTTTTCTAATACATACATTTAAGACTATTTGCTTTCCTCTAAGAACTACTTTGGCTGTATTCTGTCATTTTTGCCCTGCAAAACCTTGTCATTTGGTTCTACATAATTATTATTTTCATTTTTATTTTCTCTTTAAAGTTATAACTATACATATAGTTTGGGGAGCCAATTGTGGGTTTTTTATTTTTAATTTTATAGGATAGAATGTGGTTCAATAACTATCAACTCACACAAAACCCTGAGATTCTCTGTGTAGTCTGGTACACAGTGAGTTAAAAAAAATTCAAAAAAATATATACATGAAGATTATTGGGTTGATTAAATGCCTTACAGCTTTTCTTATTTTTCTGCGTTACCTGTGGCTTTATTTTAATTTGTCCTCTTTAGCTGGTGTTTCTGTGAAGAAGCTTTTTAGATGGTTTTGTTTTGCATATATCTCTAGCACCAAGCCAGAAATCCCCAAGTAACAAGAATAAAAAAACAAAAAACAACCCTTCATCACCTCTCCAGGTTGGTCAAGGGGACAGGTCCACTAATGAGACTTTACAGCGAAGTGGGGCTGAGCTTATTGATGTAGTAAAACTGCCTATGGCAAGAATGTCTGCAGAGAGTGAGGTGTATGCCTCTGGACCACTTTTAGGGGATGGCAGTGGCTCCATTGGTTGGTTTCTTTAATGAGACATTTTAAAGAAATACAGCACTTTGTCCACCATGGGGGAAAACATTCTAGCAACCTTATCATCAACCAGCACACTTCAAAAAAGGACTCATAAAAATATAAAATTAAGGTCATCTCTGAGGTCTCTGGCTGAGCTGAATAAACCTTGAAGCAAAAATCATATCTTTTCCCAAAGCTTACTTACCACAGAGCTTTGGAGATCTGTGAGAAAGAATAGCACTTCGAACATAAGGCTTGATTGGTATCATAAAGCACTAGAGGTGGTTCTAATAACTCTTGTGGCTGCCGGAAAGCACTTCTAGAGCAATCAGTGACACCATCATACACTTCAGGCATCTCCACAATCCCTTCTGGGAGCATAAACAGGCTGTATCTAGGCTGGATCATTTTCCTCTTCCGTCTAAACTGTAGCCTTTGGGGAAGTGACAGGAAGGTAGGTATGCATAACAGCTCTTCATTTAACCAAACCAGCAGTTTCTCCCTTCCCTCTCCATTGTCATAAAGATGTCACTCCTCTTTCTCTATGTGTGACAAAGCTTTTGACAGCAGGCTCCTCCTTGTCCCCTTCCACTTCTGTTTAACATGCCTGTTTTAACACATGCCGTTGTTCACCATTATCTTAGAAATGTGTTTGTTTAGTCTGAAGTCACTGAACTGGTAGCAGAGGGAGCACAGTTTTCAGTCCTCTGGTGCAGATTCTCCCTGACTTGTTTATTTAATTTAGTTTCTCTGGGGCTAGTTGCCTAGGCTTGGGTAGGGAAAGCATTACAGTAATTAGATGCTGTTATTGGGATTCTCCAGAGAAAGAGAACCAGTCAGTTAGATATAGAAATAGATATATAGGTATGTCTATCTCTCTCTCTCTTTATACACACACATACATATTTATTATAATGAATTGGCTCATGCAATTATGGAAGCTGAGAATTCCCAAAATTTGCCATTGACAAGTGGAGGCCCAGGAGAGAGAATGGTCTACTTTCAGTCCAATCCTGAAGGCCCAAGAACCAAGAGAGCTGATGGTACAAATTCTAGTCTAAAAGCAGAAGAAGACCACTGTTCAAGCATGAAGACAGGTAAAGAGATAGCAAATTCTACCTTAGTCAGCCTTTTTGTTTCATTAGGTCTTCAACTGATTGGATGAGGCCAGGCCACACTGGTCAGGGTCATCTTTACTCAGTCTACTGATTCAAGTGTTTATCCCATCCAGAAACACCCACTTAGGCACACCCAGAATGATGTTTAACCATATGTCTGGGCACTCTGTGGCCCAGTCAAGTTAACACATAAAATTATCCATCACAGCTGCACATGTAGTATTCATGGCATACGATTTAAACTAAAACAGTCCTTGCCCACTCAATCCAGCGGGATTGTCTGAGCACCCACATACATAACTGGACAACAATAACAAAAGTCCTAACTCAAAACTAAGTTGTACAAAAACAGAATGTTACCTTACAAAACTGATGATTCCAGAGGGTAGGTCTTTTCTGTCAGGCATGATGGAGTCTGGAAGCTCCAGTGATCCTATGGGGATCTGTCTCACCACCACTTCCTCTGTTTTGGTTTTATTCTCAGGCAGGCTCTCTCCTCTCGGCGGAACAATGGCCCAGCAGTTCCAGACTTGAGTTTTACCATCTTTGCTCACCCAGCAGTTAGCATAGCCAAGTTTCTACAGAAGTCCCAGGGCTTCTGTGCCTTGGGTAAACCTGGGTCAGGTACCCACCCCTAAACCAGTCCTGTGGAGGAAGGTGAGAATAAGATGACTACCTTAGATCAAACCACAGGGAAAGAGCATGAGGAAGGGGTGATTTCTGAATAAAAACTTAGGGTTTCAAAACCAGAAGTTAAATGTGGAATTACCATGTGACCCAGTAGTTCCATTCCTAAGTTCATAGGTCCATATGAAGACTTGTACACAATTTTTATAGCAGCACTACTTGTAATACCCAAAAGATGGAAATAACCCAAATATCCACCAACTAATGAACGAATGAACAAAATGTGGTCCATACATACAATGGAATATTACTCAGCCATAAAAAGGAATGAGGTATTGATACATGCTATGGAATAGATGAACCCTGAAAATATTATATTTTATAAAAGAAGCCAGGCCTAGCTGGTGTGGCTCAGTGGATTGAGCACCAGCCCGTGAATTGAAAGGTTGCTAATTTGATTCCCGGTCAAGGCACATGCCTGGGTTGTGGGGCAGGTCCCTAATTGGGGGTGTGCAAGAGGCAACCAATCGATGTTTCTCTTGCACATAGATGTTTATTTCCCTCTCTTTCTCCCTGTCTCTCCATCTCTCTAAAAATATATAAAAATAAAAAATCTTTAAAAGATGTTAAAAAAAGAAAGAAGCCAGACATAAAATGTCAAATAATGTATGATTCCACATATATTAAATATCTAGAATAAGCAGATTCATAGGGACACAGAGCAGGTATGTGGTTGCTAGGAACTGAAGGAGCGGGGACTGGGAAGTGACTGCTTAATGGACATGGGGTTTCCATTTGGAGAAATGAAAATGTTCTGGAACTACATATTTGTGTTGGTTGCACAACATTATAAGTGTACTGTCACTAATGGTAAATTTTATGTTATGTATATTTACCACAATAAAACATAAATATGAATCCATTTTGAATTAAAAAAGAAAAGTAGAGAAAGCAAGATAGGAATGCTAAGTGGAAAAAATCATTCTATAGCCCATGCCCATAGGGAAATCATCAAGATCAAAACCAACACCAATTACAAGGGAGAGCAATGGGGGGGAAATGGGGACAATTGTAGTTGAACAGCAATAAAAAATTAAAAAATAGAAATTCAAATAAAAAATCCAACCCCAATTAAACTCGTGATTATGGGGTAAGATATAGAAGACGTGGAAACATACATGCACACACCACTCTCAAGCCACAAGACCTAATTGCCTTTTGTAAGTCGCTGCTCTTTGATATGTCTGAGGTCCCGGGCATCTGTAGAAGAGGCAGCTCTCAATTTTTACAGTGTGGATCCTAGACTCAGATATTCCCTGTTCCCATTTTTTTAAAAAAAGGAACAATCTAAGGTCCTGGGTCCTTCACAGGGAAGTCTTTCTTATCAGTACAACCATATGAGTTTATTGAGTTCCTATTATGTATCTGGTACTTTTCTTAGATGCCATCCAAACTTGGGTGTGTATTAGTGGTAAATCTAATAACTAAGTTTAATTATCACCTACTATGTGCTAGAGCCTCTGATAAAGACATTACTTATTTTTTCATTGGATTCTCACAAAAGCTTTTTGAAATAAATACTGTTATAATCTCCACTTTACAGATGAGAAGACTGAGGCTCAGAGAGCTTAAGGAAGTGGTCCAGCTGCTAGGTGGCAGAGACACAATTCAAAATAGAGCCCCCTAATGTCAAAACTCCTGCTATCAACCACCCAACATAGTAAATTAGGACAACAGCAAATGTTGGATGTTCTTAGCACCGTGCAAACCAGAGAAACATCCATTAGGATACACAAATTAGACCATCTTGCTCCTGACTGTGGTGTCCCTATTTATAGAGTGCCCAGTTGATGCTATTTCTAACTTAAGCTGGAAGGTTTTCTTTTTTCTTAAGTTTTTTTAAATTATTTTTTTATTGTTGTTCAAGTACAGTTGTCTTCATTTGCCCCCATCACCCTCCTCCACCCCACCCACCCCCACCTCCCACCCTCAATCCTACCCAACTTTGGCTTTGTCCATAGGTCCTTTACACATGGAGGACAACAGGAGAAAGAACGGGAATGGTTGCCAAGGAGCATGTATAAAGGACCCATGGAAGGCTTTCTTTGAAAGTTTCAATCTGTAACTTGAAAGCAAAGAAAGGGTAGAAAAGATCTGGGAGTGCACATCACCAAAATGTGTTCTGAAATCCAAGAGTAAGGACACCGGTGCGGGGAGATTATCATCTTACTCGAGTAGGAGGATAAAGATGATCAGGCAGGGAAGCTCCATTATTTATAGGAATCCAGCTCTTTTCTATACACTTCACTGAGGCATTTGATATATTTGTGCTGCAGATTAACACTGATGTTATTTTCTTTAATGTCTGTTTTTAGTGTATGCAGTGTATGCAATGCATGTTGGCATTCAGGAAATTCAGCCAGAGGAGAAAAACAATAGTATTAATTAGGAATGTCAGTCATGGGTGTTATGAAATTCAAAACTGCCAAGTTTCTAGAGCATTTAGTGGTAATTATAATAGACTGTGGAGACAAGCTGTTCTTCATTCCCTATAAAAAAAAATGCACAGTTTGATGGGCAAGTGATCAAAGTGCTAATGCAAACCCTTGTGAAAGGGGCGCCTCTTTCACTCTGTTATTTTTAGGACTCAACGCTTCTGCTAATTCAGGGCTGCCCAGAGAGGAGACCATCTAGTGAATATGAGGCCCCTTGTCTTTTTATAATTTAAAATTACTGCTTGATTTTTAAAATATCTCCACACAAGTTGGAATGTGTGTGAGAGGAGGGGTGGTAAATGATACCACCCACTGGCCTGGCAGGATATTCAGATTTAAAGCCAAGCCATAGACTTTTTCCAGGTAAAGTCACACCTATAATCAATTTTTCTCAAAGTGATGAATAGTAAAAACTCGTCCTATGTTCTTTGGATAACCCAGTTAAGTGGGTGGAGAGATTTGAATATCTGAGAATTGAAATAAAAGGGATGCTACTTACCTGAATTTTCTCAGGCTTCTGAAGTTTAAATTTCTTGATTCGTTTTTGGAGTATTCATATCAGCCTAGGGGCAGGGAATGGACCAGATGCAACCAAAGGGATGTAAGGGCTCCATTTTCAGTACCCTAATTTCTTGTATTGTTTTATGAGGCTTAGAATAGCCCTTTGAGGCTGTCTGGGCATATACCAGCCCCCACCTGATGAAGAAATTCAGTTGCAGAGATCAAAAATCTTGCCCAAGGTTATTCAGATGCTCAGTGTCAGGAGGGTTCCTGATTTCATGCCTGGTGTTGACTGGACTTCACTCTACTTCTTCCTATCATTTCTGGAGATGCCCCAGGGCCTTTGCACATGCTGTGATATGTCTGTTGTGCTGAACCTCTTAACTCTGGTTGTCAGCATACTTCTTTCTTAAAGGACACACACTCCTCTCCTGTCCCAAGAAAGGATCCAAATTGTTGGAAAGGGTAAGTGTGACATGATCCCTAAAAGAATGATATTTTACCTGATTAAAAAAATAGTCAAACAGGGTTCAAAGAGTAAATCAAAATTTCCCGGAAACAGTACTGCAGTGGGAGACTCAGAATCATCCATCTCTGATTTTTTTCATAGTCACCACCTCCATTAGCTGGAGATAATGATGTCAAGAGGAGAAAACTCTAGCTGTTTTTGGTTTGCCTGTAATTTGTGTGACTTACAAGAAACCCAGATAAATTCAGTGGTATCTGATAGTCCTAGCTGGATGTGAGAAATAAAGGAGAGATGATGAGAGGTCCTTCGCAGTATGTTTGTGTCTGTGGGTTTTTGTTTTTAATAATTAATAGCAGGTCCTTTTTCATCCTGAACTTTTTCAGAAATAATTGGGTAGCTTGGGGTTGGACCAGCAATTGCTAAGAGATGTGCTGGCTGTGGATAAGACTCCATTCCTGGGCTGGTTTGTCAGTGGACACCCCCTCCCCCTCCCAGGGGTTTGGAAGAATGTCTAGCAGCATATCTGCATCCTTTGGAAAAGCAGGGCACGTTTTCCTGCTGACACACACAAGCCTTATAATTTAGCATTAGAAAAGAAAAATGGTTTAGAACAAGAAAATATATTTAGAGCTCATTATTCAAGCAGGAGTCAGAGAGAAGGGGCAAGGACGTAGCCAGTCAACGAGAAACAGCTCACATTACAGGGTCAGAAGGAAGCATGTGCCTGGCACTCAGACGCTGGGCAGGAAGGGCGACAGGGTCAATATCAAAGTTGAGAATCAGTAAGAGAAGGTGCATGAGGTTGCTTTCTCCCTAAGTAAGCCTGTCCTGAAGACTCTGTCCAGACGCTGCTTTCTTGCATGTCTCTTCTCTCCCTGGCTCCAAGAAAAGAGCAATTTGCAGTGAATTTCTGTGTTCCAGCTCCAGTGAGGCCTCTGCTTAGTGTTCAAATATTGGCATTGCTGTCACTGAGGCCAGAGCTAGTTGTCCTGTCAAATGGAACGGGGTCTTAGAAGCAACTATCCCAACTTGATGAAGTTCATGTCTAGCTTTGGGTGGAAGGCCATACCTGCAGTGCTTTCCCCATCTTTAACTTGCATTTCTTTACTCTCTCCCTGTCTACCTGCTGTGCCGACCTAACAGCCATCTGTCTCCACTTGCTCACTCTTCTACCACATATATGAATATAACGAAGTGAATCACAATGTTCCTGGCCACATTCCAGGGCTTGCAGCCCTTTTCAATGTTGCCTGAGACCTGTTAGCACTGCCTCAGTTAGTATTTTGCCTGTATTATCTACTTTAGCATTTCTCTTAACCACCAATGCTGGTTACAAAAAGAAAGGGCGAATGAGAAAACCTCATGGGTGTAAATACATCCAAGGGAGAGGAAGAGCTAATGCTTTTTTGAAGGTCTGTGGTGTGCAAGGGATTATGTTAGTTGCTTTATAAACACTATGCATTGCAATTAAGTAATTATTGGGCTGGCCAAAAAGTTTGTTTAGTTTTTACTTTACGATGGCTCTAGTAGTACTTAGCTGTCTTTAACTTCACTCAGACAATTTTGTTAGATTGTATTGTGACAGCTGTCATATCAGCATGCATTTAAAAAACTTATCAAAATTGGTGAATTTTTGTGAAGCCAGTTTAATATTGAAGATGGAAGAAAATATGCGACATTTTTGGTGTATTATGCTTTATTATTTCAAGAAAGGTAAAAATGCAAATGAAACACACAAAAAAGAGATTTGTGCAGTGTATAGAGAAGGTGCTGTGACTGCATGTGTCAAAAGTGGTTTGCAAAGTTTCTTGGTACTATTGACATTTTGGCCAAATAATTCTTTGCTGCGGGGCTGTCTTATGCATTGGGAGATGTTTAGCAGCACCCCTGTCCTCCATCCCTAGGAGCCAATAGCAGGAGGTAGCCAACATACTCAGAATAGCCAAATCAATAAAGTTACTGGTGAAAATGAAAAATGTATCTTTTATTTTATGGAAAAAACTAAGTAGACTTTTTGGCCAACCTAATATTTCTTGCTTTTCCATTGTGGGTCTAACACTGTTTTAGGTAAGGTGGTTATACAGTGGAAGTCGAGGCAGATATATCCTGCTTTCATATCTCTTGAGTCTAGAAAGGGGACATGTCGTTAAGAAGGAATTACAAGTATATCAAGTGTTACACGAGGAGGAGTGTAGGGTATTGTGAAAATCTCTAAAAGCAATTGGGTGTTTAGGGGCCAGCAAAGGTGTTTCATAGTAACGGATATTTATGCTAATATTTGAATGTGATGTTTCTCTTACGTAATCTCCACTCACTTCTAAGATGGATATGCTGCTCCTATCTATTTTACAAGGGGGAGAACTGAAGTTTAGTGATATGTGGTACCATATCCAGATATGTGGTGAGAGTGATAGATCTAGGATTCAGTCTTAGGTTTGTTTGACTCTAGAACCCATCTCTCTTCCACCAGAATCTGGTTCCTCCTAGGGCTTTTCAAAAAGTCTTGATGAGCCCTGGCTGGTGTAGCTCAGTGGATTGAGTGCGGGCTGTGAACTAGGCATCGCAGGTTCGATTCCCAGTCAGGGCACATGCCTAGGTTGCAGGCCATGTCTCCCAGCAACCGCACATTGATGTTTCTCTCTCTCTCTCTCCCTCCCTTCCTCTCTAAAAATAAATAAATAAAATCTTAAAAAAAAAGTCTTGATGAAAAGACTTAGAAAGCAAAGACATGAGGGGGCTTTCTGGCAGTTTTCAGGCTTAGACTTGGAAGCATCCCATAGTTTTCACAGAACATAATATAATGGCAAAAACATAAACTTTGTAGAGAAGTTTGGATTCAGATCCTGTATAGCAACTTTTATAAATCTGTAACTTCAGGTAAGCCACTTCTCCATCTTTATGGTCAAAACTTGTTGTGCAAAGATATAATGTGGCTGGGCCTGGGCACATGATAAGCATTTTAAAATAGCACATCTTTGTGTCTAGGGGAGGAGGAGAGGGAGCTCAGGATATTCTCCTGTTTGTGTGAGGCCATTTACTACAGAATCATTTCTGCACTTTGAGCTAAATGTGTTTGTGCTGGAAAAGAGAGAAGCTTCTCTTGGGTTTTCAGCCAGGCGGCCACAGATGTGAACAATGAGAACTCAGCTCACGTGCCCATTGGGAAGAAGACAATCGCTCCCCAAACACAGCTGCTGCTCCTTCTCAATGGGACCCAACTTGGCCAGATAATGGAAACACAGAAAACAAGGCATGGAAAAACGAGCTGTTTATGATTAAACATGGCAATCAAACCTCAACACTGAGCCTTCTTGGCACCCGTATGCCATCTCACAGCCTGAGGGGCTGCTGGGCCCAGCCTATGGATTTCTAAGATGTGCTGCAGCCTACCTGTCAGGGAGAGATGGATGATTAATGGCATCTGTTCCAGATGTCCTCTCTCCTAGGAGGTAATGTGTGTGGAAACACTCTGCCCCCTCTTCACTGCTCTAGTAGCTCCTGGCAGTTGCTAACATTGCTAGGTAGTAAAGAGGGCAGGGTGAAGACCTCCTGTTGGATGCAGTTTTAATAGAAAAATTCCTGTTTCTGGGAGCATCATCTTCTGTACATGAAGCCTCCATGGGCTAAGCCTTGTCTACAAAGCAGGCCTTAGAGGGGATCATTTAAAAGGATAAAGGCATTATGCTTTTCTACACACCCACCTATCCACCCACCCATCTGTCCATCCATCCATCCATCCATCCATCCCTTATTGATTAAAATTACATTTATTAAATAAATGTTATATATTACACATATAATTTAGGGAGTTGTTAAGAGTGAAGGGAACTCTTGAAAGAAAGGTCAAATGGTTAGTAGGGGGATCAGTCAGATGTTGAACCCAGATCTCTCATTTTTCCCACTACAATAGATTCTCTTGAATAAGTTAACAGCCAAGTATTTGGTGCTTTTCTAATTCATAAAGGACAGAAGTGCCAATTTCCTCTAGGTTGTTGAATTGGCATCACCAAAGAGAAGACAGCTGCATACAAAATATTCTCACATAGAAAGTCAAGGTTCTGCTTTGAAATTCACCTGAACATTCAGGTTTCAGTAAAACTGAGTTTTGCCTTTGAGTTGTAAGGGCTAGGAAGAGGCAGCCAAAGAAATACTAGGGAAAAATTGACTTTCCAAGGGTCCATGTTTATAGTGGATAATCCAGGTCACTGAGTCCAGGGAGAAGATGGCATAATTGGGCTTCATGGATAAATGGGCTAAGGCATGATGCTCAGACTTTACCTACTACTCATCTGCCTTCTCCATGTTATTTTTATTTGAAGTCATGGTTGAGAGAAATGAATTGTATTGAGCATCTACTATCAGCCAGCCATTATATTAACTGCTGTTGATTCAGCAAAGAATCATGCAGGTGTATTCCCTGCATTCATGGAATGAAGATGCAATGCAAACACATCTTATAACACAGGCTCTCAGTCCAATCTGGAGCAGGCATTTCTTGGAGTTCAGAGAGTGAGTAGCAGCTAACTAGGGAAAGAGTGTTCTAGACAGAGGAAATCATGTGCCAAGACCTGGAGGTAAAGGAAACACTGTTCTGGAGGACTGTAGAAAGGACTTGTGAAGGCGCACTATAGATGTGAGGGGCATGAAGTGAGAAATGCAGTAAGGGTAGTAAGGGAAGCAGGTCTTTGAGACCAAGATCCTCAAGGAAGGTATCCTAAGAAGCATTTGCTGAGGTGAGTGATAGGAGGGGCATATGTGATGGAAGTGTATATGTGTGTGTGTGCATTTTGGCTGCTTCACATTGGGACTTCCTTCCATCATTTAAGGAATCATTGTTGGTGGGTGTTGGTGAGAGTCAGGAAGATAAAAACACCAGATAATTCATTCCTTCCCTCTCCCAGCAGCTTAGTGTGTGCAAATCCAATGCTTCCTCCTGGGATGTTGGCTCTGGAGGGAGAGCTTAGAAACCATTGTTTTATTTTTTTTAAATTTTATTTATTTATTTTTAGACAGTGGATAAGGGAGGGAGAAAGAGAAGGAGAGAAACATCAATGTGTAGTTTCCTCTCACACATCGCCTAATGGGGACCTGTCCTGCAACTCATGCTTGTGCCCTGACTGGGAATCAAACTGGTGACCCTTTGGTTCCCAGACTGGCTCTCAATCCATTGAGCCACACCAGCCAGGGATAGAAACCATTCTTATGACATCAGCAGCCAGTCAGTTTCCTGTGAAGATGGCAGGACTGTTCTATGATGTCATCCTGGCTATGGTGGCTGGTTTTACTCTTCAGCCTTTGTAGCAATCTGGTGAGCAATCCAACATCCTTACTAAGAATTCCTTTTCTGATTAAACCAATCCCTGAAAGTTTCTTATTGTTTGTAAACAAGAGCCTTGACCAATACAGAAAGTAAATAGGTCTATGTGAGTGCTGGGGCCAGGAGTGTGGTGATGGCGATGAAGGCATCATGATTATCTTTTTGACATTTTAAGTTAGATGGTGCTGAATAACCAAATAAGCTCAAATAGGGAGTCCTATCTGTGGTTCTGAATGGTTTCCTGGTTAACCATTGCCTCCTCCTGGATGCTTGAATCCCTCCTCAGGAACCAATTAGCCATCATACACAGGTGAAAACCTCAACTGAAGTCTCTGCTCTTCTTCCAGTACTTCCTATTGCCCATGTTCTCTGGACAAATACTACATGGAGTTTGTTTACTTTTGTGTCTCAGATGAAGGCAGTGGCAATACGTGTAGGGTGATGGTTATTAAAATCCACTTTTGGTCAACCCCCTGTTCCTACATGGATACATATTCATCTCAAAACTCTCCCTTCCCATTTTTATTTGCCAACCCAGCTCACGAGTAAGGGTGGACAGATTCCTGGGAAAGAGCAATGGCTTAATTAACGATCATGCGAAGGATGTAGGTGCCTTGGTGATTGGGACTCTGTGAGTGTAGAATTGGATGGAGAGCTGAGATGCAAAATGGGATAATTGAACTGTTAGCTGAACTGGAATTTAGCAGTTAATCACTTTTATGAAACCTGCGTCTCAATTCATTACTCCATTTATGCCTTGTTGTAATACAGAACCGTTCAGCTAATTGGTAAACAGGAGCCAGACAGTGTACCCTGGAAAGGGCAAGGCTATTGAAGATACTGTGATATTTTTTATGAGTGCACATTTCCATTCAATCTAGCCAAGAGTTGCCTGTTAGCCTGCGCTTCATGTTCTTTCTCAGGTAGGCACTAAAGAGCATGGTAAAATCATGCTCATACATCCCAAATAGTACTTCTAACCACCAATTCTATTTCATGCAGTCCTCTGTCCAATTACTACCTGGTAATGAACTTTTTAGAATGGTGATAAAGATAATGAGTTCTGTCAGCAGAGCATTCCAAATTGGAGACAGGATTTCTCCACAGACTCCCTGTGTGCATGGGTCAGGATAATCTCCCCTCTGAATTTCTGTTTCAGTTGTACCTACCTCAAGGATGTTGTAATGAGGATTACATTTCATAATGAGAGCACATTTTGTAATAGGGTACATTTTATAATGAGAACTAATTTTCTAGTAAAGTGCCCAGTATATGGTTGTATATTCAATCAATGCTAGATCTTACTATTATCTTTCACCTAGAAATCTTTTTTTTATTATTGTTTAAGAAAAGGAAGAATAAGGAGATATCTCTTTCATATGTTTATTGAGTGAGAGACAAGAACTGGAGGGGAAATTAGAGTAAGAAGATGATTGATTTAACAGAGAGAAGTATATCCACAAAGACTTCAAATAGTAAAGGGACTTTCTGAACCTGGCTAGGAACAAAGGAAGGTGTAAGAGGCATAAGCTCTGGATAGGAGGCATGACTGCAGGACATCATCAAGAAACATTTTATTATTTGGGGAAGGGCTGCTTAATGAAAATAGGGCCTGAACTGGCTGTGGATCTATTTTTTTGCCTGATGAAGGAATAAAGAAGCTCCATATGAAAAAAATCTTAATTTTGCAACCAAGATTATATTTTAATATCCTAGTGAACCTTCTCTTATTTAATTTTATAGCCCCCTTTTGTCCTCAAACCCAGACATTGAACCATGGCATGGGGTGCTCAGGTAGGCACAAGTCTGAGCGAAGAACTCCACTGCATACTGGAATTGACCTTCCCCTTTAATGAGTAAGCCTTTCTTATTGAGTCAAGCTATAGGTTTTTGGTTCCCTTGCAAATACACTTCTGTGACCTCTTAGCAGATCGGCTTGTTGGAAAGATGGACTGGCAATCATGAGTAGAGGTTGTAGGAGTCATAGGAGTGAAAGAGGAAGTGCTGAGAAAGACGAAAAAAAGTCTGAGGACATAACCTTGAAAAATGACAATCTTCAGGGGCCATGAAAAGCATTAGGCTCTTGCCCTGGCTAGGTGGCTCAGTTGGTTGGAGCATCCTCCCATATACCTGGGGCTTGTGGGTTCAGTCCCTGGCCCCCTGAGCAGGGTGCATATGGGAGGCAGGTGATTGATGTTTCTCTCTCCCTCTCTCTAAATATCAATCAATACATTTAAAAAAATCACTGGGCTCTTGCGAAAAACATTTTTGGGCTGTAAGAGAAGATGCTATGTTAAGGTGGTTTACCACTCATTCTCACATTCAGCAAACATTTACTGAGAACCTGCTATGCCACAGGCATAGTTCTAAATGCTAGAGAGAGAGAGTAATAAACAATACATATAAGGTTCTGCCACCTAGGGCTTGCATTTGTGGGGGACCCAGACTATAAAATTAATATAAATAAATAAAACAAGTTTGAAGTGTTATAAGTGCTGTGAAAGAAATAAATAGGGTAAAGTCATGCTGAGTTTCTACGGAGGGCCTCCTAGATAAATTTTGATATGAAACCTGCAGTATTAAGATGATCCAGCAATGCAAAAACCAGGGATGGGTGGGGGGAGAATGTTTCAAGTAATGTTATCAGCATGCACAAAGGCCCTGAGGTGGCAATAAGCCTAAGAGTTTGAGGAATATACTATAACAGGACTAATTTGGCTGCAGAAGGGTGAGTATCGTATGAGTGGTCTGAGATGAGTTTGGAGGAGATAGGACCGTGAAGGCCATGGTAAGGAGTGTGAATATTTTCCTGTGTGATTGGGATTCATGAACACATCTTCCCCTTGTTGAAATGCATGAGCACTGGGTCTAGAGGGCTGTGATACATTAACTCATGTAGGACACAGTCATAGTTTAGTTTCAGATTACTGTTTCATGTCAGGCACTGGTATAGGTGATACTGAGAGCTATTAATGTAAATTAATGATTTTTCCTGCTGGCTTTGTTACTGTTTACTACAATGAGAGATTGATAAATGCATTGTGCCTTTCAAATTTGCATCCATTAAAAACCATTGTGGGGGCACCAGTAATCCCCTTTGGGGGTTTAAAAATAAAAAATAACATCACACACCTGTTATAACTACTGTTCGATTATTTGATATAACCTGGCTCAAATGAGATCATCAGGTGGTGCAGAGATAAGAATGATATGATTTGGCAATCACAGTCAAGGTAACTCTGACACATGTGGTAGAAGAGATTACCCTGGCTTGTGCCAGGAGCTTTCACAAATGTAATTACTTTTAATCCTGATAACCCTGGGAAGTAGGTATTATCCCCATTTTACAGATCACGCAGCTAAGTTTCATAATAGATAAAAAGTTGGCCCTGAGTATCTGGGAACAGGAGGAGCTCCAGTTTTTATCCAAGGTTGTCTGACTCCTACAATACTGCATGGAAAGAGGTGTCTAAATCTTTGGCAGTCACACATTGAGTTGAGAGGTGCTTGAGTTTTCCTCACCAGGACTGACAACCACATATGTGAAATACATATCTTGCTGCTCTTTCTTCAAAAGCAAGAACTTCTCACTTCAAAAACTGGTATAGTCTCTGTGTGAGTCAAACAACTGGTGAAACGCAGAGCCTTGCAACATACAGAGGTGGGTGTGAGTCCTGGCACTGCCTCATGCTTAAATTGTGAATCATTTAACTTCTCTGGGACTCTGATCATTCATTTAGAAAATGGGGATAATAAGAGTGCCTACTTCTCAGGGTTATTAGAAGGATTTACTGAGATGAAACGTGGAGATTGCTTAGCACCGTGCCTAGTGTATGATAGGCTCTTACTAGAAGTTTCCTATTATTTTTTTCTTCCCAGAGAGATTTGAAGAAGGCGATATGGAGAAAGTAAAATTTATAGTTGTAACTACAATGTGAACAGCCACCATTTTGTTGGAAGAAGAGGCAAGGCAATGGTTGTTTTGATTTTGCTAAAGCGTAGAAAATATTACTGAAGTCTCAGATTCTTTGAAGCTAAGTTTCTGAAGCTTGGATGCAAAGTTGAGTCCCCTGGGGAGGTTTTGAGAAATTCCACGGTCCCTCCCTGGAGGTTCTGACTCAGTTGCACTGGGCTGGAGCCCGGGCACTGACATGTTTCACACATCCTGTGTAGTCTGAAGGTCATGGGATGCGTCTCTGCCTCACCAGACTTGGTCTTGTTGGGACAGATGGATGGTAGCACAGGGGTCTGTACTTCTTGCATGACTATTGCCACTGACTGCTGCATGTGTGTGTACGTGCATGTGCTCTCTCTAGGACTAGCCGCATGTAAATTTTTCTTGGTTCTCTGAAGCTTTCCAAGGACCCTATTGCTTAGTGAAGTGGCTTCTAAATGTGTTTTATATAAGATACAAAGTTGGGAGTGATTCAGTATTTTCAATCAGCTTTTTCCTCAGCAGGGAGCCATTGAAGCTATCAAATTATATTTCAGATATATCACCCCACACTATAATGAAGTACATCAAAATGAATGCTTGGCTGGTGTATCTGGGTCCTGTCCTGAGTTGTTTATATTTATTTATATTTTAAGGTTGCTCAGGAGTATTTGCTTCCCTGGATTGTGATTCAAATGAGTCTTTAAGGTATTTTATGTAATGCTGCACTTGTATTCCAGGCATCAGGGAGCTCCAGAGCACAGGGCAGTGACAATTTATGTGATTTTTTAGATATGGATAGACCGAGTCATTAAAGAATGGGGGTGGGCAGCAGGGCTATGCTTGGTTTCACTAGGATCCAGTGTGAAGTGTGTGTGATAGAAGCAGTCATGATTTTTCTCCCCAGCTGAGATGAATTGGTCTCATAAGCAGACATGGAGAGAAGAAAAGAAGTATGTGTGGGGGGTGGTGTGGCTTCAGCAAACTCAGCAATTGGAACCATGTAAGTTGGATACTATATATTGCAGCTCCAAGAGGCAGATATTGCCAGCCTATTAAGGACATCATCGGCTTTTTGATTGGACACCGAGAAATTGATGCACTGACTTTGGTTCTATTATGTTTTCGAACTTTAATTAAGTTTATACCTCTCCCACCTGGACCTCATAAATAGTTAGCCTCCAAGTAAGTCATTTGTCATGGAGGGGCTCTTATGAGTAGATTCATCTTTTAAACAACATTACTATTGCCTAAAGTCTTGCCTTAAATCCATCAACTCAATACAAGCTTGAGTGTGTTACTCAATTTTGACATATTATCCCAAGGGGTAATATGGGCAAGTGGCTAATTCATTAAGTTATCACGAGGTGAGAGAATGCAGATAAATTATTAGCTTTTAAAATGATGCAACTTGTGATTAAAGAGAATTAAATTAAACTTCAGGGTTTTTTTTTTTTTCATGTGTAAATTAATCCATTCTCTTTTGTGGAAGGTGGAGCTCTTAGCCCAAGCTGAGGCCATCTCAGTCGAAATCTACAGATATCACTGGTGAGGATGGGGAGATGGTATCTTCTTCAAGGACTGATGGGACTGCAGATTGGAATGGCCTTTTTGAGGAAGAAACTGGCAGAATCTACCAATTTGAAAATACACACTCCTAGGACCTAAGAATTCCACCAGTAATCATGTGCATTGGACAAGCTATTTTACAATTGTGCAAAGAGATGTGTACAAGGGTGTTACTGCAGCAGTGTTTATAATGGCAGACATTAGTAAATAACCTAAATGTCCATCTATGGAGGCAAAGATGAGGAGCATGCAGTGCTTTTATGTGGTAGACTAAATGCATCAGCTAGGAATATAGGCAGTTCTTTTATTAATGTGATGCTGCACTTTGATACCTTGTATCAGTGTGAACCTGCTCAAACACAGCATTGAATGAAGAAAGCAAGAGGAAGGAGCTACTTGTGTGAGTTTTTAGCTCTACATACAAAACGATACTGGATATTAGAGCATATTGGCAGAAGGGTGAACATCAGGTTCTTGTCGGTGGCTGCCAGGGAAGGGAGTGATGGGTGGGGGAGATGGGTCTAGGCACATTTCTTACATATCTGTAAGGTTCTGTTTGTTTGAAAGACCAGAAATAATTTTGACAAAATATAAATATTTGTATTTTGGGGTGGCAATAATATGAGTGTTTACTCTGTTACATTTTATACTTTTTATTACTTTTTAAAGTCTGCAAAGGAGGATAGAAGGCGAGCTCTCTGGGAGTGGAAGGGGACATGCAGTCAGAGCCAAACCTGGAGTCTGCCTTTCCTGGAGGTACAGCTGTGTCTCTGTAGCTGCACCTCCAGGGAAGAGTCTAGCTGTGTCTATTCAGGGAGCTGTGGGGGCCTCCTTTCTTGACTTTTGATTATTCACTAAGGAATTTGGTCTTAGTATGTGATCTATTGCCTTTCCTAGTGGCCATACAAGTTGACTTTTCTCCATACATGGATTTGCTAAAGGCACCCCATTCCAACTACTTGGCACATCAACACGAGAAGATTCACTGATTTTAATGAAAACAATACCTGTGACAATAAGGAAAAAGAGTGCATGTCAATCAAAGGTAAGGTCCCAGTTACTGTTTGATGAATTCCCTGGACTTCTCTGCAAGTTTCCTCTTCTGCCACTGACTCACAGTCATCTAGGACGGATGTCTCGATTCCCCAAATTTGGCCAAGAAAAGGAAAGCAGAGGCTGTTCCTTCTGATGAGATGACATGAATATTTGAGTCTCCAGTGTCAGAAATTCCAACCAGTATTTATTTTTTGGACATTTACTCAGCATTTGTTCTAGGCATGATGTGATTGTGACTTTAGTCACAAGCATGAAAATGAGGGGGGGGGGGTGTTGAAGCCAGTATTGGTAGTCAGACTGCAGGGCAGGGTGGGGCTGGCTGCTGTCTTTGATATTTTTTCCAGTGTTGTGGATTAAGAATGCAGGAGGCTTCCCAGAGAATAGTCTGTGATCCCAATCCTTTTCTGTTTTCTCTTTGCCTGGAACCAGTGACTTCCCTATCTTATCTGACACTTGGAGCAGTATTTCTCTGCAAGGGTCCAAGTTTTAGCAGAAAACATACTTTGAGAAATCAATACAAGATTTGATCCAACCAGGTCAAGCTCTCTTGCTGACCTAATCTTAATGCATTGTGTAAAGTATTCCTATTTATCAAACTCTTGTAAGTCTAAGCAAAAGCTTCAAGAAATAGTGTTTAGGTATAAAAGAAAGGGAGCTCAGAGGGCTAAATTTAGGTAACACCAGAGTCACTTTGCTGCTAAGTAGAATTTAATGGAGGTGCATCCCTGCAATCTTTATATGTGTTTGGCGTGACAATTTGTTTTATTTGTCAGAAATGAATACTTAAGGGGAAAAAAGCTTTATGGATTGAAACAAGAACTTCATATCAGCAAGGGCCATTTTGATTTAAAGGCTGCCCATTTTCCATAGCAAGGGATAATTTATATTTGGTGGAAAAGTGGTTGTCCTTGATTTTCCAGGCAGAACTCTTGAACACATTTTGGCCTCTTGAAACATGTATCCTCACGTGTGAAAATACAGAGAGGTGGTTACTGCTTAACCAAAGTGCCCAAGGACACCTTTCCTTCTCCTACTATTGTGGTTGGACTGTCCCGAACACAAACAGGGTGGTTAGTAGCCTGAACTGGTCTTTGTGGGTTACACTGAAGAGAAATGTATGACCTATCCCAATGCCTCACATGTAATCAACTAGACATGTTAGGCTACCAAATGACAAAGACTAAATGAAAGATTACACAGGCAAAGTGTAAAATTTAATGGAGAAACATTAGGACATTCAAAATAACTTAAGGAAGTGGAGTGGAGCGACTGGGTTTCAAAGAAAACTAAAACTAGAGATTAAACAACTGCCAGGGTCCTCTTTGTTTTCTCCCTCTCACGAGTTTCAGTATTTCTTCTCAGAGACCAGCTACGGAATGTGGCCTCTGACCCTAGAGACTCAAACCTCATGGTTCTACCTACCAAAGGAGACCCCATCTCTTCCTTGGATCACCACTCAAAACACTCAAAGGCAGGATTTCGGGGGGCAATCTTGGGTCAAGAACCCAACTTCGTATCACTTTAAAGTGTGGAAGGCTTGCTTATGTAACACAAACCTGGGGATCCCACTCTGCATACGGGGTCATGCCCAGAGAACTGGAATTGTGGGGCGGGTAGCCATTCCAGCTGGTGGTAACGACGGTGCTCCCAGAGTCCCAGCACAGGTGTGAGGCTTTAAGGAAGTCACTTACCAGTTACGTACTTGTGATGAGGGTATCAGAACACTTACCTTACAGGGTTGTTACAGTTAAATAATATACAGGGTCCAGCACAAATACACCCCCTTTTATTTCAAAATCATAATCATGTAATTCTGTAACATAACAATATCACCCTCAAGCACACCATGACATTTTCAGTGAAATGCTCACATTAAAACTATAAATTATTACACCCATATTATTACCCTACAAGCCACACGCAAGCGGGCATTACTTCTGCCCAGCCTTGTATATTCGGGGCATAGTATAGTAACTGGTATATAGGAGGCAGCTGGTAAGTGGCAACTGTGATTGTAATAGTGGTGAATTTGGTGATGGGGATCAGGACAGTGGGAGATAGCATTAGCTGCCTGCTCAAATTTCTGTGGAATCTGAAAGACTGTCTGGCCTATAGTAACTGTTGTACTGAGCTGAATAGATCTTATTTGGCACATCAGAAAAGTTTCCTTTGGGCCTTAGAACATTTCTCTTTGTCCTCTGCAAAGACCAGAGACATATCAGGAAGAAGGTTTCTTGTGGAATTTCTGTGTTATATCCTGGGAAATTTTTCACCACAGGAGATACAATGAAGAACAACAATGCAGATAAGGTCTGTTTCATTTCGCAGCAATGACTGTGGATAGTGGTTACAGACAAAAAACTGAAGGGAGAAATCAATCTATCAACTGTATATTATTATAACCACAAGGAAGAAATAAGCTGGATGATGTGAGAACAATGGGCCAAGGGAGGTCTCTCTGAATTGACAGTGTCACTCAGAGCACGAGAAGCAGCAGCCCTGCAGAGAGCCAGCAGGAGACTGTTCCTGCCAGGGACAGTGATAGCTTTGCAGAGGAAAAGACCTCAGTGTGCTTGAAGAGGCTGATAGAGAGACAGACGGTAGTGAGGAAGGAGGAGCCTGGCCTGAGTGGAGAGTGAGGTCAGCCCAATTAGGACTCCCTGGCTGGATCATTTTTGGAAAGCAGTCTTAGTTTTCAGGCCTTGGTCTCCCCTATTTAACCAGTGAGAAGACATCTGTTGAACACAGTCATGCATTAACTCCACCTAAATGCTTTTTTTTTTTTTTTGCCATCACAGCATCATCAATGAAGTCTTCTGTATTGAAGAGGGAATACTTTCCCAGGAGGAACAGCCAGTGATGTTCTTAAGAAGGGTTGGGAGCACTGTCTGCCTGTCTCTTGGGGCTCAAGCAAATCTTGTACAGCTCTACTGACCACTGCACACACTGGTCAGTAGGTCAGGAGGTTACAAAATGCTGTGGGAACTGGATAACACAATAAATATAATCCCCTTGGCACAGTGCCTGACATGAAGAATGCACTTAGTAAATACAACTATCACCACTATTACCATTACCAAATTGCTTTTTCCCCTTTTTCTGTTTTTTTAATTGAATTTATTCAGGTGACATTGGTTAATACAATTGTATAGGTTTCAGGTGTACAATTCTATAATACATCATTTGTATATTGTATTGTGTGTTTACCACCCCAGGTCAAGTCTCCTTCTATCATCATTTTTCCCCCTTTACCTTCTTCTACCTCCCCCTCTCTTTCCCTCTAGTAATCAGCATACTGCTATGTGTGTCTATGAGTTGGGGTTTTTTTTTGCTTAATCCCTTCACCTTTTTCACCCATCCCCCCAGACTCTCTCCCCTCTGACAGCTGTCAGTCTGTTCTCTGTATGTATGAGTCTGTTTCTTGTGTTTTTTTTTTTTAACCTCTCCCATTAGACTTTGAAGAACTTGAGGGCAATTACTTGATTTAACTTCTCTTTTCTTCCTGAAACTTAGAAGGAAGAAAATGATTGGCATTAAATAAATGTGTTTTTGAATGAATAAATGGGTAAAGAAAACTGGCTTTTAGGAAGTCATCTCTTTCTCTAAGGAGTCGTGTTCCCTTGAATTGACAACAGACCCTGATGATGTTTAGGCTGAGGTTTCCTAGTAGAGTACATTATATGCTTCTGTTGCCTTTGGATGGCTGGGATTCATTTCCCCTGATGGGAATTAAACCCTGATTTTGCTTTTGGTCACCACTTAGCCCCATACTTCCAAGTAAGAAAACAAATGACCCAACAGAGGTCCATCATATGCTTTCTCCCAGAGTCAAATCTTGAGTGGAAGATTGTATGAGCTTATTCGCCCTGGCGGAGGCTCTCAGCGGAGGACATCTGGTAGTACCAACTACCTGGATTTCCTGGCACTGAGCTGGCTCTGAGGCTTCTCCTTCGATTCTCTGAGCTTCCCAACGTTCCTCTAATAAGTTATCTGTTTTGTATTCTCTGTTTTGTATGCCTGCAACCAAAGAACTTGGAGCAATGAAAGTAGATTGGATGTAGATCATGAAGCAGAAACCCCTCCTGTGGCACATAGGCTCTGGGCCGTGAGGTTGGTAGACCAGTTCTTGCTTATGGGACATGACAATTGGAATCATTCTGCCAAAGTCAGAGGCCAGCCAAGAAGACTGTGATCATGGGAACACGAATTTGTCTCTGGAAAGCAGAAAACACGCTTTAGTGAATTTTAAAATAAGCAGTAGATGGCAGAATGTTATGTAATGCTCACAAATGACCATATGAAGTCAAGTTCTTTGGAACTGTAGAAATGGAAAACCAGTTGTATCATCACACGTATTTTTCAACAGGAGTGTGCATGTTTATGTGTGCATTGTGACACTTTGGCCTCACAGGCCTGCGAGTGGCTGGCTTCATTTTGGATGGCACTTAGATAGAGTAGGTGCTCTGACCTGCTGGGATCTCCTGGGACTGAAGTTTCAAGGATAGGATCTGGGTGTTCCTTACTGGACACATCTGGTTTTGGACAGAATTTCCTATAAATTCAACCATTTATGGTGTGTTCTCGATGCTAGTCACTGTGCAGATGTGGAAAGACTTTGGCAGAATAGGAGGTATGATGGAAAGATTCTAAATGACCCCAATTATTCATGCTTTTGTATAATACCCTCCTCTTGAGTTTAGGTAGGACCAGTGACTTGATTCTAACTAATAGATTATGATGAAGGTAATAGGATGAGATGTAACTCTCTAGATTACATTTATACTGTTATAATAGATACATGTATTATATACACTTATAAATGTATACATATATACCTCAACTATGTATCGTATAATAGTATGTATGCTATTGTACTTATGTATCATATATACTTATACATATATACTAATAATGCCATTATATAATATGTGTACATAATACATATAATAATATAGATGCATATGTATGATGTATATATACATATAGATGCATGTACTTCTAATTCTCATTATTTATGATAATTATGTTCTATACAGTTTCAATACTTTAGAGATACCGTATTTTTCCATGTATAATGTGCACTTTTTTGGCCTAAATTTTTGAGGGAAAAATATGGATGTGCATTTTATTTGGGTGCAATGATCATATATCATAAACATAAAATCCCATGTTTAATGCTCACAAAAATGTGGGTGTACATTATACATGGAAAAATATGGTGTATATTTACTTACATACATATGTGTGTGCACACAGTATATACCTATATATGCACATGTACACATGTACACATGTCCCCTAGGAACAATGAAACAATCAGTATTCAGTAATTCTGTTTTTCCAGTGAAAAAACATATATGTATGAAACATGTTTGTTTCACATAGATTATAATCTTTAAGCTTAAAAACAACTCATCATGGTAGATTTTGTTTCCCTATTTTATAGAGCAGTGACTGAGGCTCAGAGGTGTTAAGTGACTTGCCTGAGGCTGCCCCGCTAACAGGTGCCCAAGTTGGGATTTAAGTCTCATCCAATTGGCATCAGAGCCAGAGCTTTTTGAACTGCCCCCTACCATCTCCTGCCTCTGGGCATCTCTGGTCACCTCTGCAGGACAGCTGAAACAAGAAGGAAGAGCATCACCTTGTTCCACCTCAGCTGGCAACTTAAATTTTTCCTGCTATGTGCATTTTTACACAAATGTCACCAAAAGCACTTCAGGTATTGATTTGGGGGTTACAAATAAATTTTAACAAGTAGGCTAGTTCACAAATACAGAACCCACAAATAATGATGATTGACTCAGTGTGTGTGTGTAAGTGTGTGTGTGTATGTGTGTGTGTGTTACTACTAGTAGATGCATGGAGAAACTCTCCATCCTGGTTTTGAAGAAAGCTGTGTTTGCAAAGGGCCACTTGGCAAGGAACTGCAGGCTGCCTCTAGGAGCTGAGAGCAGTTTCTGACCAACAGCCAAGAAGAGAAAGGGAGCTCAGTCCTATAGGTACAAGGAGGTTAATTCTACTAATGACCTGAGAGAGTGTGGAATGGATTTTTCTGCAGTGGAGCCTCTGATGAGTCACAGCCCCAACCAATACCTGGATTGCCACCTGGTGAAGACCCTGAGCCTAGAATCTAGCCAGGTTATGCCTGGACTCCTGATCCAGAGATACTATGAAATAATCAGTGGGTGTTGTTTTAAGGTGCTAAGTTTGTGACAGTTTGTAGAAAAGTAATGCAGAAAACAAGTGCTTACATATTCCTAAATGGAGGCCGGGGAATCCCTGTTTGGGGAGCTTAGCTCTGTTTCTAATGATTCTGGTAGGATAGCTGGTTGCTGAGGATCCAACCCAAGCAGGGATGATAGGGTCAACAGGACATGCCCATCAAATGCAAGAGAGTACCAAAGCCAGGCCAGAGGGATGTGGTCACCTGGCAGCTGAGAAACAAAGAAGTGAGACCAAACCTGGAAGCCAGGTAAACAGTAGAGATGCCAAAGCTAAAGACAGCACAAGCAATCTATCATCTGAGAGGACAGAAGTAGGGAGGTTGTGAGATTAAAGCATTTATTCAGTTTTGCAAATGTCTACATTCACTAGATAATTCACTCTTTTCCCAGCCACTCCAACCCTGGGATGTCATGTTAGGGTGTTTTAAGTGTCGGCAAGTTTTTAGATCCCTGCGAAGGCAGTATTCTGGTTGCCATGGAAGAGAGCTGAGTGGACAGACGTGGGTGTAATGCATCCTGGTGTGAATTGTTAAGCACATCAACCTTCTCTCACCAGCAGTCCCCTTAGATGATAAATCTTCTCCCTCCTGTTAATGGACACGTTAACTCTTTCCTGACACAAATTTTGTAAGTAGGAGATGACAGCTGCCGGTAATGGGGCTTGAAAACCAGCTAAACTGTAGACTTTTGCATTAAAAGAAAATGATTTTCAGTTTACAATTAGTGTGATTCTAATTCATTTTAAAACTGTACATATATTATACACACAGAGCAAAAACAAAACCTGAAGCTGCCATTAAAACATTATAATAGATATGCTTCTGTGGAGGATATTGGGATGACTTTTATTTACTCTTTTCTTTTTCCTTATTCCTTTTTGTCCTGCACACACTACTTCTGGAACAACAAAAGGTTAAAAAACTCATTATATGTTGGGGAAAAGAGAAAATTCTTTCTGAGAGGTCAGGCCTGTCTTTCAATCATGCTGCCATGGACAGTGGGTGGTGATGGATTTAAGTGTGGGTGTTTGCAAAGGGTGCAGTGTGCATTCTGGTTTCAGAACTTTTGGTGCCAGTGAAATTAAATAATCTTTTAAAATTGAATTTATTGGGGTGACAGTGGTTAATCAAACCATGCTGGTTTCAGGTGTATAACTCTAGTAACCCATCATCTGTACACTGCTTCATGGACTCACCACCCAAAGTCAAGTCTCTTTCCTCCACCATTTATCCCCCTTTCCCCTCTTCTACCTCCTCCACCCCCTTTCCCTCTGGCTATCACCATACTCTTGTCCATGTTTTTTTTGTTGCTTTGTTTTTTTGCTTAAACTTTTCACCTTTTTCCACCCAGCCCTCCAAACCCCTCCCCTCTGATAGCTGTCAGTCGGTTTTGTGTATCTATGAGCCTGTTCTTATTTTGTATGTTTGTTTTGTTCATAGATTCCACATATAAGTGAAATCATGTTGCATTTGTCTTTCTCTGACTGGCTTATTTCACTTAGCATAATACTCTCCAGGTCCATCCACCCTGTCACAAAAGGTAATAAATACCTTTTGGGAAATTAAGTATTCTTAAATGACACCTTAAGGAACTCCCTCTTGCCTGGTCTATTCACACTGAAGCTCAAGGATTTGATTCCCTTTGCCTAGAATGCCCTCTTTTTCCTTCATATGAATAGGAACTTCTTACTCCTCAAACTCAGCTCAAGTGTCACTTATTTTTCTAAATTATATTTTATTGATTATGCTGTTACAGTTGTCCTGATTTTACCCCCATTGCTTCCCCTCTGCCCAGCACCCCCACTCCCTCAGGCAATCCTCCACCATCATTCATGTCCGTGGGTCTGGTGTATAAGTTCTTTGGCTACTCCATTTCCTATACTGTACTTTATATCCCCATGGCTATTCTTTAACCACCTATTTATACTTCTTAAGCCCCTCACTTCACTCATTTCCCTACATCCTTTCCCATCTGGCAACCATTGAAATGGTTGTGATTCTGTATTTGTGATTCTGTTTCTGTTTTTCTTGTTTGCTTAGTGTGTGTTTTAGATTCAATTGTTGATAGATTTGTATCTTTTACCACTTTATTGTGCATAGTTTTGATCTTTTTCTTAAATAAGTCCCTTTAAAATTTCATATAATAACAGTTTTGTGATGATGAACTTCTTTAGTTTTTTCTTGTCTGGGAAGGTCTTTATCTGCCCTTTGATTCTAAATGATAGCTTTGCCGGGTAGAGCAATCTTGGCTGTAGGTCACTGCTTTTCACAATTTTGAATATTTCTTGCCCATCACTTCTACCCTGCAAATTTTTTTTTGAGAAATCAGATCAGCTGAAAGTCTTATGGGAACTCCCCTATAGGTAACTAACTTCTCTTCTCTTGTTGCTTTTAAGATTCTCTTGATTTTTAACCTTCGGTGTTTTAATTACGATGTGTCTTGGAGTGGGCCTCTTTGCATCCGTCTTGTTTGGGACTCTCTGTGTTTCCTGGAATTGCAGGTCTATTTCCTTCACAAAATTAGGGACGTTTTCTTTTATTATTTTTTTCACATAGATTTCCAATTTCTTACTCTCTCTGTTCTCCTTTTGGCACCCCTATGATGTGAATGTTGGACCTCTTGAAGTTATCCCAGTGGCTGTTTAACTATACTCATTTTTTGGATTCTTTATCCTTCTTGTTGTTCTGATTGGTTGTTTTTTGGTTCCTTATGTTTCAAATCATTAATTTGGTTCTTAGTTTCATCCATTCTACTGTTGTTTCTCTGTAAATTGTTCTTTATTTCAATTAGCATAGCCTTCATTTCTGACTGGATCTTGTTTATACTGCTGAAGTCCTCATTAAATTCCTTGAGCATCCTTATAACAAGTGTTTTGAACTCTGCATCTGATAGATTTCTTATCTCCATTTTGTTTAGCTCTTTTTCTGGAATTTTGATCTGTTCATTTGAGCTATGTTTGTCTCCTTGTTTTGGCAGCATTCCTGTGTTTGTTTCTATGTATTAGGTACAGCTGCTTTGACTCCATATCTTAGTAGTGTGGCTTAATGTAGCAAGTGTCCTTAGGGTCCAGTGGTACAGTCTCCCCATCACACAAGCTGGGTAATTGAGGTGTGTTCTTCATGTGGGCTGAGTACACCCTCCTCTTGTAGTTGAGCTTTCATGCTGTTGGCAGATCAATTGGAGGGATTTATCCAGGTCAATCAGCTGCAAGGATTGACTGTGACCATTTACCACTAACCTCCACCCTCTGTGGGGGATCAGCTGTGCAGGGGCAGGGTGATGGTGCTTCAGTGTGATCTGTAGCTGTCCACTGAGTGCACTGGTCCTGTAGTTTCCAGGTTAGTGCAGGCCAATGTCAGCCTCCACCTGTGTTTTTAAATTCTATTTATTTATTTATTTATTTATTTATTTATTTATTTATTTATTTATTTTCCCGGGGCCACCCTGCCTGAGCTATGAAGCAATCTTAGATAGTTGCTACTTGTGCTGGGTTTGGAGTTTCCCAGGTGAAGTCAAGCTGTGAATCTAGGCTGGTTGCTGTTAGTGCGAGGCCTGAGCCTCACTGATGCCAGCTGTTGCTTGTTTGATAGGATTTAGAAAACTGAAGCATGAGCAAGGACTGGCCATTCATATGGAAAAGCAGCTTGGGTGGGTCCACAAATTGGGTGGGGTGGAGTCTCTGGGGATCTCCAAGACAAGACAAACAGTGTTAGCCAGGTTGATGGAGTCTCAGATATTGTACCAGCTTGCTGGCTCTGTGGGGAGAGGGTTTAGAAGAGGGACAATGGCCTTGGCTCACCTTGATGTCAAATGCTTTGCTGTTTCCCTGTATACCACTAGTTCCTTTTAAGTTGCTATCCCAGTACTGGAGCTCAGAGGGAGTAAGTCTTAGCAGGTGAGTCCATGTGTGGGTTCTTTAAGAGGAACTGCTTGGGGATCCAGATGTTTCTTCCACTGACTCAATCTCCACTGGTTTTTGCAGCCAGCAGTTGTGGGGACTTATCTTACTGGCACTGGGACCCTGGGCACTGGAACCCTGGGGGCCTGGTGTGGGGCTGGGACTCTTTTTTCCTGAGACATCCCTCCTGAGTTTTTATCCACCACATGTGGGTGTGGGAATAGCCTGTTCCATGTTTGTGCTCCTCCTACCAGTCTGGATGGATGTGGTTTCTTTAATTCTGTAGTTGTCAGACTTCCATTCAACTTGTTTTCTGATGGTTCTGAGTGATGGTTGTTCTACATTTTAATTATAATTTTGATGTGGTTGTGTGAAGAGGTGAGTCATTTCTGCCTATGCTGCCATCTTGACCAGAAATCCAAGTGTCACTTCTTTGTGAAAGATCTCCTCATCCAGAGGAGGCTAGGGGTTCTGGTTAGGGGACCCTCCCCAGTACTGCCTCAACTCCTCACCCCATTAGATGTTGTAATGGCCCCAGGATTGCCTGTTTTCTGCAGTTAGCGTAGATGTCTTTGGTATCTATTGCCAGCATCTAGCATGGAGCTTGGGGGCACAGAGTAAAGTGCTCAGTAAGTGAGATAAATTTGAGCTTAGCTCTCATTTTGCCTCAGAGTTGAAAATGGAGCCCAGCTGTGCTTGGCTCAGAAGTAACCCTAAAAGGGTGGGAGTGAACACTGTGCTGAACTAAATGTGTGGCCAGGGATTTTTGCATTCTGCATTTTTCACTCCCTAACTGGGGTGTGCATGCCAGTCCGATGGGTAATGATTTACCAACCTCATTTTCCAAGACCATTATCCTTCATCTTGACACACTATTAAAATCATTTAATTATCACTATTTTGCCTTGTCATTATGGAGCCACTGTGATCCATTATTTAGGGTTTTCAGGTTGTCTGCCTTTTACCTACTCAGTGGGGGCAGAAGCAGAGATTTCCTTTGAGATTTGGGTTCTACAACTTCACAAACACAGACTTCTGCATGAAATCAGCAGGCATTTTGGGGGTGATTTGGAGCATCAGCTGGGCTCCATTTTTACTGAGAGCTTAATGATACTCATCCATTGCCTCACTGCACTCTTGCTTTTCCTGGTCTGCAAACACTCCAGTATCATCACTGCCCTGGGATTCGGGTTTGTCTGCATGATGCACTCTTTCCCAAGAGCTTTGCCAAACCAATTATTTCAAATGATAGCTGTTAGAGATGCTGTCTCTGGCTCCTGACTTAAATTAGACCACTCATCTCCCCTGCTGACCCCTACCATTATCACACCACTCTGCTCTTCCGTTTGATTTTCTAATTATGAATGTAATACATGCTTTATTAATAAATTTGGAAATACAGTAACTTATAAAAGTCACATGTAATAATCCTACTACCTTGGTATTAATGAAGGTAATGTATTTGGGGTGTTCTCCTTTCAGTGTTTTTCCTATGCAATTAAATTTTTATTTTTTTATTTGGCTTTTATTTTATTTTTAATTTTTTGATATAAATTTTCAAACACTGAAAAGTACAGAGGAAAGTATAAAAAGTTCTCATACACCCATCACCCATCCAATCATTAAGTTTTCATATATCGGTGCAAATAGTGAATAAGGAAGAAAAGCCACAGCAATAAGAGGGAGCAGGGTGGTAAATCACCTAGAAATCCCTAGCAATCACTAGAAAATCACCATTTTGCAGCTCCTAATGAAATAATAAAGGTAGGAAATAATGATCAATAACTGCTAAAACCATTACCTGACAGTATGATGAGGAATTTGATGATGGATGGATCAGGATGACAGCACTTGAAACCAATGTTCAATCTTAGAATTTTCCCATAGTGGGAATATCAGATGCTATATACCTTCTTATGTGATGCAATAGGAAATGCTCAGCACCACCAATGATATGAGCTTGCTAAAAAGAAAATAAATCACACCTGAATCCAATGAAGCATTTAGATCTAATTAAATCACAGGAAATAATGAGGATTAGAGGAAATTGTTAAATATGATTTTAGATTTGGATAAAAAAGCAAAATCCAGAAAGTAAAATATCCTAGCAGAAAATTAGAGAATAATATAATGGATCTCCTTTATCTACCTTCTAGCTTTCTCACATCTTAACATTATTCTGTATTTGCTTCAGAATTTGTAAAGACTTTTAAAAAGTGTGATAGAACTGTCACCCCGATCTGTCCCCATTCCCATTGTCTTCCTTTGATGTCTGATTTTTTATTCCCATAGATACTTTCTAAATATGTTTTTTAGTCCACAGACAAAATCTGGTATTCCATGCATCTTTTTCCCTCATTTTAGTGTTCTTTTAAAAATGTATGTACATTTTCCCATGTAAGTCTAGTTTATTCAATTTGTCTTCTGTGTAGTATTTTCCTACATGACTATACCACAATTTTTTATCCATTTTCATATTGATGAACATTCAAGTTATTTTGTACTTTGTAAACAACGGTCCAATGAAGATTTGGGAATGTATGTCCTTGTGCTTAGATTAAGTATGCAGATGTGAAATTGCATGGTCACAGGCTATGCACATCCTCAGGTTTACCAGATGTTTCTAAAACCATCTCTAAATGCTCCAAAGTCTTCAATATTTTTAGTTCTTCCCACCTCCATGTGAATTTAAAGGACAGTGTATTAAAGTCTGATGAAAATTATTATAGTTTTGATATGAATTACATGAAATATAAAGATTTATCTGAGATGAGTTTACATATATTATCATATTTTTGCCATGTATAATGCATACATATGTTTTTGGCCCACATTTTCAGGAAAAATATCTTTTGTTTTAATGCTATTTATTTATTTATTTATATTTCATTACTTGTTCTTTGTATTATAAAGGAATTTCAGCATTTATTTTTGAGATTATCATGGTATAAGAAATTTTATGTAACATGTAATTACAAAACACAAAAACAGATACAAGCTACAAGAAATTTTAATTAGTACTACCCATGTATAATGTGCATTCTTATTTTTCCCTCAAAAATTTGGGCAAAAAAGTGTGCATTATATATGGCAAATTATGGTGTATTTTTTTAATCTATAAATATGTTATATGTCTCACTATTTTTGAGGATTTCCTTTGTCATTTATATATATTTCACACATAATTTATATAATTTACTTGTACATTTAAATAATGTATATATAAGTGAGCTTTCTCTGCATATTTATATATAAAATATATCATTAGATTTAATTTATTAAAATTTATTTCTCAGTACCTTATAGATTTCTGTACTATGTGAAGGAGATTTTTCTCATATAATTTTGAATTGTTTGTCTCTGAATATAATAATGCTATTGAGTTTTGTATGTAGATTTTTATTCAGTAATTGCTAAATTCATGATAATGCTAATAACTTGGTTGTAGTTCTATCCATATTACTTGTCAAAACTGTTTTGTCTCTACCTTTCCAGTCTCAGTAAATAAATAAAACATGTATGTCTCTGAAGTAATATAATGTAACACAATCATATAGCATGTCTTAATTATATTTATTAATACATAATAAATTAATTGCATATTATATAACTACATCAATTATATTTTATGTAATTATTTATGTGTACTCATTGACACTACATTTATTGTCTATTGCATTAGCTATAAGACCAAGGAAGCAATGGTGAATAAAAGCCATGTGTGGTGGGTTTCTTTTCCCATTCCTGACAGTAGGAATCCATTTATAGTTTGCCTCTAAACACAATCTTTGAAGTATATCTTGATAAATAACCTTATTGGGTTAGAAAAGTTCCCTACTATACTTTGATTTCTAAGAGTTTTTATTAAATATTACAAAATGCCTGTTCTGCACGAGTTGTTATGATTATATGCTTTCTCTTTAATCTTTAAATGTAGTGCATTATCTTAATAGGAGTTCTGATTTTGAACTGTTACTGCATTCTTGGAATAAACCCTATTTGATCATGATGTATTATTATTTATAGACCTTGATGAATCCAATTTTATAGTGTTGGATTTGATATTTTTACATTTATGTTGATAAGTGACAATGGTTTATAATTTTCTCATACTGTCTTTGTTTGATGTTGTTACTAAGGTAATACTACCCTCATTACGTGAGTCATGACTTTCTTTTTATATTTTCTGAAAAAATTATATAAGGCAGAAAATTATCTGTTTCTTGATAATTGGATAAGTTTTGCCTGTATTTTTTCCCTTTATTTTTGCCTTTAGAGTGAGTATATTGGACAGGACAAGCAACTTTGATCACCAATTCTGTTTCTTTTTTTTTTGTTGTTATTGGTTTATTGTGGTTTCTCTATTTTTTCTTGAGTTAATGGAATAATTTATGTTTTTATGGAAAACTATACATGTAATGTACTTTTTTGGTTTTTATTTCATAGCTGCTCATCATTTACTCTTATGATTTTAAACCTGTATCTAAAACAAATATCATATCTAGAAATTTTTGAAAACTTCTGTTCAAACAGAAACTTGCATGCAGATATTCAAAGAAGCTCTGTTCACAATAGCCAAATGGTGGAAACAACCCAAATATTCATCAACTGGTAAATGGATAGACAAAGTGTGGCATTTCCATACAATAGAAAACTGTTTCTTCATAAAAAGGAATGAAGTACTGCTATAGGCTACAACATGGATGAAGCTAAGTGAAAGAAACTAGACATAAAATGTCACATGCTGTATGATTCCATTTATATAAAATGTCCAAAATAGGCACATCTATAGAGACAGGAAGCAAGAAGCAAGACATTGTTAGGATTTTGATAGGGATTGCATTGAATCTGTAGGTCACTTGGGTGCTAGGGACATTTTAACAAGTTTAAGTCTTCCAATCCAGAAACACCCTGCTTTCCTTTAAAAGGTGGATTGATCTTTTACATAGAGGGTCCAGCACAAATAATGCCCTTTTTTATTACAAAATCTATTATTACAAAATCATAAGCATGCAATTCTGTAACATAACAATATCACACTCAAGCACACCATATGACATTTTAGGTGAAATGTTCAAATTAAAACTATAAATTATTACACCCATATTACTAACCCTACCAACCACACTTATGCAGGCCTTACTTCTGCCAGACCTTATATATTGTGATACAGATACTTTCAGAACTTTATAAACCACCTGATTTTATTATTTTTCACCATACTTTCCCTTCCTACTTTTCTTTTACCTCTTCCTCTTGGATCAATCAAGTTTATTTCCTCTATATTGGTTTAGAAACAATAGATTGTATTACTTCTTAGTGCAGTGGTTCTCAACTGGTGGCAAGTTTGCCTCCAAGGAGACATTTGGGAATATCTGGAGACATTTTGGTTGTCAGCTAAGGAGTGTTCTACTGGTGTGTTCTACTGGCCTCCAGTGGGTAGAGGCCAAAGACGCTGCTAAATATCCTGCAGTGGACAGGACAGTCCTCCACCAACAGAATTATGCAATCCAAATATCAGTAGTGTCAAAGTGGAGAAACCTTTAGCGGTACCCTGGAATGGATGCTACCAGGCATTATCTCTTCATTCTGTTTTTATTAATTATAATTTTAGTTAAATATTTTTATTTTTTATTTTTATTGTTGTTCAACTATAGCTGTCCCAATTTTCCCCTGTGGCTCTCCCCTGCCCACCCCCCATCTCTCAGTCAACCCCCTCCCTGTTGTCCATTACCATGGATCTCTTATACATGTCACTTGACTCAACTCTTCCCCTTTTTTCCCTGGATTATCCCTTTTCCCCTTCTTCTCTGGTCACTGTCAGTCTGTTCCTTATTTTTATGCCTCTGGTTCTATTTTTGCCTATTTGTTTTGCTCATTAGGTTCCACTTATAGATGAGCTCATATGGTATTTGCTTTTCTACCACCTGGCTTATTTCACTTAGTATAATACTCTCCTGTTCCATCCGTGCTCTTGTGAAAGGTAGGAGTTCCTTCTTTCTGCTGTGTAGTATTTCATTGTGTACATGTACCACAGTTTTTTGATCCACTCATTTACTGACAGACACTTAGGCTGTTTACAGCACTTGGCTATTGTAAATTGTGCTTCTATGCACCATAGGGGTGTGTAAGTTCTTTTGAATTGGTGTTTCAGGATTCTCAGGGTATAATTCCAGCAGAATCACTGGGATCACTGAATCAAAAGGTAGTTCCATTTTCAGTTTTTTTGAAGAAGTTTCATACTGTTTCCCACAGTGGCTCCACCAGTCTGCATTCCTACCAACAGTGTACCAGGGTTCTCTTTTCCCCACAACCTCACTAATACTTGTTGTTTGTTGATTTATTAATGATGGCCATTGTGACTGGTGTGAAGTGATATCTCATATGGCTTTAATTTACATCTCTCTGATGAGTAGCAATGCTGAGCATCTTTTCATATGTCTATGGACCCTCTGTATGTTCTCCTTGGGGAAGAGTCTGTTCAGTTCCTTTGCCCATTTTTAATTGGATTGTCTTTCTGGTTTTGAGTCGTATGAGTTCTTTATATATTTTGGAGATCAAACCCTTGTCCAAGGTATCATTGGCAAAAATGTTTTCCCATACAGGTTGTTACCTTTTCATTTTTCCTGATGTTTTCTTTAGCTGTGCAGAAAATTTTTAGTTTGATGTAGTCTAATTTGTTTATTCTTTCCTTTATATCCCTGTGCCAAGAGATATAGATTAGTGAAGATATTGCTACATGGGATATCTGACATCTTACTGCTTGTTTTCCTTTAGGACTTTTACAGTGTCATGACTTATATTTGAGTCTTTTATCCATCTTGAGTTTATTTTGGTGTTTGGTGTAAGTTGATGGTCTAGTTTCTTTTCTTTTCTTTTTCTATTTCTTACATGTAGCTGTTCAGATCTCCCAGCACCATTTATTGAAGAGGCTATTTTTACTCCATTTTATGCTCCTGCCCACTTTGTATATTAATTGACCATAGAGACATGGGTGTATTTCTGGGCTCTCTATTCTGTTCCATTTATACATGCATCTGTTCTTATGCTAGTACTAGACTATTTTGATTACAGTGGTCTTGTAACATAATTTGTTATCAGGTATTGTGATCCCTCCTACTTTGTTCCTCTTCCTCAAAATTGCTGAGGCTTTTCAGGGTCATTTATGGTTCCATATAGATTTTTGAAATATTTGTTCTATATCTGTGAAATATGTCATTGGTATTTTGATAGAGATTGCATTAAATCTATAGATTGCTTTGGGTAGTATGGACATTTTAATATTAATTCTTCCTGTAATATTTAACATTTAAAGTAAAATAGTAGTTAACATTTAAAATAAATTGCCAACATATTTTATCCATTTCTGGGCTCAACTTTGTTTAATATGTTCGTCTGTATTTATCTTTATTCTGAAGCCCACTTTGACAGTTCTTTTGGCAAGGGTTGGTGTATGGTAAGCTCTCTAATCCTATTTATATCTGAAAATGCATTGCCTTCACTTCTGAGTCATAATCAGGTGGATATAATATATTAAATTCAGAGTAATTTCTCCTGTTTTTCCCATTGACTTGTGTTCCTCATGAAAATCTTTTGTCAATTCCAAGTGTCATTTCTTTGTAGGCAATAATTTTTTTCTGTCAGATTTTCAGATTTTTCTTTATTCCTTAAGTTATGCAGTGTCCATATAATGTATCTAAGTGTATGTTTTATTTATTCTAATTAGAATTATCAGGGGGTCCATGTTGCTCCAACTCTGGAGAATTCTGCATGATGGTTTCTTCAATTGCCACTTCTCTGCTATTGTCTTCATTCACTTCTGGGGCTCCTTTTCGATGCATGTTGGAGCTTTTCAATCAATCACTCCTGTCTCTTGCTTACTTCCCTTGTTATTTCTTTGTCCCTTCTTAGTGCATCCTGGATGAATTCTTCAGAGTTATCCTTCCTATGATCCCAGTTTGGCTCCCATTCCCATGCACGAACCAATCATGGGCTGGCCAGACGTAGATCACATGTCCACTCCAACACATGGAGTCTGAGAGAGGGCAAGAGAAGTATAGTTTTTCAAAGAATACAAGAATGATACTAACTCTAAAGGGAGGAATGACACTGGGCAGGAAGAACAGGAGGTGTTCACTGGAAATGGGTGTCTCATCCCCATTTCTCCTACTGATCCCAGAAAACTCTATTTATTGTAGAAGATCCTAATTTATCAATCTTGGCTCCGTGTGATCTGTTTCTTGCACTGAATTATTGGTTAATTGCCCATCTCCTCTGCCAGACCACATACTGTTAGCATCAGATACTAGGTCTTCTCCACTCTTAGATCTGAAATAAGACTTACAAAGAACTTGGGCTCCCAAGCGATTCATACCAAAGCAAAAGGAAATCATGTGAAAATTTATTATGTTTGTAAAGTAAAGGACTTTGTGGGGGAAACATCAGGATGCTCAAGCTTGCCACAAAACACTACTCTGTAGCCAGATTTGTAGAGAGCACAGAATCCACCTTCCTACATGTACGGTGGATGGACAATCTTTCGATGACAGTCCTTCCAGAGGCACCTGTTATCTGAGACATCCTTGAAAATAGGTTATCTGGAGGTTTCTCAGGCCATTTCAGCCTTCCTGGAGCTTGGGTTTGAATGCCAATTTTGAATAGTCTCAACTTTCTAATTTTTTTGTACCAGAGATGTCTGTAAGGTCCTCAAAAAAACATAAACTAAAGGAGAGCAAAAACCTCTGTCTTGTTTGATGCTGTTCTTTCAGTGTGTAGAACAATGCCTGGCAAAGAGCAAAACCCTAATAGCTATGTATGACTCAGTAAATAGAAATCCAGGTTCCTGGCAAGGTCATTGGTAGCTATTGTAAGAAGGATGCGGGGAATTAGCTGAAAAGTTCTAAGCCCTTAACTAGTGATGAAACAAAAAGATAATTGGTGTGTAGGTATGTGAGCATTCAAACCATTTTGCCTTAATATTCCTGGAAGGGAACAGTGGTCAGGAGAGGGTTCTAAACATCCTTGTTAGCTGTTTTACTTTATTAAGGTTTGTTTTAGCAATAAGCATCTATAACCTCAATAAGTGTTAGCAGTGAGACTATGGGTATCAGTCAACTCATCTCTAAAATGGGGATCATAATGATGTTGACTGCATAAGGACTTGGGGGATAGGAGGAGATGATGCATGAAAGTGCTGCACAAGGCCTAGCATGTAGTGAATTTTATACTTGCATTGTGGAGCTAGCTAAGCTAGTAAATGCTCTCATTTTAGGATAATGTTTCCTGCATCCAAATCAATGGTCTTGGTGGTTGCAAAGATGGGGAGAGAGAGAGGATATTTTCATTCTCTTGTGTCTATTATAATTTGACAGAGTTTAGAGTGCTTCAGCATGCATCATGATATATCTTAAAGTTGGCCTCTTATTAGATCATTCAGTAAATAGTTATTCTATGTTTCCTATGTGCCAGGGCCAATGCTAGGTATTAGGGAGACAGTGATGAAACAGATAAACCCAGTCCTTGCCTTCATGGCATTTACAGTCTAGGATGTGAAAGAGATAGGGAACAAATAATCAGATCTATAATTTAATTACTTAATTACAACTGTGCTGCGTGTTATGAAACCAGAGTGCAGGATACTATGAGGACAGATGGAGAACCTAGCTGAGTAGGGGACAGGGGGACTTTGGGAAAAGGCTTTCTAGAAGATGTGATATTAAACCAAATCTTTCCGAAAGATGTGTAGGAGTTGGCCAAGCAAAGAGAACAGTGAAAATCCACCCAGGGAGAGGATCACAGCCCCTGACCAGGACAGGATTTGTTTTATCAGAGAATTAGTAGCAGGAGGAGACAGCTGGAGCCCAGAGAGTAAGGAAGGGAATGCATGAGGTGAAACCAGGGGCCCGATCCCTCAGGCCACCCTTGTATATCCTTGTGAAGATTTTGGTCTTTATCCTGTATGTCCTGGAAAGCTATCAGAATATTTTAAGTGAAATAACAACACAGACATTTTAGTACTGTTCTTAAGAACATGGACTCTAAAACCAGAATGCTTGAATTTGAATTCCATCTTAACTATTGGGTTATTTAACTCTCTGAACCCCAATATTCTCATCCATATAATCAGAAAATAGAAGTCCTTATATCATAAGGTTGTTTCAAATAAGTGTATACATGTGTGTACAACATGTACAGTACTATTTCCATATATGTATTATATGTGTGTATATATGTGTATATATATGTGTATATATATATGTGTATATGTATGTGGTCGATCCTTGAACAATGGAGGTTTAGGGGCACTGACCTGAGCAATCCCCTTACTCTTCAGTAAAAAAAGAAATGCATATAACTTTTGACTATATTGTTGGCCCTTTGCATCAGCAGATTAAGCCAACTCTGGATCCAAAACAGTATTTTCTATATGAAGTTGGGAAACACATTGAGGAAATCACTATTGGAAATGCGAAAATAGCTTTTGATCTGTGGTTGGTTAAACCTGCTGATGTAAAACCTGCAGATATGAAGGGCCAACTCTATTTATTGAAAAAATCTGCATGTCACTGGACCCACACAGTTCGAACCCATGTTGAAGAGTCAAGTGTGCCCTGGCTGGTATGCTCAGTAGATTGAGAGCCAGCCTGAGAACCAAAAGGTCACCAGTTTGATTCCCAGTCAGAGGACATGCCTAGGTTGCTGGCCAGGTCCCCAGCTAGGGGCACACAAGAGGCAACCACATATTGATGTTTCTCTCCCTCTCTTTCTCCCTCCCTTATCCACTCTCTAAAAATAAACAATTTTTTTAAAAAAAGAGTCGACTACATATTATATATATGTACTCATTTAATATAATACCATTATGATAAAAGGACAATAGTTATTTGTATTTTGTGCATGGTGAGTATATGTGTGTGTATGGCTTATGTACCTGGCATAGCTGAAATTCTACAAAAACTTAAACAATCACTATTTGAACTCTTACTATTATTATTATTGTTTTGCCCAGGTTAAACCCTCCAAAATCCTATGTAGGAGCTCATATATATTCAGCTTTGGAGATTCTAAAAGCTGGCAAGTTGTGCTCTTGGGTTTGCTAGGACAGAATTTTCAGGAGGGGGGATGCTAGCCTTGCAGGTTCTTTCTCATGAGCCAGTGGTGAGCAGCTATTCGGGCCCTGAGAGAAGAGCTGGTTTCATCTCCTAAGGTCATTTGATGGAACTCACTTTGAGAGGTGGCTAAGTCTGGACTCTGGAAAAGGTGTTTAGTTCTTTAGCCAGAGGAGGGTAGAAACCAGTTAGTTGCAGACACTGCTGGACAGAACAATAATAATTTGGATCAAACTTGTGCAAAGAGAAGTCCAAGTCATTTCTGCACTCCTCTGGATGAGCTTTAGAGGCTAATCCATTCCTGGAAGGTAGAAATGAAACACTCCCTGCTGCTTATCTCTCGGAGGAGAGTCGCCCACTGAGCAGCCCCTGGGGCCTGGAGGTCACCACAACACACAGGGAGGGGTGGGGTGTGATTTATTAGCATGTGCATAGCTCTCTTGGCTTTTTGTCCTTTGAGCAGAGCTGGGAGCCAACCAAGCCCAGCTACTTTGCATACTAATAAAGATTGGTGCATGTAATTATTCAGCAGTCACACTGTTATTCCTTGGAGATAAATCATCCCTGGTTTATTTACCCTTCATCCCTCAAGTTATTTTAAGTTGCCTTTAATGCATCACATCTCAAGTTGAGTAGAAGTATTGACTACTTTAGTTTTTAAGACATTCATAGGTGGAGAGGCTTACATTTGGTTCCATCTATATTTCTGAGGGTCTCTGCCAGCACCAGCACCCTCCCCTCCTTCATCTTCTTGGCTTGATTGTCATGTGTGATTGTGGAAGCACATACAACAGCAGGGTGAGTTGGGTCAGTTCCAGGACCACTTAAACAACTAAAAGTTGATGGGAACTTTTGACACCCTGGGGTAATTTGAATCAGGACTGAGACTGACTTAGCTTCTTACTCCTCGATGAATTGTATTATCCTCCGCCCACCAAAAAATCATGGGAATGAGGCAGTGGGACACTTACTCTCATCTCAAAGGGAAAATACATGGACCACATTTTTCTTTCCAGGAACCTCTTCCCAGCCTATTTTTTTCCCCTCTTATATCCACCTTGCAAACCCAGAGATGTCACCACTCACATTGTACATGATTGAGGAGTTGGTGAAATTTCATTGGCAGAGATAGGACAGAATAAATATCTTGCTCCTGCAACCATAGAGCTTTGTCCTGGAAGCCCATCTTCCATACTGCCTTGTATTCTTTCCATAATCACCCAGACCGGTAAATCCATGTTTTAGTGGGTATCTCAGTTCTCGAGTACCTCTGTAATTAACAAACACTTGACATTAGTGCATACACTTTCTTTTTTATTAGAGAACTAAACAAAAAACATGCAAAGACAAATGGAGAGGAACTGATCATCAGTGTGGGATCATTAAGTGACTGAGCAATGAGGAGAGAAGGTGATGAGGCTTGACTTGTATGGTCTCTGGCCATCTCAATGAGAGGATGGAGGAACCCAAGCAGGTGGGGGCATTTAGGGATAGACAAAATCACTTTAGCATTTGCCTGGGACACAATTAATGGCACCCCTTTGCTTTACTAACCAACACATTTAAAGTGCCTGAAACAGTTTACTGAGAACTTAGTAGACACCCAACAAATGTTCATTGAATGAAGAACTAATTATCTTGCCTCTTCTCTTTATGCTCGTATCCCTTTTGGAATTTTCCACAAAAGAAGAAAGTGCATTCAGGTGAGAAATGTAGTCAGTTTAAATACATTTGTGTTAATTATGCAGACATACTATATGTCTACAAAAATGAGGGTAGAACTACACCCCAAACCAAGGTGATTTCAAGGCGCCCATTTTCCCACATCTCTGTGTCTCCTATAAGAGAAAACCTGCCCTCTGATTCCCATGGTGTTCTTCCTTCATTTGTACTGGGTGAGTCATGATGGGGAGATGATTTAAAATATAGCCTGAGTGGGAGGGAGTTAGTCATTAAAAATGTATTTTCTTTGGGAGTTTGCTTTTAAAACTTTGGGCCAGGAAATATGTACAGGAATGTTTGGCTTTTAATAATTAAATCTTGCATTGTTTTAATTTTCTTCAGAGTGTCTCTCTGGAGGAAAATAAAGTTGCAAAGCCAATATTTATGTCTTTCCTAAAGCACTGGTTGCCAAATGAAATGAGTTTTGTTATTTTTTTTCCTCGATGGCTGATTTGTCTCCAGAGGGCTCCCTTTTGAATTTGCAGGAAAAGTTTAATGTTCTATGAGAGTGGGGAGGAGTCACTGGAGCAGGGGCAAAGGGTGTGAGTGTTCTTGGTTTAGGAGGTTATGGATTTAGAGCATGGTCTCACACCTCCAACCCAATCCCACCCTGCAGGCTGCCAGCATCTTTCTTCATCTCACTCCACTTCACACCCAGGCCATTCCAGGAGGGAGCAGAGGCCCAGCATCCTTTGCAAAGTCAATTATTTGTCTGAATGCTTTAGGCAACCTTTCCTTCCCACCTCCACCAGCCTGCCTGCCCATAAGGGGATGTCCAGACACATGAAATGTGAAAAATATTCAGCATACTGAGTCAGGATTTGGATTGTTAAGATTCTTCCCTTCCCAGGTGACACAAATGTCATCTTTGGGTATTTTCCTTCAAGCCCCCACTGGTGGTATCCACACCTGTAACTATCTCAATCAGCCGGTCCCCTATGAAGCTGAGAGAGGGAGGGGGAAATCTGGGGCTCTGCTGTGTGCATTTGAAACTTGTTGGCTCTGCTGCAGCTGTTACAGGGGAAGAATAGCTTCTGTAATTGCTGCTTTGGATGTTTGGCTTTAGAAATCAGGTGTTCTTTACTGGCCTTGAGGCAGGGAGCACATTCTCACAAGACTGAGGCATCTGATGCCTCTGATGGGGAGCATGAGTGCCCTGCTAGTAAAGACATTGAAACTGGATGTGGATTAGAAACCATGGAAAATGCCCAGTCCTATCTGGAAAACTAACACCACTGCCTGCTGTCTACAAGGACCCAAGACAGTAATTGAGAAGGGCAAATGTCATACCTTTCTGTTGGGAACCACCCTGCCTAGTATCAGAAGCTGTAAACCCTGCCAAGGCTAAGGCTGAGGGAACAACCTTGGAACTGTAAGCCACCAAGGAGACAAGCTTATCTCCCTGGCAGGAGCACCGCTTCTGCTCCTTTTACTTCACTCTGCCTGGCCCCCAATGCTTGGTCAGTTAGCCAGTGATGGGTAAGATTCCCCAAGGGGGAAATGACCTAAGACAGGCACGATCATGTGGGAGGCCCCCAAGGAAGGACTTTGAAGGCTACAGCAAAAGGGGGTGATGAACCCTTGCCCCCCCCCCCCGCCCCCGGCTTTGACAAAGCCTGAGTCCTCATGGTCTGCAAGAAAATCTCCTAATTTCTTGGCTGCCTTACTTCCCTTACTCCACCTAAGCCTGAAACAATGACAGAGGGTGGTGCCACCCTGTGCTGGAAAAGGCAGGTTCCCCAGGTGATCAGCCTAAGAAAGAATATGTAAAATCCTGTGAAACCTGCTTTGTTTAGAATGCTCTCAATTAAATGATAAGGGCCCAAGGAAGTAGTAGGTTTGTTTTTTAAAGTGCTTA
>PVIA01003043.1:0-183463 GCA_004024845.1 Tonatia bakeri | reverse complement strand
TCTCTCTCTCTCTCTCTCTTTCTCCCTCCCTTCCCTCTCTAAAAATAAATGAATAAAATCTTTAAAAAAAGAAAATACAAATAGAGGGCTAGGGATGTGTTTGGAAAAGAGGAGCAGTAGCTATACCTCCCTACCTCAAGGCTATGCTATCTGGGGCGGTGTTTATGGTTTGATTATATATATGTGGTCCTAAGCTTTTCATTTCAGTTTTTGGCATTTCATTTATGATGTTATTTAAAAAATTCTAACATAAATGCAGAGGAAATTATTATTCTTGTTTTAGATTAGAAAACTAACTTGGAAAAGTACTAAGTGGTAAACGCAAATCAGTCTTCAGATTGTTCAGGCAGGATCTGTGCTCAATTCCTTTCATATAGTAGTAGATCCTCAAAAGTATCGGCTAAATGAAGGAATTAAGAGATTATTTTCACCACCAAAGTACTGTTTGAGGCACATGAAAGAAAAGTCAAGTCACAACAGGATGTTGAGGAATGAGGATAATAGTAACAGCTAACACTGATTGCATCAGTCATTGAATAATTGCCTGTACTCATTTATTCCTTAGAACAGCTGTGAAAGGAGGTCGTGTTATTTTTGACATTGTTCACCCAAGGAAACCACAGGATGTGCTGGGATTCGAAGCCAGATAGGCTGATGCCACAGCCCGTACTCTTAATCTCCTACCACCCTATCTAGTCGATAAAAACAAATTAAGAATCCAGAAGTAATAATAATGGCAAAGAGCACATTCGATAGTAAAGGAAAATAAAGCAAGCTAGAAGATCTAATAATTGCTGAGTGCCAGGCCTTTACATAGATCATCTCTAGTCCTCCAATTAACCTGGAAAGTTGTTCACTTCACAGATAAGGAAGCTCAGTGACTTCCCTCAGGTCGTACAGCTAACAAATGGCAGAACTGTGATTCAAATCAGAATTGTCTGATTACAAAGCACATATTGTTTTTCTGTTATACAATATTGCAAAAACCACTTCTATACAATCTAGACAACAGAAATTGTCCATGTGCAGGCTCAGTCTCAGTCCCAAAGGCATGTAGCAGAGAAGAGCAGAGGATCCTGGTATGCATATGTATTGACCAAAAACAGCCTACATCTAAAACGTTCATTCCCTTTAACTAAGCATATAAAGTACTGCCTGCAGAGAACAAATATGGAGCCTGGATGAGGAAAGTGCGCACCTGTACAGGCAAGTCTGCTGAATCAGCTCTGGTGATGGGTAAGTGAAAGTGTAATCAACCAGGTTAAAACATTCCATAGACAGATGTCCTAACGGAGGTGCACGGCCAGTGGTAGTCTGGCTCTTTCTTTCTGTTTTGGGATACAGGGATAATGACACATATCTATGGTGATCTCTTTGCAGCTTCCTGAAATTGTCTCAAATCTTGTTCCAGAGCAGTGGTGCTCAAATGCTGACATATAGCAGAATCAACCACGGGGCTTGGTTAATAGAAAATATGGCATTCCCCACCCTGCATTTCTGATTGAGTAGGTCCAGATTGGCTTCTGAGAAATTATGTTTCTAAAAATTCCCAAGACTGGTGGAAATTTTCCCCTGATCAGGGGACCTGTACTTTGAGAACTATGGTTCTAGAGTTATTGCAAGTTTCTAATTTCTTTTCTCTTTCCTCCAGACCAATGTTGCTCTACTAATATTGGAATCTATTATGATTCCAGCTCTCAGGAATGAGCAATCTGATTTACAAGCAAAATGTTCAGTTCCTTGACTTCAAGTAAGGTCCCAGGAATTTCTAAGTACTGACTTGCAGAGTTTATGCATTTTGTAATGAGTTCCACATTTTCCCTGAGCATAGGAAACACAGACATAGATGAAAACTAAGATGAAAGTTAAAAACAATCATGCCTATACCTTTGTGACTTATGCATAGGTCCTCAAAACTCAGTTTTGTCCTATGTGGTTTATATTCTTCAGGGTAACCCTGCATAATCAATATAATCTAGAAAGTTTCATTTAATCAATAATGTAGGGCTTCTTCATTTTTCATCCAATAACCAGATAGATCTAAGGTTTTGCTCATGTTTTGCAAATTATTTTTTAAAAACTAATTCTCATAGCTTCACTGTAAGCCTTAGAGTTTTATAGTTGTCAGAGCTCAGCTGGAGAAAGTTATGACTGACTGTTTCATTTTGACAGTTCCTTTGGAACAATTATTTAATGTGAGCATTATTTAAATGTGAGAATAGAATGAATATATCTTGGTGTGGTTTTTAAAATTTAGTCTCAACATCTTATCTTCCATCTACATTTAAAACAGTACATTATTCTTTGCTTCTTGACTTCCATTTAGAGTTAGCATGGAGTTTAGATATTGGGAGAAGTCATTTAAGCTGAAGAGCAAAAGATACACATTAATGTGCTATCTTTGGCTCTGTTATTTCCTTAATCCTATATGAAGAAAGAAAAATGTTGATTTTTAAGCTGAGGCAAAATGTGATTCTTTTTGAACTATACAGTTGATCATTTAGAAAAAGACATACAACTTTCAAAGCATTATTTCAAAACCTCTGGGTATGTATAAAGTTACTTTCACTGGTTTCCATTTTGAGAAAAGATCCATTTTTGAAGAAAAATTAACTCAAGAAGTTAATGAATTAATGGAAGAAAGGTGGATCTTTCCTCCCAGACCTGCAGGAATTTGGACATTGGAGTTTCATTTACAATGGATCCCTGACTACCTATTCTAAGGTAAGGGCAGAAACATAAAGAGTCCGCAAAGCAATTATCTGTTCTGATGGGGAGATGTTATAGGGTAAAAGTGCATAGAAAATAGTTACTTGTTTACTTCAAAACATGGGTAGTGGTGGAGTAAAAGGGGGTAATCTGGAGAATATCGGTATGTCTCTTTCACATGCCATTTCTCTCAAGAATTGACAGGCGGTGGCATTAGACTGGTTCTGGAAATTGCCTGTATGGGCAAATAACATTGGTTATATGCAGCTTTGCTGAGCTCCGAAGGACAAGAGAAAAACAGATTATTTGTGAAATAAAAAAGTAACACTGCATGATATTTTTTTTCCCCTTGGGGTGAGAAGGAAAATGCCTGGATATTGTTTTCCAGCCATCAACTCCAGAGAGCATGGGCGAACATAATGTTCATTGTCAACATAATGAAGATGATGATGCTTTTTAACCATTTCCCAGAGCATAAACTCATTTTCAGTGTGAGCTTGGCTGTGTGACAATAATGAATGCCAGTATGTAAGAAACACAAATGCGCAAATGAAAAACGAGTCAGATAGCTCATTCATTGCCACTAATAGAAGCCAGAGTTTCTAAAACTCTGCTTAGTATGTATCTGTCCGTTGTATAATCTGAAGTACATTGCAGACCATTTGCATGTTGAGTATAATGTTAGAATTTTTAGGAATAAACAAAGCAGTTGCATTTTCACTACATCTCAGAAAAGTTTGAATTTTTATTTTCTTTGTGTATATGCTTATTAGATTAGGTATAAAGAATTTTTTTCAGTAGATGAAATTACATAAAGTTGAGGATTGACGCAATTATCTCAATAATACAGATAAAACACTTTCTTCAACTTCTAAATTACCAGACAACTAAAATTGCTTTCTGATTTAAATTACCTGGATATTTTCTTTAAAAAGGAAAACATGCTAGACAGTAGTATAAAAAGACTAATAATAAAACCAACTATTTTTCCTTACTGACCAAAAGCTATCATTTCTATCATTTTTCCTCCTGGCTTATTTCTGTGTGAGCTCATTTTATATATACAGTTCTTTATCTTGCCTTTTTCCTTTAAGATTGCAGCATAAGCATTTTCTCATTTAGTAAAAATGTTTATAACTGACTTTCAGTGTCTATATATTTTTATATGACAGAAGATTACCATAATACATATAAGAATTCTGCATTTGAGAACATTATGTGGCATCTAATATATTTTATAGAAAATACTACACATCCTTGTACAAAACACAATTATCTAACATTTTAAAGCTATGAGTAAACGATGACACTACTGGGTCACATAGGTGTAGGAGAAATTCTCTGATGCTCGCTGGCCACATTGTCATGCAGAGTAACAGTGGTATTTCCCAGACACTCCTGCTGGTAGCCTGACCGTGTGACTAAGGTTTTGCCAGTTGGAATATGAGACAAAGTGTCCTGTGGCAGCTTCCAGCAAGGTTCCTTAGACTATTGGTATCTGCCCTCTGCCTCTATTTTTGGAACTTACTCTATTTTTTACCATAAGCCTATAGTCCAGGGATTGTGGAGTACGAAATAAGATTAATTATCATTATGTATCTATTGACAAACTGGGGGAAAAAAAGCATTAAACTTTTAATAAAACTTTTAATGATAGATAGTGTATCACCTCTGTTTAATTTGTATTTTGAGAGCGAGGGCTATGCAAAAAAAATGATTTATCTTTATAGGATTTAAGAAAGATTACTGGGTTCAATTTCTGTTTCCATGGGCATCATTCTCTGCCATTTAATTTCAGCAACAACAAAATATTTGTTACAAAACAATAGTTTCTAAAAAACAAATCAGTCCAATTCCCAAGTAGTAAATAATTTTCAAAAACTACTGTGTTTCCTCTAGGGTAATTTTTCATTTTAGTCAATTGTTCACTGCTGTAAAAAAAAAAAAAAGGTTACAAACTACATACAAGAGGAGAAATAGCTTCAGGACCTGTACCACTCTGAGGCAGAGTTGTGTGAATTGTCAAACCACAGCTCTGCCAGGATCCTCCAGCTGACAGGGCTATTCAGTGATGGATTCCACTCTGGGCAATGCTAACACAATGCCTCAGATGAGAATGAACCTCAAAATTTATGCCACATTACCTTTGACTAAACTTCCATATAATGACAGCACTTCTCTTTTCAATAGAAAATGAAAGAAAAAGTTGAGGTAATTATATTTGCAATTTTAGTAAAATAAGGAATATCCAGATACTGAGGCAAAAAGAAATTGCAGGTTTGAATATGCAGATAACAACCTGAGCTCTCAATTTCACTTTGCCAAGAATACAAAGCATTTTTTCAAATATAGTTTACTGAGCAGAGATTTCCAAATATTATGTCCAGTGACCTAAGTAGTAAACCCCCAAACCAATTCCCTTCTTGCTATCTCAGTAACATGTGGCATTAATCAAGGCTTTTTTTAAAACATTTTTTTATTGTTCAAGAACAGTTTTCTGCCTTTCCCCCCACTTCTCCCCACTACCCCAGCCCTACCCACCTTTCTCCCCTGTTTCCAGCCCCCCCTTGTTATTGTCCATGTGTCCTTTATAATTGTTCCTGCAAATCCTTCACTCTTTTCCCCTGTCACCCCCTCCCCACCCCCTCTTCTGGTCACTGTCAACCTGTTCTCAGTTTCAATGTCTTTGGCTATACCGTCCTTGCTTGTTTGTTTTGTTGATTAGGTTCCTCTTACTGGTGAGATTACATGGTATTTGTCTGTCACTGCCTGGCTTTTTTCACTTAGCATAATGCTCTCCAGTTCTGTCCATGCTGTTGCAAAGGGTAGGAGCTCCTTCTGTCTTTCTGCTGCATAGAATTTCATTGTGTAAATGTACCATAGTTTTCTGATGCATTCATTTACTGATGGGCACTTAGGTTGCTTCCAGCACTTGACTATTGTAAATCTGCTATGAACATTGGGATACATAGGTTCTTTTGGATTGGTGTTTCAGGTTTCTTAGGATATAATCCTAGAGGTGGAATTGCTGAGTCAAAAAGTAGATCCATTTTTAGTTTTCTGAGGAAATTCCATACTGTTTTCTATAGTGGTTGTACCAGTCTGCAATCCCACCAGTAGTGCATTAGGGTTCCCTTTTCTCCACAACCTCTCCAACACTTGTTTGTTGCTTTGTTTATGATGGCCATTCTAACCAGTGTGAGGTGGTATCTCATTGTGGCTTTAATTTGCATCTCTCTGATAGCTAGCAATACTGAGCATCTTTTCATGTGTCTCTGGACCCTCTGTATGTCCTCCTTGGAGGAGTGTCTGTTCAAGTCTTTTGCCTATTTTTTAATTGGGTTGTTTGTCTTCCTGGAGTGGAGTCATGTGAGTTATTTATATATTTTGGAGATCAAACCCTTGTCAGAGGTATCATTGGCATATAATCAAGGCTTTTTACATTAGTAGTTCTCCTTGTTATTCAAATTTGCAGTGACTGAGGCTGTTTAACAATAAGCAGACAAGATATTCTCACAAACATGAAAATATAACTTACGTTTATTCAGTTTACACTTCTTTTGAGCCTCTGGAGGAGACAGACCACTATCATGAGAAAGACAGGCAACAGATACCAAAGATTCTGCTTTTCTCTCCTACTGGTAAACTCATTCCCACTAAGAAGGTGTTTCTCCTCCCAGTGTCCAGCACTTTCCTTTTTGCATTGGCCCCTGTTACCTCTACTTTGCTGTTTTCTGTTGTTTACTGCTTCCAGACTGTTGTCATTGCTGATGTCATCCTTTGCTCTGCTCCAGTGACTACCCTGCAGGATGCGGGGCCATCAGCACTCTGACATCAGGCCTCCTTCAGCCTCGTTTCCCCTGAGGATGTGTGATGATACCTTGGTGTGACTTCAGAGCTCATCACTGCACACCCACTTATGCCCCTGTGTTTTCTCGATTTCACCTACCATATTTTGTCATGTATAATGTGCACCCGTGTTTTTGGCCCACACTTTCAGGGAAAAAGTTCTTTCTTTCATTTTAATTTTTTAATTTCATTTTTATTTATTTAAATTTAGATACTTGTTTTTTGTATTATAAAGGAATTTTAACATTTGTTTTTGAACATATTATGGTACAAGAAATCTTATATAAGAAATAACTATAAAACACAAGGACAGATACAAGGTATTTCAGTCACTACCCATGTATAATACACATACATATTTTTTCTCTCAAAAATTTGGGCAAAAATGTGCGCATTATGCATGGCAAATTACAGTACAGCATTAGTTAATGTAAAAAAGGAACTCTGCCCATCAGCCCCTACCTCCAGACATTAAATATGTCAAAATCATTTTAATTGTAGACTGTCAAATTTTGTAACATTTTAACTTATCCATTCCCTTATTATTACTGGATTAATTATGACTTGGTTCTCAGCAGAGCAATACATATTAATGGCATGATTACAAGTTTGCTAGCTGTGATGATTCATTTTGTGTCAATGTGATTGTGCCATGTGTTGCCCACACAGTTGGTCAAACATTATTCTGGGTGTGTCTGTAAGGTTGTTCCAGATGAGACTAAAATTTGAATAAGTGAGTAAAGCAGATTGCTCTCCCTAATGTGGGTGGACCCCATTTAATCAGTTGGAAACCTGAATAGAACAGAAAGACTGACCCTCCCCTGATCAAGAAGAAATTCCTGCTGCCTAACTGTTTTTTAGGCCAGGACACAATAAGCATTCCTATGTTGGACTCAAATATAAACAATAGCTCATTTTGGGACTTGAGTCTGATGGCTTTCTGATGGGAAATTCTTGTAAACCACCAGCTCTCCTGGGTCCTGTTGACTGCAGAATGTGAGGCTTCTCCACCTGCATCATCACATAAGCCAAGCCCTTAATATAAATCTTTTTAGATATATCCTCTTGGTTCTTTCTCTCTGGAAAATTCTGAATAATACACCAGCTGACTTTGGTATTTGTTTTGACTAATACCCAAGTATAATTTTTTTCTCAGCTACAGATTTGGATTATTTTATATTAAATGTCTTCCCACTAGAAAATAATTGAGGAATCTTATTCTCAACAACAATTTATCTATGGTCAGTTTGCCTTTTTTCTCATAAATATGGAATGGAAGCAAATGTGTGTTGGCCTAATTAGCCCCTAATGTCATGATAGAAGGCTCTCCATCTTGTTCCAATTCTCTCCTGCCAAGCGCTCTGAGAATCCCTCAAACTATGCCTCATATGTTTTCACAAACAAGTTCTCATTTCTCACTTCTAAAAGTTTACTGCCTTATATTTTCCACAGCTGACAATGCCCATTCATGAACCATCATGTCTACGATGTTTCCAATGCTAATTGCACATTTTTGAGGACCCAGAGAAGTACTCACTTCTGGAAGACTGCATTCTCCCAAGTGAGGAAAAGGATTTCTCCTCAACTCTGTGTCATATCCCAAACAAGGGATGACAGTCCAACCCCAATGAAACTGTCATAAGAAATGCAACTCCAGCAAGAAGCTGAGCTCCTTGTCTATTCAGTTTTGACTTTCCCCTCAAAGTTTTAAAAAGTAGTCTCAGTTTTAGTCAGAGCAGCAACTTAAGGTAAAGGGCACTATTTTCTCTACCTTAAGCTGATCTCACAGATATGTGTCCCAACCAGCAAGCTCAATGTGGAGGGGATGATTTTCATCCAGCTTCATTCCAAGATCACTGCCCTTCCCTGTTGCATTAGCCAGCTTATTCTAAATTTAATCTTCCTTAAATATTTGTGGAAGAGTAGGAAGGACAAATATGTTTTTTATAAAGTCACTATTTGGGCAGGGAGGTGAGGATATGGAGGGATCGAGCAAAAACAATAAAGGACTCAGTCAGGGACACGGACAACAGTGACATGGACAACAGTGTGGTGATTCCTGGGGAAAGAGGTATAAGGGGACTAAATAGTAATGGAAAAAATGCAATAACGATTAGATTTAAAAAGACACCATTTTAATGATATTCATTTACAATTATTTTATATGTCATCACACCTTACCCCTGAAGTGCAAAAAACAGTCTGAGGTATTAAAACTGAAGAACCATTTGCACATATTTTGTAAGGTTTTCACACTATAGCAACCAAAATATTTAATATAACTAAATACTACATACAAACTGCAAGTTTACAAGAAGGAAACTATAGGAAAAAAATAATTTTCTCTTATTATAGCTCTAATTCTCTCACTTATGCTGAAAGGGTGGCAAAAACTAATAAGTTGTTTGCACTTGTTATTCAGTTTTATAATATGATAGTTATAATTTAAAAGGCCAATAATAGAAACAGTAGCCATTCCAAAAGAACAAAAATCAAAGTGTAAACTAGTTTCAATGATATACTTTTTTTAGAATATTTTAATAAAATCTACATATATTTGGGGTCACATAAGTAGCATAGTATATATTTTTCTTTTTTCTAGAGTTTCCCCCTACATTATAAAACACATTTGTTGTCACAGATAAAGTTCAGAATGGCCACACCAAAGTTATTTTGGAGTGACATAGAGGAGATTTGCTTTTTTAGTGGTAGACCTTTTTTATGTTGAAGTTATCCAGAGACTTTCCAGATCCCAAATCATTTTGACTGTGTCTACACCCTGAAAAAGAAAGTTGAGGAAATTATGCAAGGACTGTCTGGAAGAAGCCCAGCCATTGTGAATACAACAAGAACAGTTTATGTGACATTGATGTAAATTAGAAGTCAAGGAGAGTGGACTGGAATGCGCATGCATGAACAATGACGACTTCACTGTACTAGTCAGTGGGGAGGTGGTAATACATTGAGTGAGCATGTGTACTGTGTGGTTATCACATTAAAAATGACTGAGTGAGTAGAGCAAAGAATCTACATCAAGTTTTGCCTTAAGCTTGAACATTCCTCCATAGAAACTATTCTGATGATTCAGAAGGCCACTTGAAGGTGATTGGCAGCTTCATCATAACAATATGCCTGCTTATGCCTCATATCTCATGCCATTTTTTGGTGAAACATCAACTCACCCAGGTGACTCAGCCCCCCTACAGCCCAAATCTGGTGTCCTGCAACTATTGGCTTTTCCCAAAACTAAAATTATCTTTGAAAGGGAAGATATTTCAGACCATTGATGAGATTCGGGAAAATACAACAGGGCAGCTGATGGCGACTGGGAGAACTGTGTGAGGTCCCAAGGTGTCTACTTTGAAGGGGACTGAGGTGTCATTGTCCTATATACAATATGTATTGCATCTTCTTCAATAAACATCTCTAATTTTCATACTGCATGGCTGTATATCTTCTGGACATACCTTGTATAGCTAAATATTGTAACATAAACACTTTTTTCTGACTTAGGCAAATTGGAGAAAAGACATTTTTTGATTTGATGATTGGTTTAATTATATATTAACTTGATAATATATATACTTCATTTGAAACAAATCTAAAAATACATAATGATCTGAATAATAGGTCACAAATGTTGAATAAAAGTTAGTTTCTACAGAAATTTTTAAAATTATCACAGCAATTCTAAGATTTGGTGTTTGTCATTGAACTCTTTTATTTGTTCAATTGTGTGGATAGCCTGAAGAAAGGAAAGGTTGACTTTTTTTGTAAGAACAGAGTCACTTACAACTTGGCTTTTTAAATTTTTTTGCAAAATTGATAAAGAATCAAATGCTTCTTGCAGCTTATTATGAGAGGAAAATACTGTATATTCTATGGCAATTATGATACCTTCAACCAAAAAAATTTAAAAGAAAGCCTTTTTCATGCTGTTTGTTTTACCAGCATCAAAATTTGTAGGAAAAGGAACATTTTTTTCCCCTGGAGACTACAAAAAAGTTCTGCAAAACACACTTAACCTGTTTACTCTTTGTTCTAGGAAAAAAATAGCAAACTGAGATTGTTAAAAACCCACATAAGGACTCTATGCTCGTATTTGGGGACAATGTTCTCTTCCCACAGCTGCAGGTTGCTTTCCCATGTAATGGTTCTTGAATTAAGGATAATCTTTGCAGTTGTCTCAGGACTGGAAGCACAGCTGCTGCAGGAGAGCCAACACGTGCTGATCAGACCCAGAAGGGGAAACTGATAACAGCCAAGTGAATAATGATCTAGGGTCACTTAGTATCTTTCCAAGGTTAACAACTATTTTTACTGTTTGTTCAGAAATGGATGCTTCAGTACATTTCCACCCAGCTGTGTGAAAAATGGGAAGGGATTAATCAAAGATAAAAAAAATCCTCATAGACACAGACAACAGTATGGAGATTACCAGAGGGAAAGGAGGGTGAGGGTAGGTAAAAGAGGGTAAATGGGGGACAAATGGTGATGGGAAGAGACTTGAGTTGGGGTGGTGAATACACAATACGATATACAGATAATGTATTATTATACCCCTGAAACACATGTAATTTTATTAACCTATGCCACCCCAATAAATTCAATATTTTTAAAAAGATATACTTCCCAAGAGGTTTTTTTTTTTTTTAAATGAATGTTGTCAGCATGGAAATTAGCCAAAAATACAGGAGGTCATAGAATGAGTAGTTAAATCTCAGATGTCTAAATGGCCAATCCAATTAAAGCATACCCCCAAGCTGAAATTATCTGAAACAAAATGAAAAGCAATGTTAATTTTAGTACTGCAACTCTAAATGCCATTTCATTGGATTGTAATGTTTATAGGGAAAAATGTTAACAAATTTCATTTTCTCTATGTCTATTTTTTACCTCTATAAACAGTAATCAAAAGGAAATTGAAATAAAATAAAATATGACATCCTGTAAGATCTAAGTCCTGAATATCGTGTGCTTATCGTCAGTATAGTCATTGGTGCCATACAAATATGGCTGACCGCATCCATAAGTGACAACAGCAATATCATCAACATTTTTTCACTAGCATTGTGCTGAAGAGCTATACTCGAAACCTACCAAACCTACATATGTCAAGTGCTGGCTGGCATTCAATTCCAATAGAACACTGACTGCAGTCACACATGGTATAGTTAGTGAGCTTTCTCTCCACAAGGACCTGTGACAGTCAGTCAAAGACTGGGTTCCGTATGCCATTCAACACCAAACTAGTTGGTGCCTTCCTGTGTAGAAGGGCCAGTGAGCACAGAAGCAGGGAAAAGCTCATGGCTCCCAGAATGACCATTCCTGATATTAGTGCACTGGTGATGGCATTCAGCTGGAAAGGAGGTTCATTAGGAGTACCTGCAAGTAATAAAACAAACACGGAGGAAAGGTCCAATATCAGATTCATCTTACTATATCCCAGTATATGCATGCAAAACATCTGTCATCAGTATCTTATAGAATATCAGCATGACACTGGATCATGCAACAATCTATTTGATTATATTTCAATCCAATAACCAAAGCATTATATTATATGGTTTAGAGGCCTGGTATCCTCTAGGCACCCCAAAAATAGTCATCTATAAAATTCTATAAAAATTGGCCAACAGGTCACATACAAGCTCAGAAATCTTACGTGACCTGTTATTTAAAAAAATAACGAACTTGTAAAAGCAGAGTTCAATGTTTTTAGTTGATTACAGATTTGTAACTGATCGCAAAAAAAAACCTTAAAATTGAAAATAATCATACTTTAAGCTCTGGCTGGTATAACTCAGTGGATTGAGCGCAGGCCTGTGAACCAAAGGGTAGCTGGTTCAATTTCCATTCGGGGCACATGCCTGGGATGTGGGCCAGGTCCCCAGTGGGGGACACACGAGACGCAACAGCACATTGATGTTTCTCTCCCTCTCTTATTTCCTTCCCTTCCCCTCTCTCTAAAAATAAAATAAATAAATCTTTAAAAAAACATACTTTTAGTTTCCATATATGTTAATTATCTTACCAAGCTGTGAATTGTTGGTTGGAGTCTCATCTGGAAGGAGAGGAAAAAAGAAAAGCAACATTGTGTCTCCAAATATTCACCTGAGTCTAGTATAATTATATAATTACTTTTACCAACATGTCTCCTCACCTTCACCCATAAGCTCCTGGGGGAAGGCAATAATAAAAATTCTCCTAAACCATTCTGCTTTCCCATTTTCTTTTCTACATGTGTGAAATTTCATCATCTATCTATTCCCCAAGCCCACACCCTGCCACTGCCCTGGGCATACAGATATAATGGTGAAATGTACTGTGCTGTATTCTTTTCTGCCAGCTGTGCTTCATCACCTCTTTACTCATGTTAGTGGGGGCAGTAATTGTTAACAGTTATTACATTTTTATAGCCCTGTACCCTGCCATTTGTTACTTTGTTATACAGAAATATTCATTATTTAGCGCCACTCTATTTTAAGTGTTGCCAATTTGCCCATTGTAATCTACAAAAACTTCATTTTAAGTTCCAAGAAGATAAATTCGCACTTAATAACTAAATGAAAGGAAAATGTGATGTCTGAGCTTGAGTCATTTTATTTGCATCCGGGAAGTAAAATATTGAAGCTGTTGATTTTTTCACTTCTTTCCTGGCAAATATGATAATAGATGCAATGAACACATCTGCTTTGCTTCACCATTTTTGTTACCCATTCTGTAATCACATAACTTAACCCTTGAGCTTGTATGGCGAGTGATCTTCATATTTGTATTAAATACGTCTGTGTGCATCTGTGAGTGTTGGTTATTTGAACGATAAAACGTGGGCAGTGGACTAATTTTGGAGTATAAATATTGTGACAATTAATATGTGTATAGTGCCATACAGTTTGCAAAGTACTTTTTCATATGTTGTCACATTTTAATCCTCGTAATAGTCATATGGTTTAGATATGATTACTACCCCCATTTTACAGATGAAAAAACTTCCATCTGTCACAGCCCCCACGACAAAGCAAACACATGTTTAAATAAAAGCTCCGTTTCTGCACTTTTCGTATAAACATAAACTACCCAAGTCTGAAAAATATTTTTAGTCGTAGAGATGAATATCTCAAGCTACAAAACTCTAGGATTGATATTTGAAACCATTGATGGTAGAACTTGGTGAGATATTTATAAAACATCTGACGCCGTTTCTATTTAGAGACGTGCGTCCTGGCAGAAACGGCGGTCCTCCCATTTCGTCCCTGAAGTGCGATGCCCGAAATCAACGGAGTGCGCTCGCAGGAACCTTAGAATGGCGCAGTGTGTCGTTACAGGGTTGAAAGAAAAACAGCTCCAATTTTCCTTGTAAGGCACCCTCAGGAAAATCCTAACCTCCAGCCAGCACCGTTTTATAGACACTTTCTTCTCATGGAAAGAGATGGGATGAAGGAACTGTGATTAATTTCTCCAAAAGGTCCTTGTGGCAAGCTGCCTCACTGGAACACAGAGGAGAATCTACAATACTCTAAAATTCTTTTCTAACAGTTATTTCTCATTTATAAATCACACGCACTTGCTCTAAAACATGCTTCTATTAAGGAATAAAAAAGACCCTTCTTCTACGTGTCCCAAAACAGGCAAAAGTGCCCCTACTGTTTGTTCTCTCTGCCTCCAGAGCTGAAGAAAAGAAGTCAGAATCTCCCCTCTTCTCCCACATTTCACCGATACTTCTGTAAGGACAATATCCCAGGTGTCACCCACAAGAACCTGGCTGTGAAAAAAATCTCTGTGTGGGGACAAAAATGCCAAATAAGCCAAACCAGCTCCAGGTTCCAGGACCCTGAAATTGAAGTCATCCTACCTTTAACAGGTGGCTGAAATCAAAGTATGTAATACTAGAATATTGTTGGGAATTGTATTTGATAGTGGATAAAGATGGAGGGAATAACATTGTCTGGCTGTTTTTTCTGGTGTCCTGCAATATCAGTATCATTGCAATACAAATAAAAAAAATTTAAAAAAAGCTTGTTAAGCCCAGAAATGGGAGGTAGACATTTTCCAGGAGATTTTTGGCACCATGCACTTCTGTTTTTTTTCTCACATCCACTTGTTCTTAACATAGATATACATGCCAAAAGAAACCTCCTGGAATTAGGTTGGATTAGAATACTACATCTGGTGGATTCTTCAAAAAAACACAAAGTTATCTGAGGACCAGAGGAGAAAAGTGGTAGCAGCAATAGCACAGCTGTCCGAGAGCCAGAGTGGCAGATAAACTGTCATCCTCTGCTTTTCTCTCACAGAAGTAGTTGAAATAAACCGAGGGAAAAATGAACATCAGTACAAAGATATATGCAAAATGAATGTTTTTATCTTTCCTAGCACAAGCTTTTTTAAAAAATTTTCAATTACCTATGTAGTAAATGGACTATATATTTCAAATTTAGATCCTCTACCAGGGATGTCAAACTCATTTTCACCGGGGGGCCACATCAGCCTCGTGATTGCCTTCAAAGGGCTGAATGCAATTTTTGGACTGTATAAATGTAACTACTCCTTAACAGTTAAGTGAGAGCTCGGCACTGCTGCCAGGTAGAAACAAGGTGCTGGGCTGGATGAAACAAGGTCTGAGGGCTGAATCCGGCCCTCAGAACTTGTTTGTCACCTGTGCTTTAAACGCTTTACTTTTTGCCCTGCTATGTTTGTTCACAGTCTATCTCTGTCTTTGAACACTGAACCTGAGGCCTGTTCCCTACTGAACTCCAAGTTCCTACCACAGTGCCTGTCCCGTGTAGGAGCTAAATAAATATGCTTTGATGAATTAACCACACCTAAAACTCAATGATACTAGTTGAATAACAGTTTGCTTGAACTTCTTTTATTGAAATTTATGTAAAAAAAAATGACTAGTTACCATTTTTTTCCAGTGGTACATTTAAATTTCCATAATTGTACCTCATGATAAGCATTTCTTTACCAAATAGTTTTAGTATTTGGGAGATTAAAAAAAGAACACTTCAGGAATTTTGTGGATTTTGAATTTTAGGGATGTGAATTTATCCTAAATCAACTAACAAAATGATTTACTAATGTTGAGTAAAAATACCCAGAATGGATTTGATCTCATTAAAACACAAAACAAAACAAAATTTTGGCCCAGGATGGTGTGGCTCAGTGGATTGAACACCGGCCTGTGAACCAAAGGGTTGCTCGTTCAATTCCCTGTCAGAGCACATGCTTGGGTTGCAGGCCAGGTCCTCAATAGGAGGAACATGAAGAGGCAACCACACATTGATGATGTTTCTCTCCTTCTCTTCCTCGTTCCTTCCCCCTCTGTCTAAAAATAAGTAAATAAAATCTTTTAAAAATGATAAATAAAATAAAAAACAGGAGTTTTGAAGTTTAACATCTTATTAATCTTGACCTGAGCCAGATGTCTAGGTGAAAGGAGTGGTTCAATGAGTTAACAAAGCAAAAATCCCAAGTATCAGAGAGGTTTAAAGAGAGCAAATCAAGCCTGAAATTGGACTTCTTTATAGAAAATCAGCCATGGGACCTGAAGAAATAAATCCAGCTGACCTAAGGTAAAAACAGAGTGAAACCAAGGAAAGAAGGTAGCCTTGGCCATTAAGCAGGACATTAGTTTATATTGGGTTTGTCTGTGGATGGATACAGCTGGACTTCCGAGTTCTGTTTTTATATGGAATTTAAAATATTATTTTTGCATGGATGCCATAGTATTAATATAAATATCCTCATGCATGATTCTCTACACAGTAAGGCCACCATGATCACCAAAAAAAGTGAGGAACATCCGCCCTACTGCTGTTTATCTACTTATGAAACGAAATCACAGACAGTGAAAGAGGAATGAAGGGGACCTGCAAGATTTGAAGATGATCCTTTGGAGGATTTGCCCGTGGGGAGACTGAAATGACAAAGAGACCGACTTAGTGTGTTGGAAAACAAATGCCGTCCTTCTGAGGTGGAAACATGTTAAAATTGTAAAGGAAGAAATCCAGGCATGATGTCAGGGGCCTTGTGATTAAAGCATTAGCTCCTTGAGTGTTTTACATAGATATCTTAGGCGACTAGATATGATGTGGGTGAAACCTCCAAACTTGGAGAGCTGGCTAGCTATAACAGAATTAGAAACTTCTACTTGATAATTTTTACTGGGATTTAGGGGTCTTAGTAATTTTGGTCCCTTTAAAAATTATCTTACACTAGCAAATTATTTAAAATGTGTAATATTTAAATTTGCAAAATAAAAAATAAATAAATATATTTAATTTGGTCCAGGTAAGAAGAAGGCAAGGAGGTTAATGAGGAGGAAAAGCTATCCACCCAACATGAATAGAGATGTCACTTTCACGGTTCTTTTCTTACAGCAAACTGACTCTAGACATACTCCATAGGAGTCAAAATATCTTTACTGTGCCTACCCCAAAGCATTCCTAATAACTGACCACAGAGCTGAGTTTCCATGCAGTGCGATTCTATACGCTATATCAGACAGCAAGACAGATATAAGATTTGGGCCTTTCACAAACCACAAACCAATCACTTTCAAACTATTCAAAACACCTACCACACCCTCAAGGAGTGTGAACTAAGTTTGAAGCTTGATATTTAATAAGTTTCTGCATTATTTAAAAGGCCTATTAATTTGAGCCTAAATAATGCTATGTCTATACAAACACCAAGGAGTAAATAATTAAAGCAATTAATTATCTGGATTTTTCAGGCCCAAACCACTTTTTGCTTAATTACCTATTTCAGGCAAAATTTTCTTTTCACTGTGGGGTGGGAAGCATAAAAGAAAAGGTTAAGATAATCTAATCAAAACATAATAGGCTTATAGCTAATACAAAATAGAGAAAAAAATTATTAGAATATAATCCAAACCAGAATTCCATTTTGTTTTGTTTTACAAATTTAGAACTATAGAGTTAGAAAGAATCTTTAAGGTTATTTTTTCAAAACCTTTATTTAAAAAAATCAAGAAATATTGCCCAGAGAAGTGAAATCCCAAGTCACAAAACTTATTAAAACAAAAGCTGGAACCACCCAGTTTTCTAGACATTTAATTTATATTGTTTACGCTGCATATCTGCCTTATTTTGGATGTCAGCATGGGTTCATGCTAATGTAAAGCAATATCACTTTGCGCGGAGGGGAGAGAGAGAGAATACATGCATACACAAATATTTGTATACATAAGGATACTCATATATGTGTATAAACACATGTCTATTAGATTCATGAGTATGATGAGAACACTAGATGGGGTTATGTAATATTCAGGATCCTGGAAGGAAACAAATGGTGCTCAAACTGGGCAATTTAAGAAGAGCGTAACAGCACTATTAATAGAGATGTAGGGAATTCACAGGAGGAAGTCAAGTTACCGGAGCTATGGGTGAAGGGTGGATACACAGAACAAAGAGATAGTATGTAGTTCTGTGGAACTACACTCCCATTCTCCAACAGCGCCACCTATTGGCCAAGCCCAACCAGAAACTAGATGGAAGGTCACCGATGGACCAAGTTCAGAGACCAGTCTTCTGGAGTAGGTCAAAGAAAGGTACTGTGGACTAGATCTGGAGAGGCAAATGAAAATGTCCAGGATAGAATACGTGTGTGTGTGTGTGTGTGTGTGTGTGTGTGTGTGTGTAAAAAGGGAAATGTGGTATAGACGATATTGCCCTTTGTCTAAGCTGAGTAAACAGGAAAATACTGTGAAATTAACATTGTTTGGCAGTTTATCTTGTCTCACAGTTAATTAGAGCTCTTTAGGAACCACTTTGAGTTCTCCGTAGAAGCCAAGTAACAAGCCCTTTTGGAACTGTCTATTATGGCACACAAAATCAGGGGCACTCTTACCACTCCTCGTAATGATGGGCCCCGCAGAGAGGATGGCGTTTCCAGAAGTGCTCTGGGGTCTCCAAGTGGTCCTCCTCCCGGCATCCCTCTTTTCTCTGTGGCTGCAAGTCTGAGGAGTTAATGAAAACAAATGAAATTCCACGCTAACACAAAATTGTTTCTTTATGGCCATTTGGAAAGCAGATTCTTTTGGAAGAGATATCACATGTTTAATTTTATTCACTTACTTGTATGCATCTATTTAATTACTTTACATATAACTGCTACAGTGTTACTTATCCTGGCTTGGTTCACATTTCTTATTTCTTCCAGTTATAATAGTTCATTGCCTCATTAATTTACGTAGCTCAGTGGCTCTCCTGAAAAAGAGCTGTGTTTATCAAACTTTCCCACTTTTATTTCTCTCGAGACTTTGATAAATCTTTCCTGAAATGTCAGTCAGCACAGAGCCAAGGTAATGTAGACTCTCCTTTTAACCCCATCTGACATAGCTAGTTAGGACCACACTAATCAATAACTATAAAGAAATGCATGAACTTGAATATAAATATAAACATACTAAGGTTGGTTCAAATTAAAAAAAAACATGCCTGTGTTTTTCTTAGGTTAATATTGGTGTGAGCATAGAAAGTTTGTCAGAAACATACTTTTTTATTCACTAGTAAATGGATCTATATTTTATGTGATGGTTTTGAGCACTTCACATCCACACTTTCCATAGCTTTTAATTTTTAATCCAGAGGATTCCCAGGTTGTCTGGCCTCAATCTCTCTTTCTATCACCAGCCATGTCCTGTCCTCAGATCGCCCATCATCTTCCAGTCTGTTCCATAGCCTTACTGAAGAACGGGAAGTTCCCTGGTTACTCTGTTTTATGCGTTTGTGACTTTGTTCTTTGGCATGGAATGTCTCTCACGTCTCTCACGCTCTTGATTTTGTGCCTTTGGGGTTCATCCATCTTAAGGCACCGCCCAAGGTTCATCTCTTCCACCAACCCTCCCAATATCTCCTGCTTCATCTCTCTGACAATAGTGAGCACTGCATCTTCCTACAGCCGGTGTCAATGTCTGCCTTTGTGCCATAACATTTTTTGTCTTGTTGCATTTCATGACTATTTCCTGCTCCTAAATGACAAGTTAATTGAATTCAGAATTCATGCATGCATCTCTGTATTCCCAATATAATGCTTGGCACAAAGTAGACATTCAATAGATCTTTGCTGGATGAATGAATAAATCCTACTTCAAATAGTTTGACCTGATGCATTTCCATTGTCAATAAAATTAGTACCTAGCACTTGATAACTTAGACCAATTTGACAATTTAGAATAAAGTTGCTCAGAAACATACTGGCATAAGGAAAGGGCAGTCATCAGCTCTGCAGAGCTTGGTAACACAGTGCAGGAAGACGGTGGACATTTTCTGATTCTTGTGTTTCACAAAGCGGAACACTTCAAAGGAAAATCGGCCCTGCTGGCTTCTGCCGTTTTCAATAACGGTGGTCTGAGGATCTTTGTCACAGCTACATTTTAGGGAAATGTGAAAACAGGATATTATTAGAAATTACCAGCCCACTTGGACTTGTAAAAAAATTTCTGCAGTATCAGGAGTACCCCACTATATTAACAGCCAGCAAAATCATGCCATGTCATAGACATTTATTAAGAGAATAAGCTAACTAAACAGACATGATCTACATCATAAAACATGAATAGATCAGTTTCTGATTATAATATTACTGTTTAACTTTAGAGGTAATTTCACATGGTAAAAATCAAAAAAGTCTAAGCACATATAGTGAAAAGTCTCGTCCCATCTTTGGTCTGGTCCATACCATTCACATTCATGTACAAACCTGCCAGAGGTGATCTGACTTGTGTTGCATCCTCCCAGGATATGTGCAAATAGAAGCACAGGCAATATATTTTTATTGTTTCTTCCTTTTTAAACAAACTATAGCACAGTCTATATATTTTTTATGCCTTGCCTTTTTTTAAATTTAGCAATGGATCATAAGAAGTCTTTCCATATCAATATTCAGCGGACCTCCTCATTGTTTATCTGCAGTTATACAGTATTTCATTGTGCACATGTGCAGGTTTATTTAGTTCCCTATTTATGTACCCTTGAAGATTTTGCTTTTTACAAAGTAAATAATAGGCAGCTTTATAATATAGCATTTTGTACATGTGCAGGATATATGTGCAATACATCTGTGCATGCCACATTACCCTCTATAAATATTGTTACATTTCCTCAGTAATGTATGGAAAATCCCAGAGCTACATCAACAAAGCCTGTGGGAAAAGTTTGGATTGTTCCCTGTTTGATAGGAAAAATAAACTGTCAGTATATAATTTCAATTTACATTTTTCTTAGTAGAAGTGAATATGTTCATCTTTTCATATACATTAAAACCACTTGGTATGTCTTTCCTTTTTACTTTCTTTTAGGGACAGGGGAAGGGAGAGAGAAAGAGAAGCAGAGAAACCCATCAGTTGCCTCTCATAGCACTAAACCCGCAACCCAGGCGTGTGCCCTGACTGGAAAAGAACTGGAGACCTCTCGCTTTGTGGGACAACACTCAACCCAGCCACACTGGCTAGGGACACTTGGTGTTTCTAAATCTAAACACTGTTTATGTCCTTTGCTCAAATTTCTACTGTTGGCCTTTTCTTTCTGATTCTTACATGTTGTTTGTACATTCAGGAGAGCGGAATCCTTGCTCGTTATGTAAATCGCATATTATTTTATTATGTTGTTTGGCTCTGGACATTCTTCACACTGTACATGTGTGCCCACACATGGGCACTCATACAGTTGATTTTTGTGTTTTCAGTATTTTATTTTATGGCATATAGTATTTCAGTATTTTATTTTATGGCATCTAGTGTTTGGGCCAAAGACAGATTTTCCTTACTCCAAAGTTTTAAAAATATTTCTTATGTTAATATGAATATTTTCTCCGACCACATTTAAAGCTGTAGCTTTTACACTTAAATTAATAATCTATGTAAAGTTTATTATGGTATATTATTAGAGTGAAGTATAGGTCCAGTGCTATTTTTTTATAGTATCCATTACCCAGCACTATTTTAAAAATCTGTTTATCCCACTGGTTTGTGCTATTGCAGTCTACCATATAGTAAATTCCCACAGGTTTTGGATCTATTTCTCAACTTACTATTCCAAATTTTTGTCCATGTGTCTACTCTTGCAAAGTATCACATTAAAAAATAATTTTAGAATTTATTACTATCGTATCTGTTAGAGCCATACCTTCTTCATTTCATGTTTTGTTGTTTTTTTATGGATTTGTCCTTTATCACTTTTTTCTTGACTAGAGTAGCTTGTGATTCTTTTATGTTTTTTCAAAGAACTTAACCTGTTCTTTATTTTTTGTGAAATGTTGAGTCATATTTCCATTTCTGACCCAATTGTTATTTAAGAGTTTTAAACTTCCAAGTGGTGGTGACTTTCTGTTTTCTGATATTGTTTCAAATTGCTAGCTATCGATATATAGCTTATTTATTATGTCATTTAGATCTTCTATATCCTTACTTAATCATTGGCCACCAGAACTAAGTTTCCTGAAAGAGGGTAATTAGTATCACATTTTTATTATATTTCTGACTATGTCTTTTTATATTTCCCCTAGTTTCCACTTTATGAAGGCTTCAGTATTTTCCAAGGCATCCTTTCACTATGTTCATATAAACTTCTTTTAATTTAGGAAAGTGTTTCTGGATTATATATTTCAATATTTGTTCTGTTCTATTATTTTGATCTCTTTTGGGGGAACCTGATTATGCATATTATACAGATATTGGATTCCTTTTGCCACCTTTTATGTCTATTGCTTCTACTCTAATCCTTTTTAATCTTTTCCTTTATGTGTGTTTCTTTTTTATTGCATTTCTTATTTTTATCTTCTCTGTCCCACACTGTGTCTTTCTCCTGTGTCTATTCTCCCTTGCACACTATTTAATTATTCCATTCTATATTACATTTGTTTTTCAAATTTCATCTAAAATTCTTCAAATTCCCTTTTCACATTCTCATTGCCTTACCTTTTACTGACCTGTTATTTCTTACCTGAGTTCTTATAATTGTATCTTTATACTATAATTATTTTTTAAATTGTAAAGCAAAATTATTGTTGGAATATTCTATTACAAATCTATCTGTTCCATGGCAACATTTTCCCAACGAGTTTAATTCATCTTTAAATTTTTTTTCTGACATTTTCAAGTAGTATGAAGGAACACTGCCAGAAATGCCCTCATTTGTCTACCGTTCATATCTGAAAGAGTTGGGGTTTCCTAGACTTGTTTATTTGTTTGTTTGCTTATCTTTTCAGAAACTCCTAGGGAAATGCAGAACGTTAATGACCTTCCTCGAGGGTTTCCTCAATTCGAGGGCTCTCTCCTGTTTTACAGTGACAGGCAAATTTTCTTTGAAAATGATGTAATTGGGTAACTGAGTTTCCTCTGCCACTCTGACCTAAAGATACTCATGAGGGTATCAGCCCCATGTTTCTCAGGTTTACCCTTGAGCCCATTCCACCATCCTCTCCTGAACTTAACTGCTTTTATCAACATTAACACATATCTTGGAATTTCTATGGGCTTTCTTTCCTCCTAATTTTACCAAAAATGGCATTTGGGGGACTTCTTTTAGCTGTAAAGTTCATTCTTCTTTAGTTTCCACAAGAAACCTGAAAAGACTGAAGCTTAAGCTAAAGCCATAGTCACACCAAGGTATGAGTCTGATCATTGTAATCTACCTTATGAATTTGTGACTAACATAGACATTTTGGGAAAGGAAAGTTTTCAAAACAAAATTATCCACAATTCCAACATGCATAAATAACTAGGGTGAACCTTTTGATGTATCTCCTTACAGTCTTTTCTATCATATATGCAATGATATAAATGATGTTGATTATACATGCAATTAAATGCTGATTTTTTCACTTCACATTTAATAGATTTAAATTTTAAGAATTATATATTTCCAAAGATAGAAACATTGACAAAGCAGAAATGAAGGAAATAAAAGAGAATCAACATTTTTTCCTAAAATTTTTATGAATAATTACATGATCGCAGTGCCTGTGTGAGCTCTCACTTTAATGATTCTCCACGATTCATCTGCCATTTCCCTATTGCTGAACATCCAGTATGTTCCCATGTTCTACTATTTAAATAGCACTGGTAGACCAGAAAATTATAAATATTTTAGAACATACTTTCTAATTTGTAAACACAGAATATGAAATTTTTAAAGACTTTTGATAGATTTTTCCCCAAATTTTGCCCAAGTTAACACTTCCAGCTGTATGATATGAAAATCAGTCTGACCATACCCTCTGAACATCATCTAAGCAGTGACTAGCCAATAAAACATATTCTTTTGGTTTCCCATCATATTACTCCCATCATGTGTCAATAAGCAGCAGTGATCTGAGCCAACTGCATTTTATAAGCATGATTAGAAACCATTGCTTGACTCTCAAGTCTGTTCTACTGTCAGATAAAAATGCTGAAAGGGAACTGAGATGATTGAATGTTTTTATGATCCATGCTCCCTTTCCCCAAATGTAGATTGCATTCACTCTATCACTGTCTATGGGGAATGAAGTTGAACTTATTGGCTCTGATAAAAAAGGAGTGGTAGGCTGTTTCATACTTTCATATTAAATACTGAGAAATGAAAAAAAGGATTTTGGGTCTAAATTATCTAGACCATTGCTTTAATTTTACTTTCCTTTTGACATGCAGTTTGACAGTCTAGCTGTGGATAAATAGTACCTTCCCAGTGCCATTCTCTTATTGCCAGTAATAGCCTAGCCATGCTTTTCCTAATACAGTGAAATATTCCCGCATGACCTCACCATGAATAAAACATCTTTACTAAACCTGACTTACTTGCAACTCTCATTCAACAGTAGCCTAATCAGCATTTTGTGTTGAAAACTGTTCTCAACTTTTGTACTTCCAGCTTTATAAGGACTAAAATTTCAAAATGTAAAACTTTAAACTTGGAAACTATAAAAGTACCCTATAATTTGTTTCTCTGACTTATATTTTCCACTTGAATTATCTACAGTTGGGTCTTTGCTATCAATGAAAGACTCAGACACCTACCTAAGGAAGAGGTCATACCGAATGTCATCATTTGGGTTCCCTGATGGGGTTGTGTAGCAATAATCCATTAGGACATTCCATCTGCAGGAAGAGGCAAGCGTAATCTAGAGTCAGAACTCCTTTTGAATGTTATTTACTAATCTAAGGCAAGAAAATATTTACAAATGTCTAACCCAGTGGAATATGATTAGTTATTTGCAGAAAATTCTTAGTTACTAAAACATTATTCTAAACTCAAATATATTTTAAAATCTGCAGTAAGATGATATCCTACATCAAATGAGGTTAAGCCTAATAAATACAGTACCATACAAACACACACACAAATTATGTACAAGACTAAAGGATGGTAAAAGCCTGAGGAAACAAACCCAAAAGTGAACTGCATAGATGCTTCTAACTAAGTTCACTGTGAACAATGGCCTTCTGTTTCCAGAAGTTACTGTCTCTACCAGATGACAAAGTATATTATAATACCACATACAGCAAAAGAGTTTGGTGCATAAGTTATACACTCTAACTTAAGCCAGAACCAATGGGAGTGGGAGTCCATATAGACACCGTGTTAGGTATGTAGAGGAAAGCCAGAAGGCAAAGACACAGCCTTCCTCCACAAGGCCCAGTTGTGCCTATATTTGTGTATTACTCCATTCCAACTCTGGTGTTATAAGAATTACTAGTCCATGGGAACTGAATACCAGTAAAAAGAAAAAAGAATGCTACATTTAGTAAGACTATTTTAAAAATCACATATATCCAAGAATAAAAATACCAAGAAGACAGAGTGGGAGAAGTTAAAGTAAAACCAAATTTCCAGAGTATACTAATCTCTTCAGGATACAAAGTTTAAGTAATAATATATGAGAAACCCAAAATAAGTCATATCATGCTACATATTTTTACAGGGTAGAATTGGATTTTTAGCTTCTAAATTCCCTTTCAATTAATCATTCTGAATTTTCTAAGTACCATTTTTTTTTTTTTTTGCAGAGTTGTTGCTGGGAATTGTTTTATATAAATTTGGCCCAGATTCTTACAGAGGGAGTTCTTTGACTTTTTAATAAAAGTTTATTGATAGTAACATAGAAATAGAAAAGTGCACAAATCATAAGTGTCCATAAAATGACTACATCTGATTCATCAATTTTCAGATGAAGAAATTAGAACATTTTGGCATCCCAGAAGATCTCTTATGCCCTCTTCCAGTCACTACCCCTCCTTCTTTATGGGAAAAGTTATTTTCCAATTAATGACATAAAATGAGCGTCACCCTTAATCTTCATAATTTGTTACTTCTGTTCATTAGCATGCCTACATGATGTGGCAATGACAGTATCTTTGAAATTAAAAATGAATAAGCTAACTTTCTGATCTATGAGGTTTTAGGCAGCCAGATGTTTTAACCAACAAAAGATGAGTTTGAAAGTACCTGCCATCCAGATTAGTGGCTTGTACAGCTGCAAATACTTTGGTTTTTAAAGGTAATCCTATACTCGGGATAATTAACTGCTGGCTGTAGGTTGAATCCTAAAGATGAAAAAAAACAATCCATCATTGCCTTTTTAACAACAGCATATGTACAACTTAAAACCATAATGTCATAAAAAGGTGGGCAAATCAACATAAATTTACCAAACCAACTCTGTAAAGGACCTAGTTAATCTTCTAGTTCTTGTCAAAGCTGTCCCAAACCATACCCAAATAACAAATTCATTTCCATGCATAAATCTTTTTTCCCAGTTTACCATATATGATAGTAAATGTTCAGAATATTTAAATATACACAATTGTTAATAGTCAATGGTTAATATTCTCTTTTTTAATATTCAACTATCAATATTCAGTTTACTTAATTTAAAATTCCATTTATTTAAAAAGTTTATTTAAAGTATATCTGCTTTAGTTTAAGCTCTCTCCACTGGAGTTGTATATCTTTGTACACATGATAACATTTATCCCAAATCACTTATCTGGCAATTTGAAATTATCAGGTTTATAGAAAACCAAAAATGAGACCAACATGTTCTCCAAGTTGCCAAAATGCATGCCATAGAGTTCCTGAGACAAATTTCTTGGTGGTTGCTTAATAGAAGGATAGACACCTCAGGATGTCATTCTACCTTTTCATCCATATTTGACACCAATTCTAGAGAACTTATTTATATCACTCCTCAATGTACAGTAGATTAAAGTAGCAGATTAAAAATTGAGAAGTGACCTTTTCAACTTGTTAATAAAGAGAAAGGAGGGAAAAAAACGTAGAATACAAAAAAAATCTCCTAAAAATGTAAGCTGTGAAATCATTTAGTCTGGAGGCAAATTGTTCCCCCAAATTCAGTAACTCTGAAGATATTGCTATTTTGCAGCAAAGGGATATATTTGATATTCATTATGAAATCTCAAGGTCATCAAGCAAAGCAAAACACAGAGCATACTTTCTTCCGAAGGTGGGAAAGAAAGCAACAGATTTTGAACTTTTAAAATTGAATCACTTATAATTAGTCTTATGCTTCACTTTTGAAAAAGCTGTATTCATGTGGAATATTTCATTCCCCCCCCGCAAAAAAAAAAAAAACAGATAAATGAGGGATTATATGCTGTACTTATTTTCTATATTTCTGTGATAAATAATACTAGCTCCTCTAGCCATTTCTTATAGATATTTTTACTTAATTATTTTCCTGACTCTCTTTTCCAAATTCTCCAAGTAATCCATTCTTCATTGACTATACAGCACTCTCCACTGATATGTGCATTGATACTGTCCAGAAAACTTGCCTCTTTACAGGTGTTATACTGTTAAGTCACTTGCAAATGAAGTGGTTCAGCTGAGGTTTAACCATGAATTATCATTTTTTTCTCCTAAAATTGTTTCTAAAAGGTAATTTACTGACTTTATTTTGGATTGTTGCCTTTATTCTTGTTAGTACAATATTGTTCCTAAAATAAATTATATTTACTTCAGATTTTTTCTTCAACTTTCAAAAACATTCATAATTAGCATAACTTTATATCAAATTTACTGTTTTTGTATCTATTCAGATGACACTACTATTTAGATACAATTCAAATTCACAAGGTCATGCTCACTTTCCATTTTGGGAGAGGAGAGAACTGATATATTTATATTTCTCAGAAATAAAGCCACGGTTCAACTTGAAGTAGGCCACATATATGGAAATTGTATAATCAATACAATCCTTACTTTTTTTTGATAAATTTTTCTAAGTACATTTACTGAATCTAAGGACACATACAAACCAACAATTGCACCAAATCCATATTAGGTAGGTACAGTTTTCCTCTCTAAATGAATAACCAGAGAATAGGAGTAATAGGTATGTAATGCAACTTTTCATCATTCCTAAAGTTTAGAAATAAGAAATGCATGTGAAATAGGAAAACATAGCACCTCATGATTAAAAAGGAATATTTAATTTGAAATGCTATAATAAAATAACATTTGGGCAGTTAAATGTTAGCGTTGAAAACAAATAATAAGCATGATTTTGGGTCAATTAGTGAAAGTATACTAATTTACTTTCTATTATAAATTACTGGCTTTTAATGTCCTATAACATTACCAAAATACAATGTTAATGATAATTTAATGTCCTATAACATGGCAAAATACAATGATGATACCATGTTAAAAAAAGTAATTTGGGTCTGTGAAATTCTTCTATAATAATGGGCACATATAAGACATTTGTCAAAACCCACAGAATATACAACATTATGAGTGAGCCTAAATGTAAATGATGGATTTCAGTTAATAATATATCAATATTGATTTAATGATTGTAACAAGTATAACCCATAATAATAGAGGAAATTGGGCTCAGGCAGAGGGGGTATGTACTTTCAGATCAGTTTTCTGTAAACCTAAAACTGCTCTGAAAAGTAAAGTCAGCTAAAAAATTGTGGGAAAATGGTTGAATTCTATTAAACAACTGGTTAGTAAATGACTTTTAAAATTTAATTTTTATTCAATCATTAGTAACACTGGTATTGCAAATTGATTAAAGACAAGAAGTATGTTGGCACTGCCTATTTCAGTGAGAGTCTGATATCCAACATTTTACCTTTTACTGTAGAATTAAAATCTTAAGGTTATCATTAAATTATGGGCATTTGTTTAGCATTAGCATTCTAGTAACTCTTTGAAGAATTGTGTCTATGTTTTCCTTTCCCATGTAAAAACTTTTTAGCTTGTACTTGAACAACAATCAAAATAAAAATAAATAAATAAAACCTTTTTAGTTTGATGTAGTCCCATTTGTTTTTCTTCTATTTCCCTTGCCTAGGGAGATATACCAGATAAAATATTGCTACAGGCAATGTCCAAGATTTTTCTGCCAATGTTTTCTTCTATTATTTTTAAGGTTTGGGGTTTAATATTTAAGTTTTTAATTCATTTTGAATTTATTCTTGTGTGTGGGGTGAGAAGGTGGTCTAATTTCATTTTTCTGCAAGTATCTGTCCAAATTTCCGAATGCCACTTGAATAAATTATCTTTAGCCCATTGTATATGCTTGCTTCCTCTGTAGAATATTAGTTGACTATAAATGTGTGGGTGTATTTCTGGGCCCTCTATTTGGTTCTATTGATCTATGTGTCTGTTTTTATGCCAGTACCATGCTGTTTTGATTACTATGGTCTTATATTGTAATTTCATATCAGATAGCATAATTCCTCCAACTTTGTTCTTCTTTTTCAGGATCACTGCTGTTATGTGGGGCCTTTTATGGTGCCATATAAATTTTTGGAATATTTGTTTTGGTTCTGTGACATGCATCATTGGAATCTTTATAGGAATTGCATTAAATCTATAGATTGCTTTTAGTAATATGGACATTTTAATGATGTTAATTCTTCCTATCCATGAACATGATATATGCTTCCATTTATTTATATCTTCTTCTATTTCTTCAGTGTTTTATAATTTTCCAAGTATAGGTCTTTATATACTTGGTCAGGTTTATTCCTAGATATTTTATTCTTTTTGAAGCAAATGTGAATAGGATTATTTTCTTGTCTAGTTAGCAATGAGACAATTATATTATTTCTAATGATAAAGAAAAGGCCTTATCAGCAAAGTTTTCCTCAAATTCACACTTTAAATATTTGGTTTTCTTCTTTTCCAGTGACAGAATAGTTTAATTTCACAGAAAATAATGTTATCATTAAATGTTCTGTGGGTATATTTTTCACTTTTTTTTAAGATCAGGAATTGTCATTCTTGTTTCACTCAATTATAACAAATCATATTAAACTCACACCAGCCACCTCAATTCAGGGAGCTTACACATATAAAGAAACAGATAGAAACTTTCAATTTATTTTTTTCTTACCTCCTTTGTAAATTTATTTTAAGTATATTTTATTGATTATACTATTACAGTTTTTCCAATGTTTTTCTTCCCTTTATCCCCCCTCCACTCTGCATCCCCATCCTCCAGCATCCCACCCCTCCTCTTAGTTCATTTAAAAATATTGTTCACAACAATAATTATTTGTCCCTCTTGGGAATGAATATTGACACATACAGGGGTAAGCAAAAGTAGGTTTACAGTAGTGAGCATGCAAAACACAGGTTATTCTTGAATTATTAGTTATTAATTATCATATCATTCTCTACATGAACAACTGTTTAAACCTATTTTTCCAAGCCCCTGTATTTGCTGAGATTGTAAAACCAACAAACTTGGCAGCTTCTTACAGAAGAAAGTTTAGAAGTGACAGAAAATTGTACCGACAAAAGCAATTTTCATTCCAACACGTTTTAATTTGTTGTTTAGAGCTCTGTGGTGTCTGACTACAAACTTATAAACATGATTGTTTTAAATGCCTTGGAAAATGTCCTACTACAGTATTTATAGCTCATTATATTCAAAGTATAATGTACTGACTTTTAAATCAGTTCCATGAATTATAACTCAGTTCCATGATGACATGAATAATACTATAAAATTCAGATTCATAATTTACACAAATGTTGGTTGATAGATTGAAAAATTGATATTTAAATCAGACATTTAAAATGTATGAATAAAAATTTTAATCAACATGAAAATATCATTTAGAGAATTAATGTTACAGTTATAAATAGAAAGCCATGTATTTTTCACATTTTGCTGCCACTGTTGATATTTACATGACAAAAGTTTAGACAATACTATGTAGTCAGTCCAAATTATTTCAAATGGGATAGAATTGACATTAATCAAAAGCCATATTAAAAATATTTAACACATTCATCACCAAGCTTGTCTCCAAAAGTATTATTTGGACTTTTCCTATATCTTATCATAAAATTATTATTCCCTAAACCTAGATCCTGGCTATGGCCACACACACACACACACACACACACACACATAAATAAATATATACACTTAAAAGCAGAGGCACTTGAAATAACTGTGCAGAATCAGAATCACAAGTATAAAATGAATTCACATCATTTATCAACCTTTAGGAAATAGTGAAGTTTCTGTTATATCTTTATCACTAAGGATATGAATATGGCAAGAAAGATAGACAAAGGTTACCAAGGTGTAATGAGGTTAACGTGGCTTTTCGTAGACTTTTATGTAAAACACATTCACATTAATAGTTCCTGAGAATGGTAAGAGAGGAAGTAACATCTCTCATCCATCAACTTACGTTATAAAGGAGCAAGTTCAAAGTGCTGACAAATGTACCATTGTTCTCTCTCACAGAAATAGCAGCTGAGGATCTGAAACAAGGTTAGAAAAAAAGAAAGCTTTGAAGAGATCTTAAATTAAAAGTTTCAGCTATCCCTTACTGTTGTATTTCAGGCACTAAAACCCTTGAGTAAGCCCGACATACTTTTAAATAGGCTTGGAGTGGGCATGTGGTTTAAATAACTACAGATAATCAAAAAGAAAGTGTGGCCCAGTAAAGGCAAACTGTTCTTTTAAAGGCATACTTTTATTTATAAACGCATCTTATTTCTATTTTGTGTTACTTATATGAGATTTTTTGCAGAAAAACATTATTCTAAAAGAATTTGAATCTGATGCAAATACATTTTCATCAATTCCATTGACATAGAAGTTTCCCTGGCTGGTGTGGCTCAGTGACTGAGTGCTTGCCTATGAACAGAAGGGTCACTCATTCAATTCCCAATCAAGGCACATGCAAGAGGCAGCCACATATTGATGTTTCTGTCCTTCTTTCTCCCTCCCTTCCTCTCTCTCTAAAATTAAATAAATAAAATCTTTTTAAAAATAATTGAGTGAACGATCATGCACAGTGAAGCTCAGGTATATGTTTAGCGGGGCAGGAGGCTGGGCAGTGTAAGACTCTGAAACACCCTAAGGACCTACTTTCCTCTATACCTGTATCCTTTAGACCCAACGCCTTTGTTTTTCTTCTTTTCCACATTAAAAACTATGGTTGACCAATGTGGTTATAATCATCCTGCCATTAAAACAAGCTATGAATACTTTTTTTAATCTGAAGCAAAATGTGTTCTTCACATTCCCTTGTAACTTACACTAAACAATAATTACAAATTTGTAATAGCAAACCTTAGAATTGGAGAGGGAAAGTTTTCACTCAATTACCCCATTTTATTAAAAATATTTAACAAATCTAGACGATTATGTTGTAATGTGGATATAACTCTGTCTTGAAATACATGCTTTGGCAATAATGAATGAATATATAACTATAAGCAAAGGCTATGACCTCAGTGTGTATCTGGAACCCTTTGGCTTTGGGTGACACCACCTTTCTTTGGGAATCATCAGCTCCTGTGCAGGTGAGACCTCAGCAGAAGAAATTGAAACCCCAGATTCTGAGACAGCAGAATACAACAATGAGAGCATATGGCAGAGACTGAAGCCAAGCAGGACCCAATAATGTAGCAACTGAATGTTCTACACACTTGGAACATGACAGGCCTTCTGTGCTGCTTAAGCACCCAGAGTTCTTAGGTTCTCGAGAAGTTCTGAAGGGTGCGAGGAGAACCCAAGGCGGATACCTGAGAAGTTTGAACCAGGTTTACTTTGAGGGAAAATATATATAATAAATATATAAAAATATATATATATTATGTCTCTAGCTGTTGATGTGGGCCATAGCAATTTAGATAGATGAGAAAGAAGAAAGAAAGAAAGAAAGAAAGAAAGAAAGAAAGAAAGAAAGAAAGAAAGAAAGAAAGAAAGAAAGAAAGAAAGAAAGAAAGAAAAAGAAAGAGAGACACAGTTCCCATTGCATTAGTTTGGATATTTTCAATAAATCCTTCTGAATAAGTCCTTATAAATCTTTACGAGTCCCTTAAGGATAAGAAATGATTCAAACATAAAGACAGTGTGAGGCAGCAAGAATAAAATGCGAACTTACGAAGCAAGCTGGGTATTATTAACCAGGTATTCCAATGGATAACTACAACTAAATTTGTAAAGAAGCCCAGGTAGATAGCTGATGATTGTTGGTGGATCTGGAGTATCAATATATCCTGAAATATTTCCTATTTGTACTGAAGTTGTGTTTCCATAAGCACTGACTCCAGGAACCGTGGATACCTGTTAGAATGGTAGATCAAGTTCAATGTTTAAATAGATATATATAAATCTAAGCATTTCTTATTCAAAATAAAACATTAGACTAGATCATTTCTAGTCTGTCTTTCAAATATAACATGATTTGGAGATTACACAAACATAATGTTATCTTTAAGTGATTATATGTGTCCTAACAAAATGGAAGTTTATATTTTCCAATGGCAGTTTATAAATATAAAAGGAGAGAGATTATATGTTCAGAGTGCCATAACAAATAATTGGCCAGTGTTCATGATAATTCCCATTTCTGTGGCAGGGTATCAAAGACCCTGATTAATCTGATCTCTTTCTCTGTTAGCTTCATATCTCCAGGCTCCCACTTTTGCTAATAATGTCCCAGCCCCAAAGTTTCATGGGCCTGGCCTTTGGGCAGACTCCTTCTGCTTCCTCTCTCCCCCACTTCACTATGACATACTCTAATCCTCCCCGGGGTCTCACCTTTCCTCGGAAACTTCTACCTCTCCCAGGCACTGCCTGGCCCCATCATAGCAGTGTCACAGTGCAGGCGCAGCCTCCTGACCGGGCAGTACCCCAGCCATCATCAGGCCTCCTTGGTCACCCTTGCATCTTCAACACAGCACAGTGAGGCCAGCATCTTGAGGCCCCAAAGTAAATTCTGAAGACATGATTTAAGCTCATAAATTTTCTAAGTCAATCTTCACAGTCATTTTTTTCTCTGTGGCCCATGGAGAGTCCCATCTCCTTCCCAGGCAATAGTTCATGCATGGTTTTCAGGGGAATTGAGAACTCCCCAAAGTCATGAAATAGTGTTGTCCATGTGTGTATTTTCCTGGGACTGATAACCTTTCATTCTATCCTCCGATCCCACTAAAATTTAAGAACTACTATTTTAGGAATAATCAATAATATTCTTGACCTTCATAAACCATAAAGGAATACAGCTTATTTCACTATGTCAAATACCCATGAAACTCGATAAATATTTTAGCACATATTATGGAGACCTATAATACTTAATTTTTAACAGTAGAATAAATGATATGCATGAACCTAGGAGCAGATGGGCAAAGCTGAGGCAATTATCTAGCTAATTCATGAATAGAGCCAGAATCATTATGAATGAAAACACTTTTATTCTAACTTAGTGATTTAGTAGTCTACTTAATTTTTCTCATGTAAGATTGTCCTTGGAACTGAATCCAAAGCTGGTGACATCTAAGACAAAAATAGAAAATAAGCAGATCCAGAGAGCATTATGCTAAGTGAAATAAGCCAGGCAGTGAAAGACAAATATCATATGATCTCACCTATAAGTGGAACCTAATCAACAAAACAAACAAGCAAGCAGAATAGAACCAGAGACAGTAAAATTAAGAACAAACTGACAGTAACCAGAAGGGAAGTGGGAGAGGATAATGGTGGGAAAAGGGGGCAGGGTTTTCAGCAACAACTATAAAGGACTCATGGACAAAACCAAAGAGAAGCAGGATCAAGGGTGGGAAGTGGGGATGTCTGGGGTGTGGGGGAGTGGTGGGAGGGAAATAGAGACTATATTTGAACAACAATAAAAAAAGTTTAAAAAGAAAAGAAGCAGATCTTCCTCTCCTCTCACCACATACCTAACTGGCTAGCTAAAAATAACAATCTGTCTGTGAAATATATACACACACATAGGACAATAGCAGAGTTACTGCACTCTATAAAAAGTAAAAGGCACACACACACACACACACACACACACACACACTTTGCCTGGCATCCATGTGAATTCTTTTGTAGGCAGCAGGGCAAGACTACCCAGAAAATAAAGCTTGGTGAGGGAAAGGACTTGGGCTGTGGTGGGAGGAGAAGAAACGTCGCTGCTCGCCACACGGGCTCCCTCTCTCCACAAGGAAACACAAACAAGTGATAATCAGCCCGCACCACCGCTCCTTAGGCCCACTTCATAACCTCTCTGCACACAACTCAGAGAGATGAGTAAATGTTTTTAATAAAGACTCGACAATACTCACGCTGCAGGCTTAGGATGGTCATGGGTACAATATTCTAGCTGACCTCTGGGAAAAAATAAAGAAATCTCTTTTTCCTGTCACCCCTCTCTCACCAAGTCTTAAAAACTCTGCCCTTACAATAAGCAAGCCTTCCCCCTTAATCCTAAACAATAATTTATGAAGAGGAAAGGCCAATTTCTCTTTCTTCACTAGACTAAGTGGTCACGCTGTTGTAGCACCTTTTTGTCTTTGCTAGGGTTTATCAATAAAATTATATTTAAACAGGCAAAGTGAAAAATAATACTAAATGATTTTCAGTGTAACACTCCCCAAATCATAACACTTTTACTTCAATTAATTTTAATTCTCAGGAGAGTTAATGAGTTATTCAGTTCTATTTTTGGTGTTCAATGCATGAATAAGTAAATGAATAGCATAGACCAGCAGTCCTCATTCAGGGTGGAAATATTTGAAGTGATGTTTTCATATTCTCAATGACAGAGAGAGCGCTACTGGGATTTCATGGGTAAGACTGAGAATGATAAACATTTTGGATATCCATCAAAGGATAGTCCCATACAATGAAGAATTTCACACCAAATATGCTGACATTCCCCACCCTTTATTTTTACAAAACACTGGTGTGAATTATTCAATGTTAAATATAAAACCCAGATAATTCTAAGTTTCCCATTCTGTATTTCATTTTTCTTCCTGAATGAAGTCACTAAGAAATAATAGTCCAAGTGATTCATTGCCAAACTCACTGGCACAATTTTTGTATGATAAGATACTTTCATAAAAAGCATTAAGAACATAGTTAATGACAAACTAGAGAGAAATATTCAACAATGTCACTCACACAAAATAAAGTTGCTTTGAGTAGCACAACCCATCTCAGGCTCCTCAACTGCCCAGCTACAATAAAGAAAACCATTTTTGGAAAATAAAACTATATGTTTGGGAGCAGAAGCCTCAAGCAGGCAAAGGAAAATGATTTCTTCAGTTTTATTGGAATTTTTTCTTGAAAGATAGATTGAACTTCTGATTATTTCATGAAATGGGGAGCTGTTTATTTTTTTTGTTTTTATTTTTTTTAGTTATGACCCCAACCTAACACACTATTTCACACGAATCTTACCACTAAGTTATTGCCACAGCCCTCCAAGGTGCTGAGATTGATGATGAAAATAACCACTGCGGGAAAGGTGTTGTTATTGATGAAACCCCTGCAGTGGGAATCCCCGTGCCTTCCGTTCAGGGCCAGATCTGTTTCAGAGTAACCGGAGAAAAGTACTGTGCAAAAATTAATCTTCATTGTAATGGCCTGCACCCCACAGTAGACACTGATGTCTCTTTCAGCTGAAACAAAAATACACAAAAAAATAAGTCACAAATTCATAGTAGAAGGTACAAGAATAACTTTAACACCCCTGCTGCATTTATTTACCCCCTTCAATCATTTTCACTCATTACTATATTTGAATACAGCCTAATCCAACCTGAAAGGTATTAAGAGAAGTAACTAGGACAAATAGTCTTTGATTTAGTTATTTAGGAAGTGGCCTTTAAATATAAGATTATAGTTCATCTGTTTTCCTATATGCAGTAGATATGCATGAAATGTTGGTCACGTATCACCAAATGATCAGAGAACTGAGTGGAAAAAGTCAAGTTACTGAGGAAATTCAGAACTAAAGTAACAGAATTATTCAGGCCTCCTGTCTAGAGCAGAAAGGTTCACAGCAGTGACATGTGTTCCTGGTGTAAGGAAGAAAGAGTTAAAATCCCTTCTAAGCCAGAATTGTTGAGCATTTTGCTATTTTGTAACCTATCTCACTCCGGATGTAGAAACAGAGGCCACCCATCAGAATTCCATTTTACTTTACCTATATTGATCACACTAGAGAAAGGAAAAGAAAAACAGTGTGCTGATGTCACAAACATAAATGCATAGCCTACTCTAAGAAAAATTTGCCAATCACCATGCGTCAATAAAAGGAACTAGGTATGAAAATGTAAAATGAAATTGGCACTGTTTTCCATGACCCTGGCTTATCAGTGATGAGACCCATCTTAGGTCTGAAGAGATGAGCATGCACACACACACACATATGCTTTTCATACCTCTCTGTTTAGTTTTTTCCTTCATGTAATGAAGAAAATATATGTAGAAAATGAAGATGTTGCCTGCTAGGTAAGCTACCAGAAGCAGAAGCTTTCACTTTTATTGGTTTTATAACTGTTAAAAGTTGAATTGTGCCCCTCCCCCCAGGAAAAAAAAAGATGCAATAACATCCTAACTCCCAGTACCTCAGATTGTGACTTTATGTGGAAATAGGATTACTCAGGTGTAATTCATTTAACTAAGGTCACACTAGAGTGGGGTGGGACTCTAATCCAATATGACTGATGTCCTAAGGAATTCAATGTGATGAGACAGAAACACAGTGAGCATGCCATGTGGATACGGAGAACTGGAGTGATGTAGCTGTAAACCAAGGAGTAGCGAAGGTGGCCAGCAAACCATCACCAGAAGCTAGGAAGAGCCAAGGAAGAATTCTATCCAGAGTCTCAGAGGAAGCAGAGCATACCTCTGTTGATACCTTTAATTTGGACTTCTGACTTTCAGAATTATAAGACCTTTCCAATGTTTTAAATTATCCTGCTTGTGACACTTCATTATGGAAGCCCTAGGAAGTTAATGCAATAACCTTGCCACTTTTTTAAAGTAGATTTTTTTATTGTTTTTAATTTATTAATTTTAGGGAAAGTAAGAAAGAAAGGAGAGAGAAAGAAGCAGAGAGAGAGAGATGGATTCATTCCAGTTATTCATGTGTTCTTTGGTTGAATCCCACACAAGCCCGGGCTAGGAAACAAACCCACAATGACGGCATATCAGGATGACACGCGACCAACTAAGCTACCTGGCCCAGGAGACCTTGCCACGTGCACCGCTCTGTTTTACCACTTTGATAAAGAATCTGAAACATGCATTAGGGTTTCAGACTGTGGACATAAAAAAAATCTAAGTAGACTATTTGGAAAAACACACTTGATTGTTCCAAAAAAAAAGAAAAACAAGTACATTAAAAATTACTTCTGGTAAATGATAGGATGTTAGGATGTTCACCTAAGTAAATGTACATGTCATTTAAGGCATTTTGACATAGAATTAATTTTCTTAAATACTTCAGTTCTAATATAAGGTAGAAGCAGAAATTTTCAATGGCACATTTCTTTGGAATATTTGTTTTCTACACTGTTTTTTTTTTTCTGGCAAAGTGAATCATATTTTGAGGATCTGAGTATGCCGATATGGAGCCTTCTATGTTTGCTTATGATTTTAAACTTATTACAAAACAAAGAAAATCTTTTTATGGCTAAAAGGCTATGGTAGGTTAATTATCATAGAAAACTCCAAGAAATATTCCCCCTCCAGGTAGAAAAATAAAATGAATTCATTATATAGTACACTCTACTAACATAGAAAATAATAAACATGATTTCAGTTGGGAGAGTATATTAGCCTTTAACAAAATTAATGTTTAAGTGAAACCATGACTATTTTTATTATATTTTTTGACTATGCTATTATAGTTGTCCCAATATTCCCCATCCCCCCCTTGTACCCATGATCCCCCACCCCCTCAGGCAATTCCCCACACCATTGTTCAAGTCCATGGGTCATGGATAGGTTCTTTGGCTACTCCATTTCCTACACTGTACTATACATCCCCATGGCTATTCTGTAACTACCAATTTGTGCTTCTCAATCCCCTCAACTCTTCACCCATTCTTCTATAGACACCTCCCATGTGGCAACCATCACAATGCTCTCTGGATCCATGATTCTGTCTCTGTTCTTTTTGTTTACTGAGTTTGTTCTTTAGATTCAGTTTTTGATAGATATGTATTTATTGACTTTTATTGTTCATAGTTTTGATCTTCTTTTTCTCAAATAACTCTCTTTTACATTTCATATAAAAATGGTATGGTGATAATGAATTCCTTTAGTTTTTCTGGTCTGGGAAGTTCTTTATCTGCCCTTCAATTTTAGTTGATAGCTTTGTTGGGTAGAACAATCTTTGCTGTTAGTCCCTGCTTTTCATGACTTTGAATATTTCTTGGAAATCCCTTCTAACATGCAAAGTTTCTTTTGAGAAATCAACTGAAAGTCTTATGGGAATTCCCCTCTAAGTAACTAACTGTTTTTCTCTTGCTGCTTTTAAGGTTCTCTCTTTATCTTTAACCTTTGGCATTTTAATTATGATGTGTCTTGGAGTGGGCCCTTTTGCATCCATCTTGTTTGGGACTCTCTGGTGCTTCCTGGACTTGCATATTTATTTCCTTCACCAAATCAGGGAATTTTTCTTTCATTATTTTTTCAAATAGATTTCCAGTTTCTTGGTCTTTCTCTTCTCCTTCTGGCACCTCTGTGATGTGAAAGTTAGAATTCTTGAACTTGTCCCAGAAGCTGTCTACACTATCTTCATTTGTTTTAACTCTTTTTTGTCCTTGTTGTTCTGATTGGTTATCTTTTACTTCCTTATGTTCCCAATTTGATTTGATTATCAGCTTCATCTACTCTACTGTTATTTCTCTATATATTGTTATTTATTTTAATTACCATATCCATCATTTCTGACTGGATCTTTTTTATGCTATTGAGGTCCTTGCTAAGTTCTTTGAGCATCCTTATAACCAGTGTTTTGAGCTCTGCATCTGAGAAATTGCTTATCTCCATTTTTTTAGATCTTTTTCTGGAGGTTTGAGCTGTTCTTTCATTTATGTTATGTTTCTTTGTCTCCTCATTTTGACAGCCTTCCTGTGTTTGTTTCTATGTATTAGATAGAGCTGCTATGACTTCCTATCTTGATAGCCTAGCCTAAGGTAGTAGGTATCCTGTATGGTCCAGTGGCACAGCCTCCACTATCACCCATACTGGGTACTTGAGGTGTACCCTTCGTGTGGGTTAAGCATACTCTCTTCCTGGAGTTGTACCTTGATTTCTGTTGGCAGGTCAAAGGGAGGGATTTATCCAGGCTAGTCATTTGCAAGAACTAGCTGTGACCACTGATCACCAACCTCCACCTTCTGAGGAGTGTCAGCTGTGTGGGGACAGGGAGGTGATTCTCTGATGTGTTATATAGCTGTCCACTGGGTGCTCAGGCTCTAGGGCTTCCCAAGTGGTGCAGGGGAAAATCACTCCCACCTGTTTTTTTGCCTGGGGCCACCCTGCCTGAGCAGTCTGAGATGGCTGCTACTTGTGCTGAACTTGGAGAATCCTAGGCAAAGCCAAGCTGTGATCTAGGTGGTTGTTGCTAATGCTGGGCCTGGGACCCCTTTAGCCAGAGGTCTGAGGATGGAGACTTACTGAGGCTGGCTGTTGCTTGTTGGAGAGAATTTAAGATGTTGTGAAGCATGAACTAAGACCAGCCATTCATATCAAAAAGCAGCTTGAATGGCCTGGACGTTGGGTGGGGCAGAGTCTCTGGGGATCTCCAAAGTGGGTCAAACAGTGTTAGCCAGATTAATGGAATGTTAGATATGGCACCAGCCTGCTGGTTCTGTGGTTCTGTGGGGGAATAATTCAGAAAAGAGACAATGGCCTCTGTATGCCTTTCTATTTGGGAAAAAGCTGTTCCCCAGCTCTCGCCTTGGTGCCAGACAATTCAGTTTCTCCCAGTATGCCTCCAGTGCTTTTCAAGCTACTACCCCAATGCTAGAGCTCAGAGTAGATGAGTCTGAGTTAGTCCCTGTATGAATTTTTTAAGAGGAACTGCTTGGGACTCCAGAAGTTTCTTCTACCTATCTAATCCCTACTGGATTTTGCAGCCAGAAGTTATGGGGGCTTATCTTCCTGGCACTGGTACCCTGGTCTGGGAGTCTCCCAAGATATCTCTCCTGAATTTCTATTCACCACACATGGTTGTGGGACTGGACTGTTCCATATTTGCATCCCTCCTACCAGGCTGGATGGATGTGGTTTCTTTAATTCTATAGTTGTCAGACTTCCACTCAACTGAATTTCTGATGGTTCTAAGTGATGGTTCTATATTTTAGTTGTAATTTTAATGTAGTTGCATGAGGAGGCAAGCCATGTTTACCTATTCCACCATCTTGACCAGAAGTGGACCAATCCATGATTTTTTTTAATTGAATTTTTTGGGAGACATTAGTTAATAAAATTTTATAGATTTCAAGTATAAAATTCTACAACACACCATCTGTATATTGTTTTGTGTGTTTACTTCCCCAAATCAAGTCTCCTTCCATCACCATTCATCCTCCCTTTACCCTCTCCCACCTCCCCCCAGAGGAGTTTCTCTTTGGCAATCACCATACTGTTGCCTGTGTCCATGAGTCTTTCTTCTTTTCCCTTTGTTTAATCCTTTTATCCTTCCCACCCAGCCCACAGCTGTCAATCTGTTCTCCGTACCCATGGGTCTACCTCCACTTTGTTAGTTTATTTTGTTCATTAGATTCTACATATAAGTGATATCATATGTTATTTGTCTCTTTCTGACTGACTTATTTCACTTAGCTTAATACTCTCCAGATCCATCCATGCTATCACAAAAGGTAAAGTTTCCTTTTTTTATGGCTGAGTCCCATTCCATTGTGTAAATGTACCATGGCTTTTTTTATCCTCTCATCTACTGATGGGCACTTGGCCTGCTTCCGAATCTTGGCGATTGGAAATAATCCTGCAATGAACATAGGACAGGGGTGTATATATTCTTTCAAATTAGTGTTTCAGGTTTCTTTGGATATATTCCCAGAACTGGAATTGCTGGGTCATAGACAGTTCCATTTTTAGATTTTTAAGGCAATCATGACTTCTAAATAATTCTCTTTACTACAAGAATAGAGTTCATTTTAACAAAGGTTTATTGAGTGTCTACGAACTTCAAAATGCATCTTTTTTAATGCATCTTAAATCTATTGATTTTTCTTCATCTTCATGCTATTCCTTGGTCCATGCCACTATCTCTTCCCCTGAAATATTGCATTAACTTCCTAACTGGTTCCTTTATTTCTACTCTTAACCCCTGTCATTAGTACAGCTGTTAATACATAAATCCAATCATGTCACCCGTTTGCATAGATCATCAATAGCTACTCACTTCGGTCAAAAATCCAAATCTTGAACCAGATCCTCAAGCCTCTCTGTGATCTACTACCTGCCTGCCTCTGCATTCTCATTTCTCTTTACTGTCCCCCTTGCTTCCTTTGTTTGTTTCACTGAACATTTTCAAGTTCTTTAAAAGCATCACACTGAGTGGTAGATGCCAGAATAGTGGTCACCTCCTAGGATAGAACTTTCTAGAACAGAAGAAACAAGGACATTTTAAGGGGTGATAAAAATGTTTTCTATCGTGATCTGGGTAGGGGTTACAAGAGTGTATATTAAAATTTCAAGATACACCATGAAAATTGTTGCATCTTATTGTATATAAAGTATTCCTCGATAAACTATGGTGAAAAATTTTAAAAACCTAATATAACTTTTACACAAAAGTTCTCCAGTCAGTGCTCTTTCCTCTGCTTGGGATTCTCCTCCTATCCCCAGTATTTGTCTGAGTAACTCTGACTCTTCCTTCAGGTCTCATATTTAATAGTCCTATTCCCAAAGACTTCTGTAGTTTCCCATCTAAATCATGCCATTTGTTGTTGTAAGCTGTTATTTCTCCCTGGAATCATATATGTATTTTTATATTTGTCTTTCCATTAAGCTTCTCATTAAAGCAGGCAACTATGATGTTTGTCAAGTAATTAATTAATTAACCACACGCTGTACTGAAGCAACAGGCTGCACTGAGGATTTACAAAGTAGTGGTCCTTGTCAAGTAGTTTGCAATGCATAAGAAGAGACAGATGTGACCCACATCATCAGAAAGATTGGGCAGAAAGCAATGGGATAGTTAGAAAGTGGACCTCACCCAAACTAGCTGGTTAAGATCAGCTCCTAGAGAAGACAGTATTGAGCTGAATTTTGAGGTATCAATAGGAGTTAGCTACACAAACTGAAAAACATATAACACAGAGGGGACAACATAAATAATGACACAAGTGTGAATATGCTCAGGTTGGTTGAGAGCTGGACAGTTCAGTTTTCACTAGGATTTGAAATGCAGATGAAGTGGCAGGGAATGAAAGCAACTGACAAGGACACAGGCCAGATCACAGGAAGCCTTCTGTATAAAATAGTCTCTGTAAGGTAATTAAATGTCTACCCAATGTCCCATCAAGTTCTCAGCCACTACACAGTTCACTAAGAACTCTCTTTGTGCTCAGTGAAATAGAGAACAAGTAGTATTGCATTATTTGGCATATCATAAATGTTTCAAAGTGAATACATAACATTACATGTTATGAAAGAAAAATATCATTAACTTAAACCAACTGAAGGCTTTAGCTTCTTTACCTTTGTTTGAGAGCAATTAGTTGATGCTTACAACAGCTTTACAAATGGCAGCGATTATTTTGTCTAGATGTGGAGCTCTCTTCTCATTTCTGCTTTGTCAGTGAAGACTTGTAACCCCCACAATGGAACTGAATTTGCTACAAGCTGATCCCGCTTGGAGATATGACAACAAACTAAAGGTTTTTTTACAGTGTAAGAAAAGAGATCTGTTCAAATCCATCCTAACCCAGTTTTCTAAAGACTTTTCACTTCCCCTTCTGAGGAACACATTTTTTCCTGGTTGGAGTCACTAAAGGCATCCATTCAGTGGAGTTTTTCCATTTGTGAGGCTCTGAGGGGTAAAAATGTTACTTCAAGTTGCCAGTGGGCAATTTATGCTGAAAGTAGATAATTTTTTTTAGAGATACTGAATATTGGTTGCTCTGAATAACTAAATTTGTTGAGCATTCTTATTATTCAGTCCCTGGACTGAATTGTGACATCCCCTGGGAGAATACTCAGGTATAAAACAACCCAGTAAATATAAGCTAACAAAAAAAATCAATGAATAAATGCCTTTAGATGTTTGATTTTTCAGTGTTTTGTGTTTAAAAATACTATCTATGTATACCAAGTATGTTTAAGATGACAAGCATGCTTACAGAGTTTATGTGCTATTATGTTGCCAAAATGGCATTTTTCCCTTGATATTTTAACCAAGCCAACCTTTTTGTAGAAATATTAAAAACACACTATTCAATTGAATTCAAGTTAATATAAATGCTCAGAATTAATAGCATCTAAATGAAGCTAAATATTCCTAGCTTGTGATAGACTAAATAATTTCCATCTCATGTTAATACTGTTAAATTTGAGAACATTTGTTTTTACTCCCATCAGAATATTTATTTGAACATTTTTTATTATCACCAGGAGTGATAAGGGCACCAATCAATGCAATTATTCAAATAATTTACACACACATATTCTACAATAAAACAAACACAGCAACACCCCATATTGGGCTGCCTGCTTGTGCCTGGCATTGCAGTGCAGTCGCTCAGAATGTTGCCTCACCAATGACATAAAAAAAGTGAAAACCTGTATGATAGACAATTCAGGGGTCAGTGTATAATGCACAAAAAGAATGAGATGCACAGGAACAGGAATTGAAAACACAAAATCAGTGCCATCGGTTTTATACAAGCTAAAGGCTATTGGTTCTATTTATTTCAAGATCTAAGCTATATGCTACTTCATGTCAACAATAAATTCAATCCAAGTATTTATTATATACATATCATGTAGTGTCTGTGCTAGACTAAAGATAAAGACATTAACAAGACTCCTTTATTTCAAGGAGCTTATGGTTGAGTAGAGGAGACAGAAGAAAACCAGCTGATTATAATGCAGCCTGATAATGGCATAATGGAGGTTTGTATACTGCATTATATGCAACCATGACTTGATAGGGCAGAGATGTTTGGAAATGATTGTTGGGAGGAAATGAAATAGTTCCAACTGGCTAAATTTTGTAGGAAATTGAATAAATTCTGTCATGAAGAGAAAGGGATGTTAAACTGATACTCAGGTTTCTAGCTTCAGTGACTGAGTGGATTATCAGGAAGGAGAAAGATAAGCTCATGTTTTGAGAGGCTGGGGTGCATGTGGGACAGTCAAGCAGAAATGTACAGCAGGTAGTTGGAAACACGAGTCTAATATTTAGATGATAGAAAGAATAAAAAATATAAATTTGAGAATCAACAAATACTGAATATATCAATAATATACAACAAAATAATAAATGAACTACCTATGAGAACATTCAAATAAGAAGAGAAATAGGCTGAGAACAAAAAGTAATATCTACCTTGTCCTTTAATGAGACTCTCCCTCATTCCCCTGATGGACCACAACCTTTCTCCTGTGCTCTTTCTCACATCAGTGTTGGTTGTGAGTTTACTATATTGCTTGCATTGTATCTAGGAATGGATATTTATTTTCTCACTAAATTATAAACTCATTGAAAGCTCTGGGTTTTCCCAAAGTGCCTAAGAAATACTCAGGAAACATTTATTGAAATATACTTGATTCAGTTCTTTCACAAGCAGCGTGTACAGTTTCTAAAATTTTAATATTAAGTTCCACGATTCACAGGAAAAAAAACAATGTACACAATTAACAGGGATTTGTCTGGACTATTCATCCAGAACTCATATTTCCTATCTGTACTCTGCCAACTGCCTGAGATGATTCTTGTTTTCAGAGTTTTAGACAAAAAACCAAATCCTTAATGTCAGATATTTTCTGACTTCTAATTAAGAAAATTCAATCCATTAAATAATATGAACATAATAAATATTTATTAGTTCTTTGGGTACCGAACATTTTTAAATGCATTAGTCTTAGAGATAATTATCTTCCCTCATTATTAATAATTTTAAAAAAATTTCCCCCTTAACAGTGATAGATTTGCTGATCCCTGTCATCATTAATAGCAAGCAAGTGCACAACGGCCTCAGAGGTTTACATATGCACAGTGGCTATGTAGTGACACAAAGCTAGCAAAACATCCCGAGTAACGTGTTTAACCAGCGCTTGTACTTGACTGTGCATATGTATTGCCAGAGTCTTATTAAAATGTATATTCTGATTCAGTAGGTATGTATGGGGCCTGGTTTGTGCATTCTTCACAGGCTTCCAGGTGATACCAATGCTGAGTCTCTTATTTAACCAGCTAAGTTCCTTAATCACAAATATATATGTTTTGACTGGGCAAAAGCCAACCAACCCTTAGGTGGATCCTGTCTGGTAAGATTAAACATTCCAAGCAAATGTGTTTTTGTATGATTCACATCTTACAAGAGGGAGAAATCAGGGACAAAAGAGAGTGAGAGAGAAAGAAAATGCATCATGAAGGAGATGGACGTGTGTCATCTTTCTTCCTTTTCTGAGGAACTAATTGCTGTTGAATCTCAATGAAAAATGTTTTATGAAAAGCTTAGTGAGACTGATTCCAAATAAGTCTGTTATAGTGCTCATGTGGATATGTGGAACAAAATTGGAAATAGGATTCATCTTCTACCCCCACCCCTACTCCATTCCACAAACCACAGCAGTTTAATAACTGAAGGAACAAGACAGTCAGCCTTCCACGGCACCTGTGCCTGGGGCACTCTCTGAAACTGTGGGAGGAGACATGGGGAGAGGATGGGTGAGTCTATTGTGAGCAGGCGAAGGCTTTGTTGAGGTTCAGGTGCAGGTATTTCCATTAATATGATTGCACCTGTATCCATGGTTTATATCTTAAAAGTAGCATTGGTTCAAAATTGACAATATGAATCAAAATCTCTTCAATAGGAGAAGCCCTTTTGTATGCCCAAGGTGCATTTCTTTGTAGTGCCATAGAAACCTCACCTGGAAATAATTTACTTCCTGATGGATATTCCAGAACTAATACATACCATCTAATCAGATTAAGAGAGTAATTTATACATCGTTTTTATTTCTATCTTGTAGAATAAGAGCAGTAATATTTGGTGCTACATAAACAGAAGTGCTTAGAGAACAGATGCTATACATGCTTCTTCAGCTCATTTTTTAAAGTTACTTTCCTCTTAAGTTTTTATACAATATTGAGGTTTTGCTGTTACATAGAATGGCTGCAGCTGATAAAGAATTCAGTTGGTTAGAAATTTGTTCCCTCTCTACATTGAACAGGTTTCTTGCCACCTTCGTTTTTCACATCTGTTTCTGGTTAGCAAATGCAAGCCGTTGTTTTCAGTGCTGTAGGAACTTCATAGGCAGTCTGAGGCAAACTTTGCACACTTGTATTCACACTGGCTTCTCCAAGCTGAGAGTTTGGTCATCTTTTTCAGGAAGAAAAAAGCATGTGGGTTTTACTTCTACAAGCAGAAGAAGTGAAAAATTCGTGCAATAAAGAACTTTGTTATTAAAGTGAAGAAGGGTCAGGGCTCTGAATTATTCAGTCATTGAACTTGCTGACTAATTGCTCTTCTCTCCACTGCACATTATCAGTGCGGACTAATTGGGATGTGATCAGCAGGCACTGCCCAGGTCAGTTCTTCTGCCTCATCTGGTACAGTAGTTGCGGTCAAATTGCTGTAAGTGCAAAGTGGGAAGCAGGCCTCCTTTTCACAGCTTCAAAGACCAAACCACGACTGCAGAGAAGTCAGGAGAATCAGCCTCTCTAATCTACACAGAGGACCAGACCGTATCCCGTAGGATAATTATTCCATTATCCGCTCCAACTTTGTCTTTGGGCACAGAACAATGCAATGGTTAAGCAATGCCTAACACAAAATTAGACATTTCATTTTGTTTGACTCACTCATGAATTATGTTGATTAAATGGGTGGTTTTCTATTTTATTTTCCGTGGAACACTTGTGTTCACTTAAATGTTTTGTCCCCCTTGTAATGAGAACTTTTAGGATTTACTCTCTTAACAGTTTTCAAATATACCATACAGCAGTGCAGCTTTGTCACCATGCTGTATGTTACATCCCCAGGCCTGGAAGTTTGTGCTTTTTAGTCACTTTCATTCAATTCTCTCACCCTCCACTCCCACCTCTAGTAACCACAAATCTGGTCTCTTTTTCTATGAGTTGTTTTTTTCTCTTTTTGCTTGCTTGTTTGGTTTTAAGATTCCACACATAAGTGAGATCATATAGTATTTATCTGTTTACCTTTCTCTCTCTGGCTTATTTCACTTAGCATAATGCCTTCAAGGTTCATTCAAGATCTCACAAATTGCAGGATTTTCTTGTTTTTAATAGCTGAATAGCATTATATTGTGTGCATTTCTATATCACAACTTCTTTACCCATTCTTCTGTTGATGCACAGTAAGGGTGTTTCCATGTGTTGGTTATTTGAAATAATGCTGTAATAATCATCGAGGTGCAGATATATTTTTGACATAGTGATTTTGTTTCTTTCAAATATATACCTGAAGTAGAATTGCTGCATAATATAGTGGTTTTATTTTTAGTTTTTTGAGGAACCTCCATACTGTTTTCCATACTGTTTCCTACTAAGTGTGCAAAGGGGTTCTTTTTTTCTCTACATCCTTGTCTGCATTTGCTGACTCTCCTCTTTTTGTTGATGGTCATTCTGACAGGCATAAAATGATATCTCATCATGGTTTTGATTTGCATTTCCCTGATGATTAGCGATGTTAAACATATTTTTATATACCTGTTCACCATCTATATGTATTCTTTGGACAAAAATATTTATTCAGGTATATGGCCCATTTTTAATTAGATTATTTGGTTGTTTGTATCCATCATTGTTTAAACTTAGCATCCAAAGTTTACTCACTTCTAGGCACCATGATTTGATAGACAAAATCCTAGTTGTTGGTGTTTTGTTTTGTTTTGTTTTTATTTATCTTTGTCAATTGCTAACTTTGCAGCATTAGGCAAATTCGATTCTTCAATTTTCTCATCATAAAATAAAGATTAAAAATGATTTTGTCTTCCTGACATTCCCTCCATAACTTCAAATGCATTTTAAAAACCCTGCAAAACTTTTGCTCTCTGCAGCATTTCAGATCTTGCTCCATGGCATATGTCATTAGTTCAGCTCAAACATAAACTCCAAGAAAAATTCTCAAAAAAATAGTGTTGTATGTTTGTTATAAGAAATAAAAGACAGAATTATGTGATGTGACTAGCATGCAATATGTGGAACCTATTATTTTCATCCTTGTTAATGATATTTTAAACAGAATACAAAATGGTAAGTCAGGAAACACTGACTTCCACTCAGTTTCTCATGACTGGTCAGCGTACAGTAAAACAGCGTCGGGTCACAAAGGTGTTGGTGCCATAAACATAAGTTCTCCTTGATTGTGCCTTTATCATTAAAGACTTCTTTACAGATCTGAAAGTTTAGGCTAACCCTTATAAACTATCATTTTCCCCCAAAAAGGGCCTAGTTCCAGAAGGTACCCACAGAGGTCAAAGGCATTTCATCTGTACATTTCACTCTGGCCAAATAATTGCTTGTACCCTAAAAGTCAACTATGGTTCGAGTTTTATTTTGGGAAAAGTACAACTACAGTGTTAGTGGGGCATATGGCTATTTCTTACTATTAGCTTCGAAAGCCAAGAGTTAACTACCTTAAAATTAAATGGTATCCCATTAAATCTGAAATGAATTAGACCATGGTGTTTCCTTTGGCTCAAGGATAAATGCCATGGAAATTAAAGAAAATACTTCCAATGTCATGAAACACAAAGGTCAGATAGGGTGGATGATCATTTTCATCGTTATTAACATTACTTTGCATTTAGATAGCTCCTCTCCTTGGCCAGACTTGTTCTCATTCTAGCCCACTGCTTAGCATCTGAGCAGCTTGTGAGACTCCTGATGACATAAGGGTGGTCCTGATACGGAAGAGGAGAGTCAAGGCGGTGTGTGCAATGAACCGTTAGGCTTTATTTGTTCACGCTGGACTTCTTTTGCTAACGACCTGCAAAAGTGGATTTAATTTATAATAATGCCCATATAAACTTAAAGTTTCTCCTGGAGCTTCTGATTAATCTGGATTTCATATTTTTAAATATAAATTTTAAATTGTAACTGTGTATGCGTGTCTGTGTAGGTTTAGAAAGTTTGGATATTTGTTGTCTAAACCAGACAGTACAAAAAGTGCCAAGATATATGAGACCAAATACAAATAAAAATAAGAGGCTTAATTATCCCCATTAAAAATAAAGTAAAAGACTTCCCCTCCTTTCCTTTCTTAGATCCTTTGCATCAGAAGACTGGATAATGGTGGAAAGAAGGGGAAGGGACTAGTCAAAGAACATGTATGAAAGACCCACAGACATAGACAACAGTGTGGGGATGGACTGTGGGAGCAAGGGTGGGAGGGTGGGAGAGGGCAAAGGGGAAAAATTGGGACAACTATAGTAAAATAATGCTAAAAATTAATTTAAAAAGTCTTGTCATTGTAAGTACTTTCTCCTGTTTTGAACTATATATAAATCCTGTAGAAAATTAGACAGCTCTTTTGTCAGCTTTATGACCTAGAAATGTCTTTTTTGAGGACTTGGGAAGCATCTTTTGGAAACGTAAGCATTAAAGAAAAAAGCAGCTCAGTGGGAGCGTGGGTGCCTAACTTCAGGGGGATCCTTCCTCCAAATAGCAAAAGTACCTCTTTTCATAAAGACATGAGAATTTTATTTTTCCTCTGGGTAAAGCCAATATGCTAATACTATTACCAAGTAATTTTATGATAAACTCTATGTGACAAATGGTGCTGTCAAGTCCTCTTACTTCAGGACGCGTTATTGTTTATCTTGAAAACATATCCATAATGGGTTGCATCGTTTGGCTGTATGAAAGAGTGAGATTTCCTGTCTTTGCAGCCTCTTAGTGGACTGCCTCTAATAAAGTACCACATTCTGGTTTAATGCTTATTCAATGATAAAAGTGTTTTCATCCACTGTCTTTGTGGAGAGTATTTCTGGATTGAGAGATTTTGTTTTTAATTATGTTTCCCCAATACATGACTGAGCTATTAATTGGAATAATGGACTCAAGAAAATAATACCCTGTCAGTTGTTCTTAACCATAAATGTATATTGTGACTCATATATAAGGTTTATTTTTTTTTTATTTTAAATTGACTTTAAGGGAGAGAAGAAGAGAGGGAGAGACAGAAAGTTTGTTCCACTTATCAACGCACTCATTTGCTGATTCCCAGATGTGTCCTGACTGGGGATCAAACACACAAACTTGGCGCACTGGGGACAATGCTCTAACCAATGGAACCATCTTCCCAGGGCATATGTAGGGTTTAAAATACAGATTTCCAGCCCATACTAAGAGATTCTGCCACTACATATTTGAGGTGAAGTGTTGGAGTCCACAGTTTTAACAAGTAGTCCGAGTGATTCTGATGCAGGTGTTCAGTAGGCACTACTGCAAATGGGTGATTTAACATAATTTAAAAATTTTACCATATGAAAAAATTTTCCTTTTACTGTCCTAGTCACTCCATGACTCATTTACATGCTTTATTTATTTTTACAAGTACATAACAACAGCATCAGCTAATCCTCTCTGCTAAGCAATCTTTTTACATTTTGGCAATTTTTTCATCCATAATAGAATGAGGCTTGGCCACCCATCCCAGACCCTGGCCAAGGCTCTGGCCCATCATTCTTCAAGTGAGCCTTTGCATCTGACTTCAATATGGAGATCAAAGCAATCTATAGATTCAATGCAATCCCTACCAAAATATCAATGACACATTTTACAAGTATAGAATAAGTATTTCAAAAATTTATGTGGAACCCTAAATGACTCCGAATAGCCTCAGCAATTTTGAGGAAGAAGAATAATATAGAAGGAATCACAATATCTGATATCAAATTATATTACAAGGCCACTTAATTAAAACAGTCTAATACTAGCATAAGAACAGACACATAGACCAATGGAACAGAACAGAGAGCCCAGGAATAAACCCATGTCTCTATGGTCAATTAATATTTGACAAAGGGGACAGGAGCATAAAATGGAGCAAAAATAGCCTCTTCAATAAATGCTGTTGGGATAACTGGACAGGTACATGCAAAACAATGAAACTAGACCACCAAATTATACTGTACACCAAAATAAACTCAAGATGGATAAAAGACTTAAATATAAGCCATGACACCATAAAACCCCTAGAGGAAAACAGGCAGTAAAATGTCAGATATTCCATGCAGTAATATCTTTGCCAATACATCTCCTAGAGCAATGCATATAAAGGAGATAATAAACAAATGGGACTACATCAAAGTAAAAACCTTCTGCACAGCTAAAGAAAATACCAGCAAAATGAAAAAGGAATCAACCGTACAAGAAAACATATTTGCCAATAATACCTTGGAAAAGGGTTTGATATCCAAAATATATAAAGAACTCATACAACTCAACACCAGGAAGACAAACAGTTCAATTAAAAAATGAGCAAAGGACCAAAACAGGCACTTCTCTAAGGAGGACATACAGAGGGCCTAGGGACATATGAAAGGATACTCAGCATCACTAGCCATCTGAGAGATGCAGATTAGAACCACAATGAGATATCACTTCATACCTGTCAGAATGACCATCATACACAAGTCAACGTACAAGTTCTGGTGAGGTTGTGGAGAAAAGGGAACCCTAGTACACTGTTGGTGGAAATGGAGACTGGGGCAGCCACTGTGGAAAACAGTATGGAATTTCCTCTAAAAACTAAAGATGGAACTGCCTTTTCACCTGGCAATTCCACTGCTGTGATTATACCCTAAGGATCCTGAAATACCAATCCAAAAGAACCTATGCATCCCAATGTTCATAGCAGAGCTATTCACAATAGCCAAATGCTGGAAGCGACCTAAGTGCCCATCAGTAAATTAATGGATTAAAAAACTATGATAGATTTACACAATGGAATACTACACAGCAGAAAGAAAGAAGGAACTCCTACCCTTCATGACAGCATGGATGGAACTGGAGAGTGTTATGGTAAGTGAAATAAACCAGGTGGTGAAAGAAAAATACCATATGATCTCACCTATAACAGGAATCTAATGAACAAAACAAACAAGTGAGCAAAATAGAACCAGAGACATGGAAATTAAGAACAAACAGTAACCAGAGGGGAGGGGGAGGAGGGTAACAGGGTAAAGTAGGGGAAGGGACTAGTCAAGGGACATGTATAAAGGACCCATGGACATGGACAACAGTGTGGGGATTGACTGAGGGAGTGGGGGCAGGGCAGGGAAGAGCGTTGGGGAAAGTTGGGACAACTGTAATTGAACAACAATAAAGAGAAGAAGAAGACAATTAGCATCTCTCAAGTTCTTTGACTGTATCTTTTATTCCTCCTCCTCTCCTAAACCAAGGAAACAGCTACCACTTTTTCAAGATTATCTCCTCCACATGTACCTTAAAACTGTTCTGTTTTATTTTCTCATAACCTCAATTATTTCACTAGTATTCCCAATCTCTGAATATTTCCCCTTTACTGATGTATATACTCAGCTGTCTCTAGTCCTCTGGTCCTTTCTTCTCATCTAAATAGCTGAGTCAGATTACACCTCTTCCTTCACCACCAAAGTTATTTAACTAGTAGTCTATTTTCATACCTTTCATTTCACTATTCCCCCACTTCTTGTTCACTTACTGCACAGGGATTTCACTCTCGTACAACTATTTTCAGTTTCAAGTTCTCTCCTCAGAACCAAGTTGATTATTTCCTATTACTCGATGGAGGCTGCCACTTCAAGTTTTAAAAGCACCCCAACTTTATTTTATCCAAACCCAGACTTTCTTTCCAAAATATGCAAGTGCCCTATATTTTTGTTTTCAGTTAACAGTAGCAACCTCCAGTCATTCAAATTCAAAAGTTCCTCTAGTTTTCCCTTCCTCACACCTGCCAGATTGAATCAGTCTTCAAGTGCTGGTGAGCCCACCACAAAGTGTCTCTTACTCTCCCCTTCTGCTGCTCCCACTGCCACTGCCTCCATGGTACTTCTCTCTGCCTCCAATCTCCCTAGACATTATTTTATACTTTTCCCAATGTCAGCTTTCTCAAACAAAATATGTCCTTGTCAAACCCTTAAATGGACATGTTTAAAAAGACTTACTGACTCTTTATATAGCCTATAAAGTAAAAACACTTTTATTACAGAAATAACAAACCAAGTAATCCTGTTAGAACAAATGAACCTGACTTGACTCAAACCTCCAGCTCTAATTAGTTTACAGGACACACAGGAAAGGAGAAGCAAGTTACATGACACATCAGAATCACAGTCAACTAGATCCCGAATGTCAGAGTTCTACGAAACCAATGACCGAATTACTTAAAGGGATAGATAGCATTTTAGAAAAGCAAAGGACAGAGAGTAACTGTCATAAATAAAATAGACTTAACACACTTATTAACAAAGGTGCCGTTTTAGAAGTAAAATGGCTGAGTATTAGATGATATTAAAGAATTATTGTTAGGTTTATTGATTGTACACATGAAGTATAATGATTTTTAAGTTCTTTTTATTTTACATGCATTATATATATGCATGCATATAAATTTATTTTAACATGTTCCAGAGATGGTGGTGGTAAGGAAAGAAAGATAATATAAAATTCATAAATTTTAATAATTGATAAAGTACATTATTGATTCCCATAATCAATTAAGTAGACTTTCTATTAATTTCTATTTTTGCATATGTTTGAAACTCCAAAATATAAAAAATGTAAAACAGAAACAAACAAGAAACACCATCATTTCCAGTATTCAAAATGATTAGTAGCTCTGCTTTAGCATACCTTTCTGAACTTACCTTTAGACATTCCTATCCTGAACTCCATATTTTACTTAAGATGCCAAGCACTTGCAGTCTAGATCTGGGCTTGTGGGTCACATCAGCTCTGTGACAACCTACTGAGTGCTCTGTGCAAGTGTGTTGCTGCCCTGGCATGTTCCGCACATAGGAGTAGAGGCGGATTTGGAGAATATGAAACGGTGCAGAAGGGATTTCAGTTTTCATGGTAGACTTGAAAAAGTAGCTTCAGATTGACTAACTTTGATTTTGAAATGTTGATCTGTGATTTTATAATTTTATCTGATATGAGATAACAAATAGTTGAATGAATTATTCAATTACCTTTCATTGAGTACAGATCTTAGGAACCCGAGAGACATACCTATCAAAATGGACAAAATATCATATATGTTACCATATTAATGGGTAGCTGCAAAATGGACTCTAAAGCTGGCCTTTAATGGTGACCAAGATTTTATTGAAATAGTATCTTTTGAACATGGCTTACTATTTCACAATCATTCTCTTAACTATTATTCCTAAATAAGTCTATTAGTGTATATGAGCAGTTTTGAGAGTCTTAATTAACTTATCAGAAAAAAAGGTATAAATTAGGCAAACTTTGAATGAATTTAACCTCTGCCACTAGCTAATATTTTCCACATCTGTGAGCAGCCATTATAACGATATTAACAATGATGAACACTTTGTATGTTAATGTGGATATAATTTACAATTCCAGGAAAATGTCTTTTGTTATTTGCTATTTGTTATTATCCACTTAATATACCCACCCCATTTTTTAGATGTATTTAAATGATTTACTTTTCAAACATAATAACTCTTTCCAGATACAATTACAGACAAGATTAGACTCAGACTTACCAGGAAATCTACTGTGGAGGTTGGCATCACAGTTGTAGCCATTGAACTGAGCAGACCCCGGAAGCACTCTAATTGTTAGAAGCAACAGCAACCATATCTGTTCCATTGCAAAACCTAGAAAAGAGTTAGGTATGTGGACATCACCCGCCTTCACTCTTACATTCTGGAAAGACCAGGGCTGTTCTCAACTCACTGGTGGAAAAGTAAGCAGACTATATTTATGCAGTTGAAGTGCATTAAAGGCCTAACGCTTATAAGAAATAATTATTAGTAATGAGGCAGAGATTTTGGCTGGCTTCAGTTTGCTAAGCGTGACAAAGCCAGGCTTGTATAAAGAAGAGCTAGGTATAAGTCATTAAGTTTGTAAAAGAAAAAAATTATTAGAAATAGGAAGAACTCAAACCAAGTGCTTGGCAGATTAGAACAGCATAGTTAGGCAGACAGAACAATTTAGAGGCAACTCTGCATTTCAAAATACCAATATGCATAAAGGCAGAGTAATTTAACACTGAAAACTTGGTTCTCACAGTATTCTAATATTCTCAATGACCAAACAATGTCAGGAAAAATTTCCCCCCAACAAAGGAATTCCAGACTACTGCTACTTCTCCAGATGGACGGTTTGCATGTCATCAGAACACACAGGAATAAAGTGAAAGGGACAACAGACCAGCCCTGTGTGAGGAATGACACCGTGGTTCTACCCATGGATGTTCAGTGGTGGGTGTGGAGGATTACTGTAAATACACGAAAACCTTGAATTCTTAGGAAAAAAGAAAATGAGGTGATTTTTTAAGTGTGGGTTGAATAAACAAATATAAATTGACTTTAACACTTAAACACCAGTCTAGTGTTTAATCTTTTGTTTTCTCTTCAAGGCCTCTTTATTGGCCTGTTAATGTTTTTAAAACATCTTCCAGGCATGCCCAATGTATTCTTATAGTCTGTTCATTTAAAAAAAAAATCTTTTTGGTTGGTGGTTTAGGTTTATGCATAAAAAGCAAAAATAAAATAAAATTGTAAGTGGTTTGTTCAAATAATTTAGCGTACTTTAAAAGCTTGAGGTTTGAGGAAGAAAATTATGTTTTAGATGTTCTTAAAGATCTGCCCTTGGATGATTAATCAAGTCTTTGGCAAAAGGAAGGAAATAAATCTTCCTTTTGAATCATCATTTTAATATAACAAGTTTATGGTGAACGAAGTCACTTGGGTGAGGATGTGGGAAAGGAAGGCATGATTTGATGCTCAAAAATAGACTACAAAGGTATTAACGAACAGGAGCTTCCTTCCTTCAGCATTATAACATACCACTCAGGCACAAACCTAATAACTTTTGGGAGAAGAGCCACATGTCTGGTTAGTTCTGATCCCCCAGGGCTGTCCCTGAACAAAAGGCTTACACAAAAAGCTCACCTGGGCCCTGAGCTGGCTTGGACACACGTATACCTTCATTGTCTAGCTCCTCAAGACCTGTCAGATAGATTGTCAGCCCTGCCCCACTGGAGACTTTGGAAGACTACTAAGAAAAACAACAACTTGTTTCTGAGCAGCACATTCCATTCCCCACACACCTGTCTCAGCCCTACCACTCCCTTCTCATGATGGGAGCCCCGAATGCACAGAGTCTAGCCCCACAAGGTTGCCTTCACTCAAGAGATGTCTCCCACCCCTAGGGATTTGTCGACTCAGGAATTTTCAATGGGGAGTTATTTTGTTATTCTACAATGCTTTCTAGGTTTTATATTCTCTGATAAGAGAAAAGTAACATTCATTGAGTGCGCACTGAACACATGGAAGGCACCATGTGCCAGGACATTTATCTATAGCCTCTCATTCATGTTCCTTATCATAACTTGATGATATTGGAATTATCACTCCAGGTACAGAGAAAGAAAAATAAATCTTAGGAAGTTTAAGTGACATGGAAAACAAATAAAGGAACTAGAATTCAACTTCAAGTCTTTCTTATGACAGAGTTTGCTACACAAACTACCTAAATATCTGTTACTAAATGAATTCAGTGGTTATTTCTTTTGGATGCTATTTATCACCAGTTATTTTCTTTAGATTTTTAAATTATGGACTCTTTAACAGATGTTTCAAGTAAAAATGAATAAACAAATTCTTATGTAATATGCTTAATAGATGCATGTTATAATACGGGCATAAGAGGAAGAAAGTTATTTTTTAAAAAGGAAAGAAAGCCTTCATTCTGAAAAGAGTGAGAATCATTATTAAAGACTAAACTGGATACATATGTGTTAACCAAAAATGAACAAGACACTCACACCATTAGAAATAGCCTACTGACAGCAATAGCAAGTCTTAGCTTTTCTACTTTAGATCTGATCTGAGGTTATCCAAAAGAGGTATGCCTCTGCCCTTCACACTATGAACAGGATGTCCAGCACTGCCATGGGCACTAAACCCTTAATAAATATTTTTAATGAAAAGAAAGTAGAAGTAGAAAGCAGCTTGCTTTAACAGAAAATATATTGATTGTTATATCAGCAGATATGGATACAAATCTCCCCTCAGTCATTCTCTAGATTTGTCATTTGAAAATCAAGATGGTGATTAGAACATAGCATAGTCTGGACATACAGAAGGTATTATAACATTAGTTTCAGGGCCAGCACACAGCGATGTGCAGTTCAGGCCCTGCACGAGGACATCCGAAGGAGAGAGCAACCTGTGCTCCTTTGGCCAAGCCACATGCTCTGAAGCTAGACTGCTTGACACAAAGGTATCGCATGGATAAGTGGCAGTCCTGATTAGTTAAATCACATTACTGTATTTATAATGTTATTTGTACTGGTCTGCATTTTAGCATTAAGATACACCAAGCAGAACGTTTCTAAAAGACACCCACATGTCTTGTATAGGCAGTATTCACATGTTGGTCCCTATAACATTGGCAGTGCTTATGGTATTTTCAAGACTTTGAGAGGCTCTTTATATATATCCCATCCACAAGTTAAAACAACAGGTTGAACTATTAGCTTGCAAATTTCCTGTTCCCAATCCTATTTCCATCATTTCCCCTGTACATAGAAAACCTGAGTATCATTCACAGGAACAAACTCGGGGGTGCTACCTTGCCACAGTTACTAAAGTTCTTTTCTAAAATAAGATTGCTTGAGATTTGGGAACTGTGTTGAAACTAAACTCTCAACAAAACACAGTGTCCTGTTCGCTTGGACTCCCAGCCCCTGGCGGGGTGCAGTGCTAGGCAGAGTACTACAGCCCTGATCTGGCTCAAAGACCTCAGGGGAGCTGTGTGTGACAAGGTAGAATCTGACTTCTGTGGTCCGCTGTGCAGCGACCTGAGGTGCCTGTTGTCCCACTGAGGCTCCCTCAAACTCTGGGTAGAGAATCGGAGCAGAAGCCTTTCCCATCTTCTCCACTGCAGCCAAGTGCAGGAGCCAGCACCCCACTTCAGTGCTGACAGTGGTTTACAGGACTGCCCCGCATAGACAAGGCATAAATATTAACCATAAATCATTAGATAATAGTCACCTTGAAGATATGTGTGTACAAAGTTTTTGTACACATTTCTTAACTTAGTACTTTCATAAATTTAAATGGATGAGGACAAGGGAAAAGGCAGATTATCTATACCACATTGAATTTTAAGGAATTCAGAAGTGTTGATTTTAAAAAGAAACACGCACATCTCTTAAACTGGTACTTATAGGGTCTCTATTTTATACTTAGTAATATAAAGGAAATACTAAGTAATTTGTTGTCAAATATGTCAATATTTCTCATATTAAATTTTCTTTTTAATAACTTCTACCAAAATGTGAATTTCTAATTTATTTCATTAAGATAGAACTCAGAGTCAGAAAAATATAATTTCACTTTCAAATCTTACTCAATTTTACTTAAAATGGTATACTACTATCACCAACAAGGTTCTATAGATTTTATACATTTGATATTTTTACCTTTCTTTTTATTGAGATTTGCTTTGTGCCAGGCACTGGGCCATGTTTAATATTTAATGATCAACACAGTTTTAGTTTTTACTCATGTTACAAATGTGGAAACAGAAGCCCACAGTTTTTCATTGACTCACTAAGGGCCACATCCCTAGAAAATGGCAGAGCAGCCTTCAGAGCCAAGTCTGACCTTCGGAATTGTTATACTACCATTTCACTTCATTGGAATTGTCAAATAAATAAAATTAATGCCCTGCTAATTTTCAGAAAGTATATTATATTAATAATGTATGCTTAAAATGTGCTTTGAACTAAATGATTGCGATGATTGAGGCAAAATATTTTTACCTAATTGTCATGGCTCTTCTTCACTTAGACAATGAGTGCACAAAGAATAATGCTCTTTGCACAAATCAGTTTAATGACAGTACCAGTGAATTTTAAGTGCTTACAGTTTACCATAATGTACTTTCATTGTTTTGTTAAGCACTTTATACATGACATAGGTAAATTACTCTCTTTATCTTGGGGATGAGGAAACTAAGGCACAGAGATGTTACATAACCTGCCCAAGGTAGACCAGCCAGCCAGTGTCAGAATCAATATCCAGCACACAGTGACTACAGAAACCACCCTGACTATTGAATGGCACTGCCTTCAAGGAAATGATTCTTAGAACAAAAAGTCACATGCAATTTGGCAATTACTTGGTAAATTTGAATAATAACAGTTTATCCCTATATTTATTTATCAACTGTTAGTGAATGCTTACATGTGCCTGGTACTGTCCAGGGAAGCTTAGGGACTGCCTTTAGGAAAATTTTATCTGCATAGAGCTTACATTCTAGGGAAGGAGGTCAGATCAGACTTTACAAATATATTTGTAAAAAAACATACAAAGTGTATTTCTGGTAAGCTCTATGGAGAAGAATAAAGTGAAGAAATGATAAGAAATTTTGGAGTAAAGGGAAGGGAGTATTGAAATTTTGAATTGAATGGCTGGGGATACAAATCCCTCCACGGATATGAAGCTCAAGGGGGGAAAAAAAGAAAAAACTTTAGTTATGAATTGCCAGATCTACTTGTCTTTAATTTGTACTTAACTTTTTTTCCATACAGACACTTCCCAAATAAAATAGACTTTTAGTGTATAAATTATCTTTTGGGAATAACTTGGCCACTTTGAACAACTATGTTAACCTTTTCCAATGAATAGAGATGCTTAAGAAAAGTAATTCATTAAATAGCACCCTGTGACCTGAGGGGAAAAGTGAACATGTTCAAAAGTGCCTTTATCTAATCTTGTGAAATAACTTTTCCAAAAACAAATGGGGTCCGCAATTTATCACAGTTTCATGTCTCTTTAATTTTATTGCCTTCATATAGGCCAGTCTGTATTATAATGTTCTGGTTGTGGAGAAAAACAGAAAACTTAAACTAAACAGCATTTCTCTAAATATCTAATTATCAATTTAAGATTTATGCATTTTTCCACTAAACTAAACCTGCTTGCTTGGCCAAACAGATTCACAGGAGCATGGAATGGGCTCCTGGGTACTGGCGATGGCCCAGTCCCCTCATTCTTAGTCTTTCCCTGCATTGACCGACCAGCCAGCTACTTGGCACAGCCTAGCTTGTCCCTACAAGGGACATAACCTCACTTCTGGTGCTTCTGTATCACCCACCCAAGCCTGCTCCTCAGAAACAATCACAAACAGTTCATTAGGCTTTAAATGACTAAAAATAGTTTTAAGAGTTTCCAGGAAAAAGGAAAGAAATGTGTGTATTTTAATAGAGATTGAAGTTTAAGTTAAAAGAATAAAGGCCTGCTCTAGCCTTCAAAGCAACCAACAGGACCCACGTAAGATCTGGGGTGAAAGGCATTGAAATTATACAGATGGGCAACTGTCTTGCTTAGTTCAGGCTCAAGGTATTACATAGTCTTGCCTTTAGCTCACCTACTAAAATCATCAGTTTAAAGTGCCGCAAACCATGACTATTTAATGAAGAAACATGTTTTCTGATGGAGTATCTACACTGTAGTTCTATGTTCTTTATTTCTGTGGTGCATTTGAACATTAGAGGCAGCATATATATTCAAAGGAAAATGAAAACATAAAACTTTCATCAGAAATATCCATTATTATATACATACACATCCTTTACTATAGCATGTCCCTGTCTTGCTATAATAAAACATACTTGTACTTTTCAGAATAATGCCTCAAAGAAGGAAATACATTTAGTCATCAAGAAGACACTCAGAAATTTTATAACTCTAAAGATGCTGATGTATACCAAAAGGGAATATGAATGCTCAAGCCTGTTTGTAAGAGAAAAACCTACTCTAATTTTCTCTGACACAAAGTGAGTGTTCATTTATTTCCCTTTGCTTGCCTTTCTCATTTGTCTTTGTGTTCAGGGTTTTCTTGAGTAATCTATAGCATTTAAATGATCTACAGTGTTTAGTTTACAACATTTGTTCTAGCACCTTAGTTTAGAACATTTATTCTAGCACTTTAGTTTTTGGGGTACTGACAGACTGAACCAAGTCATTATAAAAGCTTTTTCACAAGAATTCATCAGGTTCATTTTCAAGATACATGTACAGTTTATTCTTCTGACGCAGCTTTGAAGATGTTAACATGTTGACTTCCTCCTCTTACGAAGTACGATAACAAATTAATAATTAAAGTATTTATATTAAATGCTCATTTCCTTTTAATTAATTTAACAACAATTGCTATGATTATTTAAATGTTTCTTTCTCAATAAAGATGATATACAAAATATTGATGAACAGCCACAGCACAGGATTGGCAATCAGAAGGGATGCCATGCTGATATATTCTGGGTGAATAGCAACCAATTCCAAAAGAGCAAAGGTATTTATATAAGTACCAATAATGAGAATAGAAAATAATGTCCTGGTGATTCTTATTTAAGAATAAAAGAGTGCCTATCTATTAATACTCCACTATTTTATATTCTTCTGCTCATTCATTCAATTACTTATTCATTCCACAATTATTACTGAACGGTTTCTAAGTGTCAGACACAGAGCACTGGGAATCCAGTGCCGAGCAAAACAAACATGATCTTTACAGAGTTTACAGACGAGAGAGGGAAGTAGTCATTAAACTGGTAATTGCATAGATCAAAATATACTTACAAAATATACCTGGTAAGTGCTATGAAATAAAAGTATACTTCAAGAAAGTGTAGTAGCCAAACTTAACTTAGATGGGAGGTGTCAAGAAAGGCTGTCTGAGAAGTACCCCAGTTGATAAGAATTAAAGGATTAATTTGAGTTAGTCACATGAAGTCTGAAGATTAGCACTCCAGGTAGAGCTCACAGCATAACCATGGGTCCCAAAATATAAAAATAGTTTGTGTGTGTGTGTGTGTGTGTGTGTGTGTGTGAGAGAGAGAGAGAGAGAGAGAGAGAGAGAGAGAAAGAGAGAGAGAGAGAGAAATTTGAAAGAAGGTCCTTAAGGCAAAGCAATGAAGAAAGGCCAGGTGAAAAGTCTGAGGTACGGACAAGGAGACTGTGGTGTGCCATTGTTCCTAAATGCAATGGAAATTGCTTGAAAGCCTTTAAGTGGAGGACTAGGATTGTAATAGTATGAGCAAACAAATTTAGAATGTTTTTTTTAACAGAAAATAACAGGTGTTGGTGTTGAATTCTAAGAGCAGTGTGACCAAGAGAAAGGAGTCAAGGAATCCTCTCAAACTTTTCCAGCTGAGTATACCACAGTTCATGTACTGAGATGGAAAAAATTCTGGAGGAGGCACTTACAGGAATGGGAGCAGGATACAGAAGGAACTGAGATATCAGTGGATTAGGCCCAAATGCCTGGGGACCTAATTTTTCTGTAATAAACTGAAATATTATAAAATATGAAACACATAGTAAGAGGCAGTGTAGTGATCTTGCTTTAAGTTGCAAGCGTTAGCCGCTGTTGCTTATCCCAGAGAGTCTTATATAAATATAAGTAAGATGCACTGATAGGAAAATGTTTCTAACACAACTGGCGGAATAGCATCTTATTGAGCAGTTAGGATCAAAAGCTACCTCATAGACCCCTGAAATTTCTTAAATTTCCTATCTTTATGTGAGATTCATGAGTAATCAAATAATGCTTTCTATTAATTTCCTCCTGATCATTTATGTTGCTCTTCCCTTTGAGGAAGATGAGACTAGAAATAGCCCTAAGAATTCACAGATTTTGCCTGCCACATACAAAGGAGATTTGGATCTCCAGAATCTGGGCTTTAAGAGTCAGGTTTGGAGATCCGAGCTCTGCATTCATACTAAAACCCACAGAGAAGATGTGAGATAGGATAAGTCATAAGTGAAATGCTCCACTACACGTGAAGGAGCTTGGAGAGGGGTGGGAAAAGTAAGAATGTTGAGATTTTGATATGGGGTTTACTTTCAGCTCCCCACTTTAGATAAAAATATTTAGGCAGATACATGGAATCCATAAGTAAAAGGAACGCATGCCTGGCTTTTTGCCTGCAGTGTGGTGGGAAGAATCTCTCCAAGTGCCTGCACCAACATTAGGAAGTCAGAATTGAGTGGCTATGATGATAGGACAGATCTAGACAAAAAGAAGGCTTGATATAGCTTCCCATACAGTCTCCCAACTGGCTTGGAGATACCTCAAAAAGCTTTCAGAGCCACTCAAGATAGAGGAGATAATTAAAAATCAAGATGTGTTGTACCTTGCTGGGAAGCCAGTAGGAGGTAGAGAGCTGCAAGATAGATGGCCCAAGGCCACGGACAGCTGGGGAATGTGTCAGAAACTCTGAGTTCCACCACAGCAGTAAGTGATTACAGGTATAAGGGAGGAGACCTAGTCACTGATAAAAGATAGAATAAACTCATGTGTCTTCACTGTTTTAAGAAAAGAGATCATAAGTTATGTCAGCCATAGTGGACGCAGCAAGGGCAGTGGTGATACCTAAAGACCAAACAGACAAGAGATATCCATGAAGCCCAATTAGAACCACAAGGTGAAAAATGAAGCAAATACCCTCAGCACTGCCAGGACAACCAATGTCTTAAAGTAGCTAATATACACAATAATTAGTACTATTTATTTTATTTACATACATCTTATAGCTTATTTATGAAATTATTAATTATTAAATGATATATATTAATATTACCTTTTACTTCACTGAAACATTATGAGATAGGTACTATAATTGCCCCTATTTTGCTGGTGAGAAGATTGAAGCGCAGAGAGTTAAGTGTCACACTCTGGATCACTCACCTATGAAGTGGCCGAGATAACAGCTGAACCCAGATAATCTGGCTCCAGGATCTGTGCTCCTCAATCTGCACTGTGCCATCTCCTTACCTGTCCTTCCACATGTGAAACATGAGGAGATTAGAAGGACGGGGATAAGGTGAATCTTTACTATGACTGAAGAGTGAACCCCAAAGAAATTAAATTTCAAACCAGCAGTGACTACCTTCTAAACCAGAATTACCTTGAAATGGCAAGATTAGATGTTTCCTGTCATGGGCAAAAGATGTCTTTTGCATAATTTGAGTTCACTTAATGAGAAATAACAAAAACTTCATTTGGTGCATCCATGATACAAATGAATTTTATGTATAAAACCCTGTACAGAAAAAAACACATGATCTGTGAGCTCTTTTCAGCTAGTTTTTCTTCTCACAACTGAATAGATTACTGTCTTTGGAGATGAGATCTATATTATCAGGGTTATATTCTCAGAACCTGAGGCCACCACAACATCTAACACAGCCTGGAGATAAGGAAATTCCAATCAGATACCATATTTTCTCATGTTTTTATCTTACTTCCTCTATCCATCCATCTGATGTTACGTTGATGGTGATTTTCAAATAATTTGGAATCAAGTTTTAGACATTTTGATCCTTAATATTTTAGCCTACATCTCATAAAAAACTTTTGCCACATAACCACAATACTATTACCAAATTCAATAAAATTATAATTAACTAATAATAGCATTTAATATCTTTTCCATATTCATATTTCCTCAATTCACAAAACAATATATATTATACCTGTTTTTTTTTCTCTTTTCCACAATTCAGGATGCAAAAGCAAAGATTTATTCATGCATTTAGGTTGTTACCGTATTTTTCAGACTATAAGACGCACCCCCCCCCAAATTTGGGAGGAAAATGGAGGTGCGTCTTACAATCTGAATATAACTTACCTGGCTAGTAAATGTAGTTTACATTTACATTGGTGAACTATTATGTTATTTATGTCATTAAATATTTTACCACATTTTTTGCTTCAAAATTTTTTTCCTATTTTCCTCCTCTAAAACCTAGATGTGTCTTATGGTCCAGTGCATCTTATAGTCCTAACAATACAGTATATCCCTTCACTCTTTTATAATATAGAAAACCCCACTGCTCTGATATCATTCTATGACCCTACCAGACCAAAAACTATGTGAGAAAATATAAGATTCTGTCAAAATAAAAAATATTGAAGGCTGAATAAAATTATTCAGATATCTTAAGAGCCAACAAAATGCAAAATCTAATCAAATTTAAAAGTTCCATGTTGGGGTCACAGAGAGGAGAATTGGTCATGTGCAACATGAATGTAAACGTTAGAACTGTGGGTTACATGGGCTGGACGAGCTCTGAGGGTTGTAACAACAGTAAATCCCACCTCTTCTCTAATTCACCAGGTTCTTGTACAGGCAATAAATAAAGTGATGTTGCCTGATGGTTAAAGATAAGATTCTACCCATCGTCCCAGTCAAAATCTCTGGCTAATAACCAATTGCAGTCAGCTTAAAAGATAACTGCTTTTCAAGTGTGTTAGCAACTCTTTAGCTCAAGAATATGTAGATATAAAAGTGTTTAAGATAATCAAAAATTAGGGAATCATTTTTTGTGTGGTAAAGGATCTACGCATGTTGGTATTTTTAGTAATTCAAGTGTGTTAGAGAATTTCACTAACAGGTTAGTCTTTTTATTCCTATTTAAGATGTGTAAATAAGAAAACAATTGAGACTTTTTATGTGAAATTGACATGCTACCAAGATTACATATACTATTGTAATATTTACAATATTTAAATTTATTTAAAATCTATATTTTATTGATCAGCATTAAATACTTTAGATGCTTGTTATAATAGATAATTAAACTCATTCAAACATATTAAAGTATCTTTAATAAAATTTAGAGTATTTGATTTTCTTTTCAGTACATGAACTACTTTTGCATATAAAATCAAATATTATTCAAAGATCTATTAAAAATAATTGCAGGTTTACTGGGCATACAGATACAAAGTCAGATTTTTAAATGTAAAATCTTTAAGAATAGCTAAGTTTCATTATTTATAGCTTTAATTAAATATTAGTCCTTAAAACTTTAGAATATGTTTTTCAATTATTTAATGTAGAGCATCAAGAAAACCTCACCTTCATCACAGAATCAGTGGTGGTTATGCTTCAGGAGCCATGACAGACAAATTCTCACCTGTAAACACTGAAATCTCCATCATATGTTGAGACGCTTGCATTCAGAGAGTTGTGGAGGAGCTAAGGCCAATTGAAGGATATCAGTTTGATGTCTATCTCACATTTACATAGAGTCACAAATAAATGTATTGACTGGAATTACAGGAACACTACACATATCATTGAATTAATGGCATTTCTCTTTTTTCCCCAAGATTATGTAGCTAAATTTGTTGCTGATAAATGCCAATTTGATGTAACTTCACTAAATGCACAGAATACGCATTTCTGAAGATGAGTTTCTGCCTTAAAAAAGTTTTTAATCAAAAAGGAAACACTTTAGCTTCATAGACTTAACTCCATTAACAACATTAAAACTTCTAGAAGCTAATTTAGGAAAGTATTTTTATGACCTTGGGGTAATAAAAAATTTCTTAGGAAAAAATATTGCTTTATCATAATAAACTTTAGGCTGGGTCTCCCAACAGCTTCTTAGCGGCTCACTGAGATATTTTTGTTTCATGTTGTCTATTAATTCATATAACATGACATTTATGCAATGTAAACCAGGATATCCTTGAATAAATAAAACCATAGGCTTGGGCTCTGGCTCTCATTCCATCATGAATTATCTGCGTGGTCTTGGGGAAGTCGCATAATGTGCCTGACTCCAGTCACCTCATGTGTGAAATGAGGTGTTGGACCAGAAGATGACTAAGATGACTTCCAGCTATAAAGAGCCAACGAAACCATGACATTTTAATAACTGCAGGAGAAAATAGTGATAAATTCCCCGAGGCCTTCTTTCTAAAATCATCTCCCTTATCAGAATTTAGGTTTTACTATATCAGGAGGTTTTAGAGATCTTCTACCATTCTCTTGCCCTATCCTTGACAATCGATGAGGTGGCAAATGGTGCTGCTAGAACACCCTCATATCCATCTCTTGTCATTTTATAAGAAATAAAATCCGTAAGCAGTCTTACAGCCTACTCTCAGTGGTGTTAAAGGAAGGCTGTAAGCCGTCCACTTTCAGATGGCTTTCTCCTTCCACAGACAAAAATGGCAAAATTAAAATTACATGAAATAAACATAAATAAGTTGCTATTAGTTTTATACTTTTGCTTTTCCCCCCTTGCGTCTACATTTTTGTTTCTCAAAGGTCTCAAAGGCCTTTAGGAAGCAATAATCACAAAATAAAATAGGCTGCTGGTAATTTAAAACAGAACTTTGTTCTGCCTCAAATACATTTTCAACCCTGTTCTCATTAATGTGCATGATTCTTTTTTATTATTTGTTGAGCTGTTTGGGAGATGTAATATTAACCTTCATGACATCACTCTGAGAAATACATTGAAGCAAACAAAGCTGCTTTTGTTTTTCAGATGTGGGAATTGATTCCAAGTGGCTAAATATTTTCTCAAGTAGTGCAAACTTGCTATAGATTATATTAAAAAGAATATAGATTATATTAAAAAGAATTACTATAAGCAGGTCCTGAAATAATAATTTCTAATATCTCTAACTTAGCTGATGCTTAGCAACAAAATTTTATCCACAAAATACAATACTTTGGGGCACAATGAAATTAGTTTTGCAAAAGTTTTAGTCAGTCAGGACAAGCAGCATGTATGCAAATACATTCCTTAAGAACTGATGTTCAAATCAGGGAAAATCTAAAATTTAAACACTTCTAGTCAAACATTTCAATTAGCACCATAATAATTATTTCTATTTTATGAATTAAAACAACTGTTTATATATTACTGGAGGTGATCATTACATCAAATCCTTTACTCTGAAAATCAATAAATAAAAGGAAATAAACATTAATGTTGACTTTTAAATAGCAGCAATGTTTCTGCTTTAAAATAACACATCAAAAAGTGTTTGTGCAGGAAATATGGCAAAATATTAAAGATTATGTTTTTATTTTAGTCTCATATATTTGAGATTTATCATTAAAAAACTCAAAATCAAGTGACTGGTACATAACTTATTCTAACTGTGGTACCTAAAATAAGTCACATTGCCTCCCTAAGAATCTCTTGTTATCTATAAAATAAGAACCTACATGATCTAAGTGACTAAATAACTATGAGGTAGAACCTAGATGTCGAACCTTTTTTAAAGGACATTTCATCCTTTATCTAGTAGAGTTAGGGAGAAAAAGTCAGAAATCAGCCTCACTTATTTATATAGTTCAAGACACTACTGGAAGATAGCTTATGAGCATTTATGTCTTAGATAAGATGAATATAATTCTAACAAAATCATAACCCTGCAATAGCAGAGTTAGGAGTATAAAATGTAACTCTAGACACAACTTTTCAGCTTCTGTTTCATAAACCAAATGGTCTCTGGGACCCAAAGCACAAGGCAAGATCCAGAGATGGCTGTGGGCCATGGCCGGTGGGGTGCTCTGTCCTTGCAGCAGATCTCAGTCAAAGGTGAGCAGGCAGAAGGAGGTGGGCAGAAGGACGTACTGCGGATGAGATGTCAACAACACTATATTATGACTAGTCAACCAGGGCCTTCGGAAAATTCGAACATGAATTTTACTTGCACAGGGATTCCACTTCTTCTGGATAATTTATTTCACTTTATTTTGGTAACTAGTCTATCAAGAACAGTATAGAAACCAAGGCTTGTCATGAGAAAAAAAGTGTCTCTGACCCAAAGATTTACACTAAAGGTGTCACCCAGCAATATACAATTAACTGTTAAGCAAATTTCAGTGGGTGTTTAGTTTGGTTCGTTCATGGATGAATCCATGAAAAAAAATATATATATACATGGTACATGTAGAAGAGTAAGAATTAGGTCCTTGAAAACAAAATAATCTCATTTTCTCCTATATATGATATTTGACAATCTAAATAAGTTAACTCTCTTTATTAAACACAAATCAAAGTAATGGAATAAAGAACAGTTTTGTTTTCAAACTATCTGCACACCCTTGAGAGTTTACTAGCCCCTTAAGAAGATGCTAAATCCCATAGATCCTGCTGAAAATCATGGGTTAGATTAGAATAATTTTTAAAGTAATGATTGTGCTAAGATATTAGCTTAGTAGGTCAAGAACAGCACTTCTCATGAAATAGAATAGGATATTATATTACAGGTTGGAATGGAATGGATTGTTTTTGTAAAATATAAAAGTGCTGTGTTTGTATATGTGGGTATATGTATACTAGATCACAATGTAAAATATCAGACTGTGAGTTATAGTAAAAAATCTGAAATCCACTTGGTTTTGAACATGGTAGCAACATGATACCCACTGGCTCAATGTCCCTATTCCACAAACATGTTTTGATAGACCTCACAGAGGAGGCAAACAGAAGGAAAATAGCATTCTCAGGCCGAACTACCCACAAGAACAATGTTGAGAGAAAACATATTTCCTATGTTCTGAGGAAGGACTCAAACTCGGATTACAGTCAAATTGATTATTTATTTGTTTATGTCCTAGGAGGATGTTTGTTACAAATTTACATCAAGGAAGTAGAAGCAATAAATACTTGTTTAAGGAAGTTTGTGAATTGAAGGAGAAAAATAGAAAGATTTTTTTTCACAAAGGGAGCACTGCTGGCAGAGAAAATACATTCAAAGAAAGATATTTAAGAGGCTGGGAGAAGACAGTTTATAACAATAGTGTTTTCTCTTTTGCTCACTGGTACAATGTCATAAACAACCCATAGAGAATAAAGACTGAAACTACTTTTCCTTTCTGTTTCCTGATTGATGGCAAAAGGTCATCCCTCTTGGATGAAACAGATAATAATTATCTGTTGAATAAGCAAAAGGTTAGGGTTGGTAATTTTACTTTTTATAAAAATAAATTAGTATTGATATAATCACAGTAGCATAGTACAACCTCCTACGACACATTAACAAGAAAGCACCACATTTTCAAAGCTGTTGTCTAGGATAGGGGTATGATCTACAGTTAAAGAATTGATAATGGGCTATAGGAAGACCAGACTCAGGTTTCACTTCATTTCACCATCCTTACTAGCCACATTAACCAACCAATCACACAGGTGGATGATACAAAATAAGACCTTTTAAAAGTATAAATATCATTGTTCAAAACACCACGTTCCAATCTCTAACTATTTCTCTGCTACCTATGTGAGACTCACTCAACTTGTAAATTCATGAAAAATTTACAAGTGACAAATCAAACACTAGGTCTGTCTTGTTTTATAACGCTGTCAGAAAGCCAACATTTGACAGTTAGTGTATACGCAGAAAACTGAAAAGGCAATTAACATTTAATGGAAATAGTACATTTACTGGTGAAAATTTTAAAATAGAAATCATTGCAAAGCCAAGTAAAAATGTGAGGTTAATATTTTGTATTTATAGCAGAGTTCCCTGAGCTAACCCAGAGGGTAAAAATAAATAGATATTCAAATCTTCTCCCAGAGTGATTCTAATGAGCATTCAGGGTTGGAAACCACTGAGACAGAGAAACAAGGTTTTGCTATAATTGAGATTCCATTTGTAGTTGTCTTTTCTTATTGGTAAGCAGATTCTTTTTTTTTCCTTCACCATGGCTCCTCAACAAAAATCAAAAAACAGATTCGAGAACAAGAAAACAAGGAAAGGCAATGCTACCCGATGCTATAACATAGCAGCTTAAGTCCACCAGAGTCAGCCAGTCAGCAGTACAGTGCATTTATGAAACTACAGAAAATGAATTAGGTTAAGTTTTTATTGCTTTGATGTAGTTTTGACAAAGTGAGAGTATTGAATCAGAAGCAAAACAGTCATGGAAAAAGAAGTAGGGATTCTTCTTTCCCACAGGAAACTTTTTCCTCCTGTGGCTCTTCTCTGATTAAATGATGTAGGATGTTGCATTTACTTAAATAATCATGATACTTCACATTTCTACTTAATGAATCCTTTAAGTAGACTGCCTGATCATATGTCCCTGCTCAAAATCCTTTATCATTTCCAATACCTTCAAAAGAAATCTCATCTCTATGACATAGCAAGAAAAAGCTGCCAAGACAAGATTCCTACTTATTTACCCAAACTCAGGTCTTTATACTCCTGTACCCTAACTCCCCACCTAAGACTTACTAGAGTTCCCAAGGATAGGAAGTCATTTTACACACCCTTGCCTTTGCTCACTTTGCTGCCTCAGTCTGGAAAGGTCCCCTTCCCATTCTACTCCTCCATACAAACTTCTCTCCATCCTGCCTTCCACGAATCAACTGAGACAGACATAGCTTTTCTTTCAAACTACCCCTTTATGCAGACAACCCTTCTGGTTTTGCTGAATTGTCAAAATGACCACTTGTGTTCCATCAAAGTTTGTGCATCATTTAAAAAAATGTGTTACACTTATATCAAGCACTGCTGACATTTTAGACTGGATAATTCTTTGTTGTAGGATGTTTTAACATCATTGTAGGATGTTTAATAGCATCATTGGTCTCTACTCACCACAGGCCAGGAGCATTCTCTCTCAAGTCCTGACCCCCAAAACTATCTTCTCTGCATACTGTTAAATGTCGCCTGGGGTCAAAATCACCATCTTTGTTCTCCCCAATAAACCTGTAAGCTTCACGAGGGCAAACACATTACCTTTACCTTTGTATTTAGGATCAAGAAGAGTGATGGGTCCACTATAGCTTCTCAAGATATTTGTTAAATTAATGATTATCATGATGCAAAAGGGGCCATACCATACTATCACAGTGCAGAAAATTAAGTGTATCAACCTCTAATCCTGATCAGGACAATGCTCCACTTTTTAAAGATTACATCATTAACAAAATTTAAATTTCCTATTTTATCTAAACAAATTAAAATCCTCAAATTAACTAACCCATCACTAGAAATAATTTACATAGGTTTTTATACAAAATAAAATAAATCTGGGGTCTAGAACTTGATTTAAAATTACAGCTCTGTAGGTAAAACTTAGATTAAGAATTGCTTAATTTTAGGATATAATCCCAGCAGTGGTAACCAGAGGGGAGGAGGGAGGGAGATAATGGGGAAAGAAAGGGAAGGGTCGTCAAGGAACTTGTATAAAAGACCCATGGACAAAGCCAAAGGGGGATAGGATTGAGGATGGGAGGTGGGGGTAGTTAGGAGGGGGAGAGTGGTGGGAGGAAAATGGAGACCTGTACTTGAATAACAATTTTAAAAAAAAGGAAAAACTAAGCTATAAATTTTTAAAAATTATTTTAGCCAATTTATTTGGGTTTTTTAAAAAATGTCCAACTAGTACTTTTATGTTCTCTAAAGAGCTTTAATTAATTGTTTAACTTTAAAAAATATTCAGTGAGTATTTTTTATACCCTGTAAATAATATTTTATTTTTTTAATTTTTATAAAATAAAAAGCATCAAATTTAAACAATACAATCATTTGCTACGTATTTTTCTCACTCCACTAACATTGATGGCACACATTTCTATGACAGAATTGATGAAGCAGAAAATTTTAGAAACCAGAAATATATTACTTTAATTTTAAATGCTTATTCAAAATAAGTTTCTAAATAGAACTCCATGCCAGAAGTCAAATACATGAGCACAAATACATATAATACATAATACACATAAGTTTTGAAATCTGTATATTCTATGGATAATGATTTAAAATTTCTAAAATATTAGTATTTTTAAATTATGCAATTATTTTAACTTCTTATGTCCAAATTATAATAAATTGCATTTGAAATAGAAAGAAAAAATAAGCACAAATTTTAATTCCATAATGTATCTTACTTAAAGAAAAATGGTTTAATTTGAAAGTACAATTCATGTAATATGCAGAAGATTTATTCAGTAGTTTAATGATGGTATATTCAAGGGAGAGATAGTGTAGTTATATAAACTCTAGCTATTTATTAGCTAAGCATACTTCAGCAAATATTGTACTTTAAATTCTAATATGTTACAACAAGTGGTCTTCATTCTTTCCTGCTCTAAAGGTGCAATTTCCTATTGTGTGCTGTGTGCCATTGAGGCAGCTCAGACTCCCGACAGCCCTGTGAATGGATGACATCCACAGTGTCCTGTCCTCCAGAGCTCCACTCAGCTCCTGTAATCTCAAGCCTATGGCTTCTTTTATGGAATCACCCATCTTGTATTTTCTTCCTCTTTTCCTATTTCTTTCTATTTTTCTCAGTATTGTTGTCTTTTCCAAAGAGCCCCAATTTCCTATGATGTGCCCAAAGTAGAACAGCTTCAGTTTTGTCATTTAGGCGTCCAGCAATATTTCAGGCTTATTTTGCCCCAAGGCCCACTCGTTCGTCTTTCTGGCAGTCCAGGGTATCACAGAGCCTCCTCCAATACTCCATCACCATATGTTAAATGAATCCATTTTTTTCCTGTCAGCCTTCTTCATTGTCTATCTTTTGTAACCATATATAGTAATTGCGAGTATGATAACTATAATGTTATTGAAAGTTTCAAGTTAATCTCACTTAAAAATCTTAACTTTATAAACAAATGAAGTCATTGAAATTTTCATTTAGCCTCAATTACCTTTTAACCAAACTAAAAATATGTTTCATGTTTAGCATTTGAATTTTTCACATATAGAAATAACAAATTTTTCACAATAGAAATAACAAAATGGTCACATTAATCTGACTTTAACTTTTCTCTTCTAGAAGCTTAGCAGCTTTTTCCCAAAGTTTAACTCTATATTTTCTAAATCATGTTGTCACTTTTTAAAAAATCCAAAAAGATCCATGTATATAATTTTGTTGTTTCATATTTCTTGAAGTATTAGTATGTCTTCTTATGAGTTCTAGAAAATTAATGCTTTAAACTAGGGCTTAGTAAACTCTGCAGGCTGAATTCTACCCATCACTTATTTTTGCATAAAGTATTAGCAAAAGCAGTTTTCATATTTTTAAATGGTTTTAAAAGTCAAAAGAAGAATAACACTTAATGAAAGGCAAAAATTATATGAAATTCAAATTTCAATGTCTGTAAATGAAATCTTACTGGAACACAGCTATGTGCGCTTGTGGGTGTACTTTCCTTATGGCTGCTTCGGAGCCACAGCGAGGGATTGGAGAAGCCATGACAGAGACCCACAAAGATTGAGATATTTACTAGCTGGTTCTTTTTAAACAGTGTGCTAGCCTTACCTTAAACAATTAATGAATGGTTATATGCACACACAACACATACATCTGGGGGGCAGGACACGATATATCTCTAGGAGGACTTCTTTCAGTCAATATCATTTTTTAATTTTCTCAATATATTTTTCTGTGAGCCTTGGTAAAGGCCATTTACCAGCAGCAATAAAATACTTTCTTTTTTAAAAAATTTTAAGTATATTTTATTGATTATACATATAATACTTTCTATGATGTTCATTTAATATTTGGAAAAGTATTAGTATACTAGTCAAATTAATCATTTACTTTTTTTTCATAAGATACTTTAATCTTTTTTATTGTTGTTCGATTAGGGTTGTCCCAATTTCCCACTGGTGCTCACCTCTGCCCCACCCACCCCCACCCTGCTCCCAGAGTCAATTCCCACCCTGTTGCCCACATCCATGGGTCATTTATACTTGTTTCTTCACTTCATAATTGGAGTCTTGAGAGTTTAGGATTCCTATAATTCCCACTTGAAATCAACTTAGACATCTAATAACCATTGGCAATAACTCTGAATCTGTAAAGTGGCCTATTGTTTGCTTTACGATGTCTTGGTACAGCTATATGCCTGGCGACTAAGCTGCACCACTTCATCATAAAGATAAAACACAGCAAAGAATGGCAAACTCAATTAATAGTTTTGATCCAGTTTATATTCCAATTTTAATACAGAAAAAAGGGAAGAATTTGGTAAATTAACCAAAAAAATTGAATTCCTTGCAAGCAAATATTGCTAATAGGTATTTAAGTGGTACATGCAATTATTATTCTCTCTTAATGAACTTAATGCCATCCAAACTATTGAGGAAAGCTACAAAGCATAAATCTTCCATAATTCACTATATAATGCCATAATTAAATAGATTATAGTGTCAGCATTTGCTCATGCTTCAAAAGTTACCTTTAAAATAAGATTTCCTAAAAGAAATTTCAATTGTTTATTACCTTTGCATCATTATTATAGGCCTTTTTGAAAGGAGTGAGAGAAACTTTAAATGTCTTTAAATGTCTTGAAAAGAATGTAGAATTTGCCATGATCTCTAGCATGATCTTTCTACTTTATTATGTGGCTGTTAGCAATAACAATTACTATATTTGATTTTGAGGCTATATCTAAAAATCTCTAAAATGAAAGTAGTAATTTTTATATTTGAGTTTTGTAATAGTCAGTGAAGGAAACTAAAAAATCATCTAAGGACATTAAAAATATGTAACTAGAAGCAGTGGTTCAAATAATAGTTCTGATATGTGTCTCATAATATGAAGCTAGTGCCTGCAAAATAAAATAATAGATATTTCCTATTATGTACTAAAAGAAATACTGGGTTCTAACTAAATTCAATTCTTTTGTTGTTGCTGCCAATTTTACATAAACTGATAGTTTAGAATTTTTGTCCCCTAAACTGAATTATGAGGCCAGTTCAGAGTAGCAAAATAAATAAGTCATACTCTTAAGAATCAAAATATTATTATCTGAAATACATGAACCTGAGAAGTAAGGTCTCTTTCTTAATATCCCAAAACCACTGATTTTACCAAAGGCAGTCTTGGAATGGAAGGGGCCTTAGAGAGCCCCCAGGAAGTGGAAATTGAAATGTTTGCTCTGAGTCATGGATGACTTCTCCTAGGTTATGTAAGATTCTTTGTCAATTCTAACAATACTAGGTTAATCATTAAAATAATTTTCATTATTTTCAGTGATCATATCATCTTTGTAATTGGAGATGATATGGTGCTTCTCTGGTATGATGGAACCCTGATAAGATCTCAAATATGAGCTGTTTATTTGCTTCCATTAATGGAGCACCTGTGGGCTGTAGCTAGCTGGCGGCAGACTGTGGACAAGACTTAAGTCAGAAACACAGTAATGTGGCAAATACTGCACAGCTCTACCTCAAGCTCTAACCGCAAAACTGAAGAAGCTGCCGAGTCGGTCCTTCCTCCAAATCTAATCAAAATATTTGGAATGGTCATGCAGTTTGTAAAATAAAATATTGTTTTGACCTTTCTAGACTGAAATATAGGAAGCCAACTTGCCTCTTCTTTCTGCTATATTTAAGGTATTTCCCAGCCAAACCCTTACCATCACTGGAATCACATCACCAGAGGAGTTTTACTGGAGGTTGCCTTGTTATAAAAACATTATTAAAATAAAATGGGATTTCTGTGCTCACTTAAAAAACAGCATTTGCAGTCACTTTAGGTGGCTTCAGTGCTGGGCACTTACCCAAGTCCCTGGCTCTGAGGAGTCAGCTGTCCTCCATGTGCCTGGCTCTGCTGCATGTGACTGAGTGTCCAAATGCCTGGCCTTACCAAACTTTTTCAGAAAAGACTCAACCCTTCAAATGAGAGAATAATTGCTCATTATGAGAAGTCTTTTTCAAAAAAAACAAAGAAAAACCTGGATTTTAGACAGGCAAATGCTTCCATGGGTCTCAGAAGGTTTTATAAGACTACTCATCACCAACATGAAACTTGAGCTCATCTTTTATAGACCTTTGTTTCCTTCCAACTACATTTCTTTTGGTTTTCATTTCATCCCCTTACTCTTTTTTTCATACCTGTTTTTGATCTTCTATTTTTATACTGTACAGAAATCTCAAGTGGTATGTATGAAGTGAGCCATCATCAGCCTGATGGTCTAAAAAAAATTCATAAACTAAGAAACAAGGCCTGAGATTGGATCAAGAGTTTCTGCATGATTATCAACTCCTGCTGTGCTTCGTGAAAGACACCCGGTCATTTCAATACTACATTTCATGTAGCGATGAAAAAGGGATATGGAATGTCATCATGAAAACTGGTTTGATTGAGAAAATAATGACGAAGAGGTTGTCAATGCAAAAACCCCAACAGGACCCAATTGTGAAATAGAAGCTAGACACCAATCCACCTCATAAGCTCTGCTTTTGTTAAGGGCCTCCACAAAAATCTCACCCCACCGGCCTTTGCAGCCTTGGACCCAGTTTGGATGTCATCTAAGGATTCTACTCCAATAGCTATTCTAATTGCTCATTGGGAAGAAAGGTGGGAAGCTGGGATTCAGGTGCCACAGGGAAAGCTTTTCAAGATACTCTGACCCTAGTAAAACTCTACTTTATGCACTATCAGGCTTAGGGATGACTGTGGGAAGATTGAAGTCCAGTGTGTAGGTTTATATTACTCTACTGACTGTTTAATAAGAATGGCTATCCTGAAAAAAGCACATTCCTTTGTGAGTATTACCACTGGAATAGAACTTGAATTTTATTTTGTTCAATCAGTTCAAGATACTTTGAACAACATTTACATTGTCAATTGCTTGTGTGATAGAGGCAAGTTGCCTATGGCTACTATGAATGGAGATTAAAATACAAGAGTTTTTAGCCTTTCAAGATTTCTAGCCAATCCTCTAAACCAAACTCTTTCCCTAAAGAGTAAGTGAATTTAAAGCTAATGTAACTACTAAAAAAACAATAGCCAGAGGCTACTCACATTGCCTCTCATCTCCTGTTTAGTGTTGAGAGATTTTGGTGCTTTCTACATCAAATCCAAGTCCATGTTTTTCAGGGGCACATCAACTCCCTAAACAAGCATACTTACAATGCCATTCTACTTGAGAGCAAATACAAGATACATGGATCTACCAATTTTTTAATACCATTAGTAAAAATTTCCTTGTATTTTTGTGGTTAAACATTCTCATTAAAAAACATAAAAACAATTATAGGAAGCCTCTTCTTAATCTTGTTGACAGAAACTGCAGCTTTGCCTCATTCTCCAGAGGCTGCTTTACTCTATAATGAAGGTTTTGAGCTAGATGTTTTCAAGAAATGTTCCAGGCTTTACTTTGAAAGCATGGCCACCATGTCTTCTACAATTTTAAAATTAAAATGAAAATGTAATGGGTTCAAGTAGCAATTAATATATTCTTTCATTTATAGGAAAAATATCAGTAGCTTCTAGCCTATGAGAAAATGGACCTTTCATAAATATTGAATACCGCTACCCACACACTCTACAAGTTGGTTACCTACAAAGACAGTAATTCCATTAGAGACTTTCAGCAAGGAAAAGATAAGATAGTTGAGATAAAGTAACTGACAGTCTTTGTCACTGTGTTATTGTTTAATTTTTAAAATGTAGTGAACAACAATGTTGTACATTTCACAAACTTTCACAAGAAAATTTTACCAGTTTTCTGAAAACTCTAAGTCATTTATTAGGGGATTTCTTGTTTTACAAGCTGTGTGACTTGGTTGAATATTTGATTAGTGGTACATGCATCATCTGCTGGTATCAGAAAGTAATTTTAGCTATATAAAATATTCATCAGTATCTGATACCACCAGAAGTGGAAATCTCAACCATTATCTTGTCCAGAAAAGGACTTAATATTTCATAATAGGAGAAAAAGTGACCAATATCCTTTAGTTCCTAAAGAAACCTGAAGTTAGACTAGGAAGCCACCCTGACTAGAATTGTTTTCTCAAACTAGATGGTTCACTCCCAACTTCCTTTAGAAATCGCATAACTAATCCCTCAATGACTGAATTGCCCCAGCTAGAAAATGAAAGTAAAAAGCCCTCATGGTCAGATAGAGCCATAATAAAGCATAGTTAATGAGGCAGTACTTTAGGATCTTGTTACAGGAAGCGTATATGCTTTCTAGCTTTTAACATAAGTATCTTTTCAATGTGGGACATGAAGGTGAGATTTTGTTTTACTAGAATCAAATTAATTCTAATCAAACTAGAAATTAACTAGAATGATAAAATTGACATTCACTAGTAGTTTGTACAATGAGTAGGGAAGAAAGGTTGATTTCCACTAGCCTCACGATGTGACCTCTCGGTGATGGAGCTCAGAGCTCTGTCTTTGCTCTCGTCATCTCCCTATAAATTAGGAATCTGACACTGAATTACTTCCAAGGTGATTACCATTTTCTCACGTGTTACGTAATGTATTTATTTATGGGTCTTGTCCCTCCCAACACATACCTGAAAATAATCCTCCAATGGGTTCTCCTTGTTCCCTAATGCTTTCCTTATATTCAGAAGAATGCCTGACATATGAGGCACTCAATAATATTTAAATAAGTAAATGAATGAAAAAAGACGGTAAGGGATTTCAGAAGATGATGTAACTCTTTATTACAAATTGAAAACAGTGGACTACCTTTCTCTCAAAGTTAAAAGAAAAGGTAGGTGAGACCAGTTTTAGCATAGTTTTCTATTTAAACAAAGTTTTAGCTTCACACTAAAAATTTGTATTATACAATATAAAATAAATGTGGAAATTTTGTATCTCTAAAACTTTGGGATTGATGAAGTTTGCACCATCCAAATGTTTAGCCTCACTTACAGGGTTCCTTTTTGTTTTAAAATGGACCTGAACCCAATGATATAAAGAAATTCATGAAATATATAGACATTGATTTTTATCTTGATTGGTGTAATCAATTAATCCAGCAGCCCCCAAAACAGTTTTGACCTCATAAATCTTCCTTCTGCAACTTGCTCAATAGCATGTGGCCATACTGTGGATACAGCCTAGCAGCTCTCTAACTGCAGAGTTGCATCAGGGAAGAGCTGCAGGATTTTCAGGTCCTTACTAAATCCACTGCAACCCATGTACTCTTACACGCAGATGAATCGGTTCCATGTCCTAATGGGATTTCAGGCCACACAACACGGTAGACAAATCATAAAAACAGATTCAGCCACACTTGAAAAGAGGACCCAAACAAGCCTTATACATACATACATACAATTGATTTCCCAGCTCAACAAATAATTTAAGCAAATATTTCTAATCTTCAAGAGCCTAACACTGAATAAGTTAGGCTTGCTTCTTGATCAGCATAAATTGTTAGTTGATAAGTTAGCAAGCAGATATAAAGCTAACGCTTTCTTATATTGAATGTATTATTGTACCACAAAAGGGGAAAATGTTATTAAAGGAACATTGAATTTATTACTTTACAACCATCAGAGGAAATACTGATGTGTTGTTGCTCATATATCACATGATATTTAAGCCTTTGTTTGTTTTTTCAGGTATTTTTAGAGATTTCCCCTCACATACAAGATTTACTGATATATGCTAGATAACTTCAATAAAGAATTCATAGCTATTATAGTATTTATAGTACATAATTTCTTGGTAGTTATTAATTTACAGATGATCAATTCCAGGAAGTAGCTTCACTAGGTATCTGATATTGAATAACTTTAAGAAAGCTTTTAAATCATCCCTAGATTTATAAGGCATTTCCTTGTTTCTTGGATTACTTAAGCACACTGATTTCTGGAAATGCCTAGTCAAAAGCATTAAATTTAAAATAATTGTAAGTTGGAGCGTTGATGGTTCTAAAAGTGCAGTTACTGTGTCAGTTCACCGACACAGCCCTATCTACCAATAAAAGCACTGAAATTGTGGTTTGTATTTCCAGCAAATCATTGTTGAAAGCTACAAACTGGATAATGGTAGGAAAAATTGTTCTAATCATATCTCTATTGTCATAATAAGACATGCTTATTTTTTTTACAAAAACAAGGATTCCAAGAAATTTCTAAGCCAGAAACTCAGGCTACTGCAATAGTTTCAATACATATTCTAGAACAGTGGCAGTTTGTCCTGAACTCCTTATTTAAATTGAATGTCACCTCTTTTCTAGAACAGGAAACAAACTTCAAGATCTACAAGGGCTGGAAGGTAATGTAAATAAGTGATGTGAGCCAACTGGTGAATGGTCATGTGGGCACATTGAGCTGAAACTATGGCCAATTACTAAGCACCGAGCTTGCATAAATGCAGCAACAACTACATTATCTTTGAAATACATAACCCAACATTGCCAGAAATTCCAGTGCTTTAAGAAAGATCAGATTAAGGTTTTTATTTGCAACCACCTGAATTTTATATACTGCTTTATGTTTTTAAATCATTTGCACATATTGGACTTGATTAAATCTTTGAGAAACCAGTTTTCTGCCTTGTGTAAAAGTATGAAAAGTCAATAGTATTTTCTTACTAGAGACTAATGAGATAGCTGCCTGCTAAAATCTTGTTCATTTAGGGCAGTGCTGCCCAACTGTCCAGTAGTGGCATTTTCCTCGATCACAGAGTGAATTTCCTATGCCCAATTATGCATTCATTATACCGAACATCTATGAGTCCCAAATCAGAGTTTCATGTATATACTTTTATCATATTAAACAGTATAGCATCTTGAAGGAAAAATGGTAAGTCTCAATGTACCATCTTGATATTAATTTTACTATAAGTGTTTCAAAGAAGATTGATCACAACATCATAGCTACTTTTTGACACATTCAGGAAGGTATTTGGTGGCATTATCCTAACAAGAGAGAGGATAGGAAATCAAGAACAAAACTAATGTTTCCTAGTTTTTTCACCCTATGGCTTTGAACTATAGAAATGTATCAGTCATGGTTGAAAATGCAGTATTGTGAAAAAGTATTCACGCCCTATACTTTTTATCATCAATGGAAAAATATTAATCAATTTTATCAATCATCATTAAAAAAATGTTTCTATCCTCTAACCCTCACCATATAGCTAACATTAAATTTAACAATGAGAGAGAAAGAGACAAGAGACAGAAAGCCTATTGATTCTGTTTCTTTGGAGAACCCTGATTAATATAGCAAGCTAATTTTATACATGCTGCTGCTAAACTCCATCTCCACTATCTTATAACTTGACATATTTGTCTTTTTAGTTTTTATTTGTCTGCAATTGAAATTAAGGAATTTGTATTTGTTCACAATCAACTTTATCGTATTAGAGTCAGCTGATTATTCTTGGCTGAATGTTTCTTTAGAAGCCTAATTCTGCTTTCCCACGTATTCACAGTCTGCCCAGGTTTATCTCAAACACAGAGGATAGAATCATCCTTGCTTCAACCAGCTTAGTTTTTGAAGTCAGATCAATGTAAGTCACTTCACTTTCTAAAAGAATAGTCTACTCCAGACATAGCCATTGTGGAATGTTAGATGTTGTACTTGTGTTTCCCAAGCATAAAAAGCTACCTTAATAACGTTTGAATTGTACTAGACAGATTGTAGTGGTCAAATTGAATGACACAGTGTATTCTTGCTTAGCTTATTAAATTCTCAGGAGAGACCAAATCTTTTGAATCAATAATTCCAAATAATTCCAAGTATTAAATTGAACTCTGTACCCCAAGGGGATTTCAACCATCTGCTAATTCTGCTAGGCAAAGGCTTGTACATATTTCAGCTTTAGAGAAGTAGAATCCACTTTTCCTCAAGCTCCCCCTCTTCATCCCACAGATAACTACTTTTTCTATGTAAAACAAACTTTTGCAGCCACCTCATGTTATTTGAACCCAACGTATTTCTTCCCCACAATGAAAACAAATGATATATTAAGACACTGAAAAGGTATTGTTTAAACAGATATAGTTGTTTCAGAGAATCTGATGTCCTTTAAAAATTATTTCCTGAAACATGTGTTAACTTTTACATAAACAATTATTAGGTCAAATAATTCTTTTCATTTTTCCCAATAACTATTTTGGAAGGTGAATGTTGTTGAATTTTGAAATGTCACAGAAATCTATTGGTATCCTCGCCTGACCACCCTTTCCATCCCCCCATCCTTTCTCTCAGTCATGTGTAGCAAGCCTTTCAGGAACAACGAATCCATTCAGGACTCAGATACCTGGGCCAATTTCTACTCAACAGGTTTCCTACGCATTTCTAGGTGCCAAACAGCAACTCTTATGTTTCTCCAAAAGAATTCTTAATAAAGAGGGGATTAAACTCTAAGTGGCTTCCCGATTTCACTATTTCTGAGGCCCAGTGTTAGGTTGCTGAAAGTTCACTTCATTTGTACCATCAGGAGCCTAACATGCTTTAGAAACCGAGTGAGTGATGCAATGATTTGTGTGTATGTGTGTATGCATGAAATATTGGAGTAGCTAGCAATTTGTTATATTAAAGGCACATACACATGTTTGAGTATCTCTTTGTCTTTTGAAAAAAATTCTTCTGTGATGTTCTGAATTTCAGGTTTAAAGAAAGAATGTGAGATGAAAGTGATTATAATTTAAATAATAATCTATATAGTGACATAAAGACAAAGGTAAAGAAATACCTGTATGTATTTGCCCATGTATTTGCTCAACTCCACTCTAAACAAATATTTACTTCTTATCTGAAGATAAAGAGTAAAAGGTCCTCAGGGTTGGAATGCACCAGTGAATATCCCATCCATAAATGTCAAAAGCCACATTGTGGGAATGGTTCCACATATTTATGTTTGATCAGATAAATATATAGTCAAGATGAGAAAAGAAACTCACGCTGAATGGGGGACTCCCCAAATTAAATTGAATGGGAGAGAAACACTAAAACTATTGTTTTTATGAATATAATCGGTCATCTGGAAAATGAGTTTTATACAGATATAAGGAATTCCCAAGAATAATTTGTACAAAGTCCCACCAATGGTGTTAAGCTTACATAATCCTTGACTAGCACCATCTTTGTAGTGATTTCGTAAGCATTGCCAGCAACACCTGTGTTCTTTGAGGCATGGGACTGCTGACAATTCACATTTGAAATGCGTGATCATGCAAAATTATGTGTGAACATGTATTGAACTTGGACCCACAGTTGAGCTCTCACCTTGAAATCAAGAAGGGGCATTGCTGGAACAAACAATGTTGGTAGAGTCAGCTTATAATCACTACTTCAGCAAGATGTGGAAATTCCATGGGCAAGAGTTATTTACTGATATATATATCCTAAGTCAGTTTCCTTCTTTTCAAGTTTAAGGAAATGCAAGCTAGAAAAACTAAGATGGGTCAGGAAACAAATACTTTATGAAATCTGAAATTAATGGATAAGGTGAATATCTTTGATAGTTTAGTATGTTTTTAAATTTATTTTATTTTTTATGATTCCTATATTACAAGGGTAATATTTTGGCCAGTGATATATGTGGGTCCCTTTTTGTTAACAGGCGTGTATTCTGTTTATTGCAGGCCAGCTCAAGAGCCACTGTACCATATCTGGATAAGAAAATATTTTAAAAATCAAATGCTTTTTTCCCCTCAAGCTCACTGTATCATTATATTTGTTTATTTCTTTTTCAGTCATGGCTGAAGTAGGTGGTTTCCACCTACTTCTAAACTGATTTAAGGGATATTATAAGTAACAGAAATAGACACAATAAAACTATCATAAAAAATTTAAAGGATAGTAAAAGAGAAACTCAGTTTAATGGTCTACAGGAGAACTGACTAAAATTGAATAGTATCTTCAATAGCAACTTTACAAAAAATGAAGAATGCAGACATTCTTTTTTATACTGTTTTGTATCAGTGCTCTGTAAAAAAAAAGTTGAAAAGAAAAGGTTAAGTGATAGGAATTTTTTTTCTTTTCTTTTAATCTCACAATGGTCTTCAGCGAATTTTTCTTTCAAGTCTTAGCTCTCACTTTCTTCAGAAATCACCCCTGTGCCAGTCATTTTTAATTGCCCTTCCAATATTGATTCATTCCACTTCTCTTTCTGATGGAACACAAATTAGTTTAGTGGGTAATGCTTCTGTTTAAAAATACTGAGCTTTGCACAGTCCCATGAATCTGAAGATCATCCTATGACCCAGTTCCAGGCAAAGAGGTATAAGGAGCAGTTGAGGGTTGGGCTTCACCGAGTGTTATTGTCTTACTGAAAAACTGGGCAAACCTACTAATTATATCTTGTCTTTCCCTTTTTCTTTTCCCTTTCCTCCTTCTTAGAGTTGATAGTGATGTCTATTAGGACAATAGATTTTTTTGTAAATGTGAGAATGCCCTTTCACTAAGGGTGACAATGCTGAAAATTAAGGGGAGTCTGCAACGTTGATGTCATCATGTCACCATAACAACTCTCGACTACTGTCTGCCTCCAGACTCTATGTTACATGAGAAATTAAAATAATAATAAAATAATAAAATAAAATTAAATTAAATTAAACACTTCAAATTTCTGTGACACACAGCTGAAGACAACTGTAACTCAGACTTCCTTTGCGTGCCTCTGCTCCCCTCTGGTTTAGATGCTCCTCCTGGTTTGCATGGCACCTCCTCACACCCCACATAGTGTCTTCTGTCCCTCACTACATCATGAATTTCAGGAACAGAGATATCATGTCAATCTCTCAATCAAGTATTTTCCTAGAACTTTGCCCATGTCTACATAGTACGTAACTATGTTTCTGAAACATTTACTGAATGGAGAAATAATATAGATATTTTATTTACTAACATGATAGACCAAACCCCCTTTTTTTCAATCCAAACTACTGAAGTAGCTTTCTCATGATTTTCCCTGCTTCCCTCCTGCTTAAAAACCCTTCCCCTTGCATTAAATATCATTTTATTCTTGTTTTCCATCTGTGGATGTTGTTCCATCTGAAGTGGGTCTCTTATAGGTAACAGATGTATGGGTCTTGTTTTTATTGTAGCGTTACTTACAATTGGAAGTCACCTAAATGTCCTTCAATTGACAAGTAGATAGAGAAGAGATGATACATATACACAATGGAATATTATGCAGCCATAAAATAAATGAAATCTTGCCATATGCAACAATATGTATGAACCTAAGATGTATTATGCTAAATGAAATATGTCAGAGAAAAATAAGTGTCATGTAATTCTACTTATATGTGGAATCTAAAAAAAATAACAAAACAGAAATAAATTTTTAGACATGGAGAACATTTTGATTGTTACCACATGAGAAAGGATTTGGGGAGATGGGTGAAAAAGGTAAAGGGATTAAGAAGAAGTACAAATTGGTAGTTACAGAATAGTCACAGGGATGTAATGTACAGCATAGGGAATATAGTCAATAATACTGGAATAACTACATATGGTGCCAGATGGGTAGTATACTTATCAAAGGATCATTTTGAAAGTGATCACATATATAAATGCCTAATCCTTATGTTGACTAATGATTAGTGTAATATTGTATGTCAACTGTAATTGAAAAACATATTTTTAAAAATCTTTCCATATCTTCTCATTTACACTTAGAATAAAACCCAAATCTTTTTACTCTTCTGTAAAGCTCAGCATGATCTGGCTACTCTTTACTTCTTTGAATACATCTCCTTCCCATCTCTTCATTACACTCCAGTTACATTGGCTTTCTTTCAGTTATTAAAATATTCCAAGTTGTTTCTCACCTTAACATCTTTCTGCCAGGTGTTCCACTTCCACAGATTTTCACATGGCTGGCTCCTTCCAGCTTAAATCTAAAGAACCTCATCAAGCACTCCATCCCATAACCCTCCCATGGGCCAAAGAGAAAACATTTATGTGTCTGAGCAATTAGGGCTTTCTGAGGAATGTTTACTGAACTTGAAACCTGGGCTAAACCATAAGCCTTATAAGGAAACTTATGACCGAATATACAATGTGAACTGCAGACATATGTGCTTATATTTCCACAGAAGATGAGACCAAGGACCATGGAGACATTCCAAAAGGTGAGAACCCAGGATTCTCTCCATTACTTTTAAAAACAAACTCTTTCAAAAAGTGAAGGAAAACAGCCGCTTCTCTCTCTTGAATAAATGTCCAAATTCATTTATTAGGTTTTTTGGGGTGGGGGGCAGGTTACTCACCTATGATACAGACACCATAGTACATGTAGAGCAATCTCTGGCTGTCTTTGCATGGCCCCAGAAGGAGGACATTGTAGCACAAGGAAAACAGCACATTATTTGCTATAAACGCATAGTAATAAATGTGCTCTGTTCCAGAATCCCCATGTTGACGTTCAAATAACATCAATAAATGCAGATTAAAAACTCAACACCTCTTCATATTTTTTACAGTTCTTGTCATTATCTGATACTGTGTGTTGTGTGTCACTCTATGGCGGTCCGTGGGTCCAGAGTCGTTGCTATGTTTATAACGAGTGCCAGGAAGAGCATATAGAAGATGAATGAATAAATGAATAAATTCCTAAAAGAAAAATTTTTTTGAGAAGTGGATTGTATAGCTTTCTACTGATTTGGCTTATAGCAGAGGGGAAATTATAAATTTTTAAAAATATATTGTTTATCTCAGATGGTTTCTGAAAAATAGTATATGTAGCATATCTTTGAAAATTAAGTTTTTATAAAGGCTTGAAATGAAGACATTTTGTCTTTTTAATAAACTGATTTTTTTGATTTAGCTACCAGCTGTATAGTTAGTGATATTTATATTTTTATGTAAATATTGAATAATTTATCTGTATTCCTGCTTAACTGCAGAGCAACTAAATTGGGCAGAAACAAGACTTCTTTCAAGCTGTTTTAGCTCTCCAAAAGTTCTGAACAAGAACACAATTAAATCTTCAGAGTTCTGCATCATACATTAACTGGAAAACTTTAAAGGAACATACTTTAGTAATTCTCAACCTTCATTATATGAGTACTGACAACAATTTAAATTTGTGGACAGCGATACCTTAATGGCATTTCAAGATGATTTACTCCCAATATACACTTTGCAGGGCCTGCACAGTGCACTTGTTAAGCATCATCTACTGATTATTGAAAAATATCTTCAAAAAGTGATCATTTATATCTTAGTGGAATTGATATTGAGCACTCCTCATATTTGCAGTTTGTTCAAGCTGACCATCTAGAAATATAATAAATATATTGACACCAGAAATATTTGGGAAATATAATTCTTAAAGATTTCACTAAAAGAGAAAATAGGTTCTAAATTATGGTTGTGGTTAGGTATTGGCTAGAATTATGTAGCCATCCTCTTCAAACTTTTAACATTTTAAACTACTTCTTGTAGTAAAAACCAACTATTCTTTAGAACTGCTAAATGTAGCAGACATTTTAAAATTCTATCATAAAATCTAGTTAAAATCACCTAGAATTTGAGGAAGAAGCAAGTAAAATATAAATTTCAGAAACTGAAGATTATAACCAACATATTAACCAGACATTTAGAAAGGTATCCATACTAAAAGATTATTTACAAATGTGTTGCAACTGTGGATAATGGTGTATAGACTTATCTCATGGGGAGGATACCCACCAAACATAACTGATAGAAAGACTGCAGATTGGACATTGTAAGGTAGCAACATCTCATGCCTGCAGAGGCGTGAATTCTAGACAAGCAGGAGCTGAGAATGAACTATTGTGTAGTCGTGTCTTTAGCACACTCCATATAATGGGGTATACGAATGAGCCTCTCCCCATCACAGCAGTTATATCCTTGTAGTGAAGAAGGGTGCATGTTAATCAGCTAACGTTGTTTCTAAAGATCATTTAAATCCTTTTTGTCTGATTTTTCTTAAAATCATCCGATTTTAAGAAATCATTTGATTTACCAAACAGATATCTCTTCTGAGAAGAAAAGGTGCTGGTCCCTCAATATCAGTATTTTCAACCATTTATCAGTTAAAAATAATTTAATCATGAAGCCTGATCAGTGTGATTTAGTTGGTTGGGTGTCATTCCGCTAAGTGGAAGGTCACCAGTTCGATTCTCTATCAGGGCATGAGCCTTGGTTGTGGATTCAGTCCCTGATCAGGGAGGTTGTGAGAGGCAATTCACCGATATTTCTATCTCACACTGATGTTTTTCTCCCTCTCTTTCTCTTCCCCATCCCCTCTCTCTAAAGATAAATAAATAAATAAAACCTTAAAAATAATTAATCAATTAATCATGATATTCTTGTAAATTGGTAGATGGGAATCAATCTTCTAGAGGCTAATACCTACAGAGAAAGATAAACATTAAGTTTCTGAGCTTACAAAACTGAGAAATAAGATTTGGAACCATAGTGATACCATAAATAGCACTACATTATACATTATACATTATACATACAATTATACATCACATACTTTATATGTTATACAATATACAAAGGAATATTTAAAGAGTGATGCTCTTGCTACTTCCTAATCCTTGCAAAGCAAAACTTATTTTTGAAGGCCTGAGACAAGGGTTTGATACATACTTGTCAGGGCTTAGTGCCAAGTCAAAATATGAACCCCTTATTCATAAGGTAAGTAAAATGCTTTTTCATTTATTTGGAGAAATATACATATTAAGAGATGCATTCAGTATGACTTCTATTTTGGGATCATCATAATAACAAATGCTTTTCTTATTAGTCCACTTCAGTTTACAGTACTTATTATGCAGAAAATAATCTATAATCATTATTGTCGGACAAAGAAATATTAGAGCAGCTGTTACTAGCTTGAAAGACACAGCTGTCTTCCTAAAACACCTAAAAACATTTGTTGTTTCAAAGAGTAGGAAAAATATATACTACTAAGCTAGGTGGCCCTTGGGTAAAGGGGTTTTCTGTTATATAAAATGTAACCGCATGTTTTAGACCACTTGGCTGATGGAGTTCTTCCCATTGGCACACCACTGTACTGGGTGGGTGCTGTCTGTTTGCAGAGAAGTAAACAGCAACTTTCTTCTACAAAGCATTTAGAGTTGAACTGGAAATACAGACCATATGGGACATAGCTGAAGATTTAGTACATCCCACTTCACCTTGGTTCTGGTCTCTACTTAGAGCCATGTCACTACTTAGATCTAGATGAATAGAGTTTTGTTGATGCTGGCAGGGAGAAATTCTCCATCATATGCTGTACTGAATCCTGACAGAAACACCCGGAGCACAAAAGCAAAAGCAGATTTACCATCAGCTCACCCTGACCTGAAACGTTACCTCAGTTCTAATTGCCACTAACACACAGTCCCTGGAGTTGTTCTCTGGGACAGTTCCTACACTCTAGAATTTAGAATTTTTTAATTAATGCCTCAGTAAGGGCAGAGTACCCAGGCAGTCTGTGCCTCACAGGCTCAAAATGAAAAAGATATGGGAAAATAAATCAGTTAGGTTTCTTAGTGGTAAATGCCTCATTTTCTTGTTGTTTGCCCTTCTGACCCAATGGAACAGTAATGTGTATCCTCTCAGTGCATTCTGAATAAGGTTATTTACACTGCGCATCCTATGAGTGTCTGCCCTGTGCAATAAATCCTCAGCTCTAAAATGTGTGTGAGGGTGTAGACATTGTTACTGGAGGAATTAACCTTGTAAATGAGGAGCACCCTTATTGAAACCCTGGGTTTTGATTACTCCAGAGTGACACAGAGATACAGGCAGCTTTCTGCAGAATTATAATGATCAGCCTTGCAAATAGACATTACTGTGAATAAGTAATAGTATCTTGACAAGTGAAGAATTCTGACTTCATTTAAAAAATATCCCTGTGTTGGTTTGTAATCTTCAATGTTAACAGGAAAAAAGAAATATTGTGAATATCTCTGATATGTAGAATTAAGGACTTATTCATCAGTAGTGATCTCTCTTTTGAATTAGTTGGACTGAGCAAAGCCAAGAGGAGGATACATAGGCAGAGTGGAACCTTTTCAAGCCATACTGTCTGCTCCTCACAGCCTCCAATATGCCCCAGAGAGTCTATGACCCACCTTCCACTCAGCCACAATGATACAACTTCAATGATCACAGCTAAGACATACAAGGGTAAACTAGAATCTTATCAATGGCCTGATTCATTAAGATGTTTTAGAAATTGAAGGGTAAGATCAAGCTACTAAGTTATGGTTCAAAAACAAGTTACTAAGGACCAAAGAAGAAGCAACTATACTCTCAGTCAGGTAGTCATATATGCCTGAGACAGATCGCCTGACTTTAATTCCAACCATTTTCTTTCTTTTTTCTGAGTTTACTATCAATGTCTATTCTATTTTATTGGACTGAGCCTTCTCTGCTTACTTTATTTTATATTTTTATTTTTTAAATATATTTTATTGATTATGCTATTATAGTTGTCCCATTTTTCTCCCTCCACTCCCATCCACCCTGCACACCCTCGCCCACCCACATTCTCTATCTTTAGTTCATGTGTATGTGTCATACTTATACGTTCTTTGGCTTCTACATTTCCCATACTATTCTTACCCTCCCCCTGTCTATTTTCTACCTACCACCTATGCTACTTATTCTCTATACCTTTTCCCCCCTCTCCTCCTCCCATTGCCCTGTTGATAACCCTCCATGTGATCTCCATTTCTGTGGTTCTGTTTCTGTTCTAGTTGTTTGCTTAGTTTGTTTTTGTCTTTGTTTTAGGTGTGGTTGCTAATAATTGTGAGTTTGCTGTCATTTTATTGTACATCTTTTTTATCTTCTTTTTCTTAGATAAGTTCCTTTAACATTTCATATAATAAGGGCTTGATAATGATGAACCCCTTTAACTTGACCTTATCTGAGAAGCACTTTATCTGCCCTTCCATTGTAAATGAAAGCTTTGCTGGATAGAGTATTTTTGGATGTAGGTCCTTGCCTTTCATGACTTGGAATACTTCTTTCCAGCCCCTTCTTGCCTGTAAAGTCTCTTTTGAGAAATCAGCTGACAGTCTGATGGGAACCGCTTTGTAGGTAACTGCCTCCTTATCTCTTGCTGCTTCTAGGATTCTCTCCTTATCTTTAATCTTAGTTAATGTAATTATGATGTGCCTTGGTGTGATCCTCTTTGGGTCCAACTTCTTTGGGACTCTCTGAGCTTCCTGGACTTCCTGGAAGTCTATTTCCTTTGCCAGAATGGGGAAGTTCTCCTTTATTATTCAAATAACTTTTACATTTGTTGCTCTTCCTCTTCTCGTTCTGGTACCCCTATAATTTGGATGTTGGAATGTTTAAAGATGTCCTGGAAGTTCCTAAGCCTCTCCTTATTTTTTTGAATTATTGTTTCTTCATCCTTTTCTGATTGGATGTTTCTTTCCTCCTTTGGTCCACTCCATCGATTTGAGTCCCAGTTTCCTTTCCATCACTATTGGTTCCCTGTATATTTTCCTTTATTTCACTTACCATAGCCTTCATTTTTTCATCTAATTTGTGACTAAATTCAACCAATTCTGTGATCATCCTGATTACCATTGTTTTGAACTGTGCATCTGATAGGTTGGCTATCTCTTTGTCACTTAGTTGTATTTCTTCTGGAGCTTTGATCTGTTCTTCCATTTGGGACATTTTTTTTTTGTCTTGACATGCCTGTTACATAGTGAGGGGCAGAGCCGTAGGTGTTCACCAAGGCAGGGCAACCCATGTTCTGGGTTGTGATGCTATATGTGGGGCAGGGGTCCGAGAGGGAACAACGGCACTTGCTCTGCTCTCTGCCAGATTTTAGTCACTTCCCTTGCTCCCCCCAAACAAATTGGGCCTTTCTAGTGCTGATTCCTGTGTGTGTGTGTATGTGGGGGGGTGGGGGTTGTATACTTTCTAGGACCCTGTGGTTCTCTCCAACGAGCTCTCCTGTAAAGTTAAAAGTCTCTCCTGGAACCTCAACCCCCACAGGTGTTTTAAATCAGTGTTTTGAGGCTTTATTTCTCCGTGCTGGAGCCCTGGGTAGCGAGGTCTGTCTTGCTCCCCAGTTTTGCTTGTTTATCTGTGAGCAAATGCAGGACTACCCAGTCTGCCAGCCACTTGTGTACCATGCCCCTCCACAATCTGCTGCCTCGCTGGCTCCACCAGCCACAGCTTTACTGTGATCCCTCTCTGCCCAGCTGCCTGACTCCACCCTTACTACCAGTCTGGATGAATATGTCCACTTTAACTCCTTGGTTGTCAGACTTCCATATAGTTTAATTTTCTGTCAGTACTGGTGTTTTTTGTTTCTAAATTGTTGTTGTTCTTATTTTGGTTGTGTGAGCAGGCACAGTTTGTCTACCTACGCCTCCATCTTGGCCAGAAGTCTTTTATTTTTTTATTTTTGTTCAAGTACAGTTGTTTGCATTTTCACCCCACCACACCCCCACCCCACCCATCCCCACTTCCCACCCTTGAACCCACCCCCTTTGGCTTTGTCCCTGTGTCCTTCAAACATGTTTCTTGATGTCCCCCCATTATCTCCTATTATCCCTCTCCCTCCTCCTCTCTGGTTACTGTCAGTTTGTTCATTATTTCAATGTCTCTGTTTGTATTTTGCTTGCTTGTTATTTTGTTGATCATTTTCTAACCAAAGAAAGACCCTGAGAATTGATGTGGAACTTGGAGATTCTTCCTCTGCTTCTGTCTTCTCTAGTTCATGATAGCTATCTTATCTTCCTTGTACCTTGAAGAAACACAGAAGAAGATATTCAGAGTCAACAATTTAGAATATTAGAAAGTTTGGAAGCACAAGCTCATCCACCTATGTCCTTTAAACCTTTATATAAAACCCAACTACCAAACCTAAGCATCAAGGAATAGATGGATTAAGAATTTCCCTCTCTTCCATATGAATACTACAAAATTTATTGGACAAAATTTATTATCACAATAATAAATATAAATCCTACTACTGATCATGTTATATAGATAAAGCTACAGGGATATACTAACATGTGGAAATTGTACAGCTAAGATTTGTGCATTTCAGTGTCTTTAATTTTATCTCAAAAAAGATATATAAGTATGAATAATAATCAGTAGGGGTGCAGAGTGGGTGGAAACAAAGGTAAGACAAAAATAGCTGAATATTAATAATGTTTAACTGGGTGATAGCATATAAAAGTTCATTATACTATTCTATTTACCTTGTATATGTTTAAAGTTTCCCATAGTAAAAGGTTAAAAATACTAATTGTTTCCATTTTATTACCAACCCACAACCACACTTCTATCAATATGAAAATCATGATTAAAATCCACCTGTATGTTTAATATGTAATAATGCAGGTTGAGGATACCACCATCACTTAACCCAACCTGAGGGAAATGGCTTGCTTGATATTTTAAAATTTCTGGCTCTTTGCTTGAATAAACACGGGGCACTAAAGAAGCTTGCTCGTAATCATCAAATATTATTCTATTGCCCCAGAAAGTCAAGAGCACCAAGTAAACCACCTAGCACAGTTTGGGTTTTCTTGGTCTGCAGTGTTACATGTATTTCTTTACACCTTAAATAGATTGAGGACATCTAGATTTATTAAAGTTCTTTCACTATTGACTTAGCCTTTATTTATTCTACTATTTCCCACATTCTCAGATTAGAAATACTCAGGTTTTTTACGTTACGGTATCCCATTAAAAGTACCAATATGTAGATACTAAAGTCTTTCTAAAAATATTTACTTGATGTTCAAGTATTAGAATCATCCAACAAAGATAAAATGGCTTTATAAGTGGCTTGTTTTCATATTAAATGAGAAAGGGTTAGTGTTCAATAAATGTGTATTGAACACATTTGAATGTAGAAGAGATATTTAAATAAACAAAAGTATTTTATAATGAATTTCAGAGACAGAAATAAAGAAGAGCAGTAAAATACTTAAGCAATAAAAAAGAACATTTGAAAAGATTTTAAAATTAAGATAATTAGAAAGCATTTATGGAGATATTGTGGGCCAAGAAATGCCACAATATATTGAGGTTTTTAAAAAATTGCATATAATGTTCTTTGCTTCTAATAAGGTCTATTGGCTTAAGAGCTGCTAAGAGAAGTAGTCAAATCTCTAGGAAAAACTTGCTTTTGCCTACAACATATTTTATAATGGGGATAACCTTAGTTTAAGTTTGATTTTTGTTAAAATTAGTTTCAAAAGATCTAAATTTTGGAACCTAAAATAAGACAAAAAGTTTTGTGAAGCCTGAAATGCCTGGATAATTACTCTTCTCCATCCTTCACTCTTCACCTCCCCTTTAGTACAGCTTCTGTACCACACATTTGAGCAGCCACAGCAGGAGAGCTCAGAGAACCCTAACCACTCATCAACAAGGGTCGATGTCAAATCTGCACCAAGCAGTCTACACCATGTTTTCTCTTCATAATAAAGTGCAGCAATCCAAAAATTTTTGGTGTCAAAGGCTGACCTTAATAAGTTAAAATTTAGGCAAAATCAGCTGGTTTGGGGGTTCTATCATGACTCCTAGTGCCCAAGAAGTGCCCAGTCTGTCATCTCAAAGAGCGTTAGACACAGTCAATGCTCTCTTTTCTACAAACAGGAGAAAGAAGTACCCAGCCTGTTAAATTATACTGTGAAGACAACCTATCAATCAAATGACTGTGTCCATAACATGTAAAACATTCAGAAAAGTTCTTAATGAAACTTCCTTGAGTTGTATGCACTTTGTAAATGACTGTTATGACACTTAGCTTTGCAGCAGCAAATATTACTATATTACTAATCTAGGACGTACAAACATCAATAATTACACCATCTAGAAATTTGATTTCAGCAGTATATATATATTCTCATTACAGAGGAAGCATACTGAAGTTGACAGGGCATGCAGACTGACCATATAACCCCAATTTTCTCACTGACAACCTTGTGATGCCTTTTTTTATTCCAGGGCTATAGTTTGTTTTCTTCTTGGAATCAGCTTAACAATCAGTTGTAATGGAAGTTTTGCCCTAAAAAATGTTTACTCATGTGTTCGGTTGATTAGAAAATAACTAATGAAGTCAAGGTCACGGCTCATATTGGTAAGAAATCCATATGAAAGAAAGTATTCTACACCTGATATCTTCTGGAATGTCATGGGTCAAAGGGACAATGGCTTGAAGAGTGGTCAGAGGTACAGATCCTATTGGCTGCAGTGGACAGTCAGTGACATGATCATTCTTACCTTTCGGATTAGAATGTGTGAGTTGCTGAACTAGGTTTGGAAATAAGAAGAGGGGTGCAGCAACATCTCCACCTCTGAGCACCACACGACTCAAGTGAGGGAAGGAAGACTATGAAAGAGATAAATAATAAATGATGAACTATAGCATATTTTTAGGACAAATAGTGTAGCCAGTAAGCATGAAAGGAGTAAAAAAAATATATATTGCAATTTTTGGTGTAGTCAGAGGAAACTTCTGGAAGAGCCTCTTCTAGAGGCTAACCCTTTCACTAGCCCTTCTGAGCATGGAGAAGGCAGAGGGTGGGTACAAAGTCTCACCTCCACAGAGAAACTTGAGACCCTCCACCCAGGCAAAAACACAGTCAGGCTTTTCAGTGTGCATAGCAGGAACTCAAGTCTTGGTTTTATTCCAGTACCAATAAGCCTGTGGTTCATCCTTTAGTTCTCAAGGAAATGCAGGAGGCTGCAGTCACAAAAAAAATTTTCCTATTTAAAAACCTGCTGAGAAAAGTGCAAATCAAGGAAAATCATTAAAGCCTTCCACTCCTGAAGGCTTTTTAAGCTGTATCTTGGATCAAGTTAGAACTTCATAAAGCTATAATTCATGACAACTTAGCTTAGTCTCTCACATGTCCTTCAGTGAATTATGCTTTAAAATTAAGCTCTCTGAGTAGGACAGTCATTACCAATGGCTGAAGAGCAGGGGAAATGTGGAGATGTTAGTCAAAGGTACAAACTTTCACTCATAAGATAAGTAAGTTCTGGGGATCTAGCATACAGAATGGTGACTATAGTTAATACAATACATATTATATACTTGAAACTTGCCAAAAGAATATATCTTAAGCATTCACACCAGAAAATAAGAATAATAATGTGAGGTTACATGAGGTGATTGGGTGATGGTTAGGTTAATTAAGTGGGATGGATGAGGAAGGGCCGAAGATGAAGACAGAGATGCGAGGTTGAAACAGATCACACATAGTCCCGGAGGTGATGGTGGAAAGTGGCATCGTATTCTCCTTATAGTGGGAAGCAGCAAAAGACAATTTTAAGCAGAGGCCATGGCTTACTTTTTTAAATAGTCACTCTACCTTCCATATGGAACTTGAATTGTGCAGGACTAAGAGTGGGGTGGGGATGCAAGGTAGGTGGCCATTGCAGAAGTTTGTGCAAGAGACTTGGAGTGGTGGAAGTGCAAGTTTGTGAAGTAATTGGTTTGGGGAAACATTTTAGATAGAAAATACTGATTTTCTCTCTGTTCACATACATTTTTTAAAACGATTTCTAACATAATGGTATTCTTATGCATATGAATTCTATTGTCTCAACTTTGAAAGCAGGTAGGACATAAATACAAAGTTTTAAGTAAAAGAACATGTGTGTCCGTGTATCTGTGTGCCTGCATATGTATGAAGGCAGGAGCTCGGTAGCAGCAGCATGAATATGCATGTGGAGGGAACAAAAGCCAAGAATCCAACAGACCTGCCTTCAAACTTGTGCTTTTAGATTTCATTTTCTTTATATTTAACAGGGTGTGAGCATTAATAGCTACCCTTTTGGTGGTATGAAAATAGAGCTAATATTAAAACTGCACATTACAATGTCTAGCACTCAGGTGGCAAACTCAAGGCCCGCATGCTGAATCTGGCCTTCCGTCTTGTTCTACCCAGCTTGGCACCTTGTTTCTACCTGGTGGCAGTGCCAACCTCTTGCTTAACTGTTAAGGAGTAGTTACATTATACAGTCCTAAAATTACATTCGGCCCTTTGAAGGCAACCTCGAGGCTGATGTGGCCACAGGTGAAAATGAGTTTGACACCCCTGCTGTAGCACAGTGAAGATGGGAAGCAATTGCTTGGGATTAAAATGGGGAGGATCTTGGATATCATACCATGGGAAAAGATCTATGGATTTATGAGAAGTAGGGTAAGGTGCCAATCAGTGTTTTAGGAAAGTAGCAGTAGATAGTCCTAGAAGATAATATATAGAGAGGAAAGGCCAGTTATGAGATTTCTGCAGTCTTTACAACATACATATTAGAAAGGGGAAGAAGAGACCTCATTTTCACCACTGACTGACAAACAGGAGAATGACTTATCTCAGGTCAAACTGCAAATCAGGGGCAGAAATGAGACTGGGCTGGAAAATCATGTTTCATTCGCTAAGTACACTAATTCTCTAATCCCCTGATGCCCACAGTTTACCAAGACCTCCCCTGAGACCTTTAGTTTACCATGTCATTAGAACAAGTAAAAATTTCTACAAACACCTAAGAGGAAATATTGTGATCAATAAATGTGAGAATTTAAAAGTTACGGTGATTAGCAAGGAGAACAGACTATCCTATGAAAACAAAACAGTGACTTAAGATGCTTTAGGAGAATATTACTATAATTTCATAGGGCACATTCACATAAGGTATATGTGAGTGAGTCAGTATCCAGAACAGGTAAGGAGTAGTAACTCCCATGAACTTCCTGCATTCACACTGCACCAGACCTAGAGATGCACCTTTCAGGACAGAATACAAAGAACCTATATGACAAAGTCTAAATAACCCTGATTTTTAAAATTTGAGACTATAATCCTTAAAATAGCTCATCAAAATTATCCTCCTTACTTCCAAGTTATGACTAAAAATAGGACTAGTCTATTTTTGAGTATCAGACCAAGACTGATGGACACACAGATCAGAAAGTCTCCTTCAAACAACAGTCACTCACAAAGAAAAGGCCTTACTTAAGTTCTGCCATTGATCCCCACTGACAAAGGCTCTCCCCTCGACCAGACTTCAGTTAGTCTCCTCTCAGTCTTTTCTCCATGAGATCTTGACTTTGGCCTTCCATGTCCATCCCTGCTAACGCCAGTTTTATCAAAAATTCTGCTGTATCATCTCTGCACCCTCAGTATCTGATCACCTGTCATATCTGACCAAGCTCTTCACCTCCCACTCCCACTCCAGTATTTGATCATCTTGCCATCAGCAAAAATCTTATTAAATTGGTTTATCAAGAATCCCTCTACCCTTGACATCTCCTCTTAGTAGTTTTCTGCCCACTGACTCTCTCACTCTGCTCCTTGGCTGGACATCCCTACTTCTGTTTGGTGTACATTCAGTTCCCCATTGAAGTCTCTTTTCCCCCATTGTGCCAATACAAAGTAAACTTTGTCTTTACCACCTTTAACTAGTGTCTGGCTCTGTTTTTCTTTGACTCTAGACAGGAGCTCTCCTGACATTTTGTGTAACACCATTAATTCCCCTGACGAGGTGAAACTAGCACTGGGCATGCACAAGGTCAATGGTCAAAAGAGGTTTGTTGGCTGTCACTTAATAGAAGGGTATGAAAAGTAACTGGGAGGAGTGGTAGAAGTGGTTGAAAAGAAAGTAAGAAATCTTTCATTCTTATTTTCTCCCTCTTTTCCTCCTTCTCATTAAGTATGATTTCTTATGTGTTTGTCCTTGTTGCTAAACATTATATCTATATTATTTTACTTAATCCTCACAACAAACCTATGAGACATGAACTGTTTCAGAAATGAGGCCACTGAAGCTTAGTTAGTCAGTGGTGGTGCCATGACTCTAGTTACTTGAGTCTAAAGCATACTCCTTTAGCCACTATGCTTAGAAAAGTTGCCAGATGGAGAAGTGGAGCCCATGTGCCCACCATACAGAGGATGAAAAGAGAAAACAGCATGTTCATGAATCACAGAGAAGTTTAGTATAGGTTGTGGCAACAGAAAATGGGGTAGGGCTATGCAACACCAATATATGCACCCCTATGTTCATAGCAGCTGTAATATTTGCAATAGCCAGGATCTGACAACAGCCAAAGTGCCCCCCAGGATGAAAAAGCTTGGTACCTTTATATAATGGAATACTGTGTGGCCATGAAAAAGGAGATCTTATCTTTTGTGACAGCATGGATGGACCTAGAGATTATTATACTAAGCAAAATAAGTCAGAGAAAGACAAATATCATATGATCTCACTTATATGTGGAATCTAATGAACAAAATAAACTGATGAACAAGATAGAACCAGAGGCATGGAGACATGAAGACTGACAGCTGTCAGAAAGGAGAGGAAGAGGGGAGGACTTAATGAAAGTAGGTGAAAAGATTAACCAAAGAATATATATGCATAGCACATGGACACAGACAACAGTGTGGTGAGGTCCAGAGGAAGGGGAGGGTGAGGTCTGGGCTGAGATAGGCAAAGGGGGGAGGGAAGTGAAAGATGTTTGTAATAGTATCAACAATAAAATTTTTTTAACTTTTTTTTTTAAAGCAGGCTTTAAGGAGATAGCCATCATTACTCCATCTGAATGCTACCTCTGCTAACACTGTGATCTTAGGGAAGTTACAGATCTCCTCCCAGCCTCAGTTTCTTTATCTGCTCTGTGTCATAGAAGCAATTACTCATATTATTACCTTATTTCTTGAATCCCAAAGGACAAGGATTGTATTTGATGTTTCCAAAAATCTAGATTTCATATAATGAATATAAAATAATCTTTTCATCTGAAAGGCAGAGGAGTAAGATCCTATCCAGCTGCTTTGTTCTGAGAAGAGAAAACCAGTCTGCCTAAAGGAGTTTTTTCATTAACTCCTTTCAGTTCTTGACATTGGAAGCATCACATGAAACTTAATTTTCACTGAAATATGGGCCTCTAATTATCACTTAAATGTCTTTTAAAAAGGTTACACTATGAGGTCTATGAAGTGGCTTGTGTATGCAGAAGACTGCCTATCACATCCAGGTGCAATTACAGACGGAAGGCATCACCAGTGTTTCGAAATAAATCATAAAGCTTTTGAAAGTAGTGAAGCATAGCATGGCTGATTCATGCAATATGAAGGACTACCACTGGCCACTAACATCTGCTGGCAAGCGCATCTACTAGGTGTCTAAGAGGAGCTATTAAATTGCCAACAACATGCAATTCAATTAAAGAAAACACTGGAACTACGAATTAACAAGAAGCAAATGTAAACAAACCATCACAAATGACAATGTCTATCTTTGAGGAAATTGGGAGCGTGGGTTATGAAAAGCAGCACATCGAAATCAGTTTCCAATAGCCTAAGAGAATCAGAAGGATCATTCCATCCTGACTATAAGGAAACCTTGAGTTTTCAGTTTGTCATATTAAAAAAGATTAAAATGTGTAATTATATTGATTAAGATAAGCTATTATTAACTCATAAAACAAATGTTTGCATTTTGTAGTCACGTACAAGTCTTTTACGAAATTAATTTTGTGTCTTACAATAGATGGCATCTTTGAGAAAAAGTAATATGATGTTATCATTATTAGTGTGTAGGGGGGTATTAGCTTCCTTATTGTGGTTGTAACAAATGACCACTAAATTAGTGGCTTAAACCAACACAAATTAATTATAGTTCTGGAAGTCAGAAGTCCAAAATAAGTTTTATGGGGCTAAACTCGGAGTGTCAGCAGGGCTGCCGTCCCTCTGGAGGCCCAAGGAGAGAATCCATTCCTTGCCTTTCCAGCTTCCAGAGGTTGTCTCCATCCTTTGGCCTGTGGGCACTTCCCATTTCCACAGCGTAAGTCTGACCTCTGCTTCCATCATTGTGTCTCCTTGTCTGACTTTTCTACCTCCCTCTGTCCCTTGTAAGGACCCATGTGATTACATTGGGCCCTTTTGGATATTCCAGCATAATCTCCCCATCTCAAAACCCTTGATTTAATCACAACTGCAAATACTTTTTTTGCCATGTAAAATAACAATAGTCACAGAATCTGGGGGTTAGGACCTGGACATCTCTGGGGGCCCATGATTCTACTTCCATAAAAGATAATCTGGAGGTGAATTGTTGAGATCTTTGCTTACCATGTCAAAGATTTGGACTTTAGACCATAAATGTAGAGTATCGATGAAGGTTGTCACCTACTTTATGAGTCTTTTTTTCCCTTACCCCACTGAAGTCTTTTCCATCATCTACCAGGGGGGTCCAAACTTTTTGGTGTTTCTGGGACCCACTGAAAGAAGAGTTGTCTTGAGCCACACATTAAATACATTACAACACATAATCACCAAAAAAACTCATAATGTTTTAAATAAATGTATGATTTTGTATTGGGCCATGGGCTGCAGGTTGGGTGCCTCTACATCTGATCTAAATTTATATTGTTTCTAATCTCACAACTCGGGTATGTTTTCTACTGCTGTGTTCTTCATCTTCTTCTCTCCCTTTTCATTGTCCTTATTAAGAATAGTATTTCCACACCCTGCAGGTGTGGCTCAGTTAGTTGGAGCATTGTCCCATAAACTGAGAGGTTGTAGGTTCAATTCCCAGTTATGACATATATCTAGGTTATAGGTTTGACCCCCAATCAGGCAACCAGTCAATGTTTTTCTCTTGCATTGTTTCTCTCCCTCTCTCTCTAAAAAAGCAATGAAAAAATGTCCTTGGTCAAGGATAAAAAAGAAGTAGTCTTTTAAGGCCCTGACCAGTAGCTCAGTTGATTGGAGCACCATCCTGACGTGTCAAAGTTGGGGGTTTGATTTCTGGTCAGGGCACATGCAGTATGTAACCAATGAATGCATGAATAGCTGGAACAGTGGGTCAATGTCTCTCTCTCTCTCTCTCTCTCTCTCTCTCTCCCCTCTCTTGCCCTCTGCCTCTCTTTTTCTAAAAAAAATCAATAATAATAATAATAAAGAGTAGTCTTTTGAAAGCAAGACGCTACCCACTTAAAAAGCTTTTCCCAAGTCAAAATCTGCCACATGTGGACATATCACTATCTCCTATCCCCTTTCAAATTGTACTTTGTGAAACTCAGAAATCTACAAATGTGACACGGAGACAATATCTTTAGGGAAGGCAGCTCCATGTTTAAATGAAAGGGTCAAACCACAACACCAGGCTCATTCTCGGAGACATGGACGACCACATCCTGAGGACTGGGCTCTGGTTCTGGTTAATGTCACCAATCCCATATTGAAACCACTGCAGGAGCTCTGTGGAGTCTGAGGGTTACTCTTAATTCTGCTAACAACATCAGTGGTCAATGGACAACTTTTATCACTTTCTTCAAAAATAAAGGAAGGAAATGAAAAACAAAAATCTATGTCAATGAAACTTTTAAAGTTTCCAATTTAAACATAAAAGCCAGGAAATGCAAGTTAAGTATCTCAAGAGAACATTAGCTTGTTCATATTTCATGTGCTTCATTTTAAGGTATAACACTTAACAGCATAATTAGCAATCAAAAATATTTTATCTGTGCACTGTGGGTATTTGATGTTATTATGAGATCCTTAATTTTTGCATTTCCTGACTTTTGTGTTTAAATGTATAACCTTAATGTTGCATTATTGTTGTGTCTTACATTAGTTATTGATGGCTTGTAAATGAAATAGATGCCCTAGCAGGTTTCTACCTCCAACTTCCGTAGATAATTTCTGCAGACACACATTTTATGGACCAACATTATAGAAGCTCTATAAAAACCATAATGGAAAACAACACAATTCGTGCTGAAACGTGTGGGGGTCCTAAAAGGTTTTTCACTTTGTAACAATTATGTTGAATCTCTGAAAGGTTGTTACTTGTTATGCTTCTTTATGTCATCACATCGATTTTACCTTGCATTGAAAACATATTTGAAAAAATTAAAACTCCACAGCAATTTTCAACGTATCAAAGACTTTTTAAATGTTGCCTTATAAGGCCTACATTATGTTGTTCTCTCAAAAATTCACCAAGACCCCAGGTAAAGGTCAGTGAGCCCATACTAAAAGGTATGCTAATCATAAACATCATTCCCTTGATATTCATGATTTTCCACGGACACATTTTGGTGGCAGACGACAAAGTGATAGTAGTTTAAATATCAAAGATATTTTTAATTAAAAGCTTTACAAACTCAAAACTCAAGCTTTCACATACAATAAGTAGTTTTATAAAGAGAAGACGAAAAATTCCATAGGACAGATGCAATGTCTCAGTATCAATTTACCTGGTGGCAAGTCAAGTAAGAAAGATTTCTGCTGCATCTATGCACCCTCAGACAGCTCCCCACCCCACAAACCCCAACGCAATACAGAAGAGTAGACAAGATTCAAACCCCCTAACTTCTAGTAATTTCTGTCTAAATCCAAATGTTATTAAATTAAAATATTTTTATTCCTCGTAGAATACTCAGAACAGTTTGTATACCAGCAATTGTTGGATCAGTGGATATATGATATAAATATCTGTTCAATGCAAAAGCAACTATGAGAAATTACTTTTTGGCCACGCCCTCTGATTTTACTGGAACACTGAGGCCGTGAAACAGTACAGCTGCTCAGGGCTGTCCTGGGCCAGCAGTGGCTGCCGTGATGTCTCAACTTATCCATTAGTCATCTGGGAAAGAAACACTGGGATTTTTGGTGTTAAGTGTTCACATGTCCTCGTCCAATTTTGATCTTAGAAAACTTTAATTCTAATCTATAATTATAATAAACAACACAAATATGTACAAATGTGTTTCTCCTCAAAGTCATGATTACTTCAGTATCCGCTAAAATATATATGCACCAAAAGTGTGTGTGTGTGTGTGTGTGTGTGTGTGTGTTTAAATAGAGAAAATAGAAGCTAGTATGTCCCTTCCCAGATCTCAAGCAAATGTTTTCCAAATTTTTCCTGCTCAATAATTTATGATTCTGAGGCATACAACATACAGAATATATTCTCTTGAACTATGGTTTATTGTATCTTTTTATGTTTTATATTAATTTTTATTTTTTATATATTTAATTTATTGGGGTAACATTGGTTAATAAAATTATAATTTTGCTATCAATTTCAGGGGTACAATTCTATAACATATCATCTGTATATTGTATTGTGTGTTCACAACCCCAAGTCAAGTCTCCTATTACCATTTATTACCTCCTTACCTTCTCCCACTCCACCTTCTTTCTGGTAATTAACATACCGTTTTCTGTGTCAGTAAATTGTTCTCTCTCTCTCTCTTTTTTTTTTTTGCTTAATCCCTTCATTTTTCATCCAGTCCTCCAAACACCCAATCCTCTGACAACTGCCAGTCAGTGAGAACATTCAAGCTATTGGTTCTTTTCCCGTGGGAATCTCTGTGAGGTTGCTTATGTTTTCTCCAGCATCTCGACTGTTCTAAGACTGAGTGTCCCAAGAGAGCTAAGAAGAGCTATATCACCTTTCACAACTAGCTTCACGACGTCATCTCTGCTGTAGTAACAAGTCCACCCAGAGTCCAAGAGATGGAATGCAGACACCCCAACTCAATGGGAAGAACATCAGAGAATGGACAGTGAGATGGGCGATATCACTGTGGCTCTTTTTGAAATGTACACTCTCATTGTACCCAAGCAAATTTTTCAAAAAGATATGATTTTCTCTTGGCACCTGCTGATCAAATTTCCTCTTCTTGCTTCAAGTGTGGGGCAGATTTAAGCAGAGTTAAGTAAATAAAATATACCTTATACTCTAGTCTTAGATAAGTCTTTGAAGTACTTTATAAAACTTTCTGCAAGTCTAATGAATTTATTTGCAGGATTTAACTATGGAAATGAGACTCCATACACTTCTTTCAAACACACACACACACAAGCAGAAGGTCAGCTCTTCAGCTTGTATAAATGAGTTAAGAAAGTCATGATATCAGCAAACCGAAAGAGAAGCATGTGTTAAATGGATTATTTCTTCTTCTTGATGCTTTCCCAAGGAAATAAAAATTGACTTAGTCTGTAACTTAAAAAGAACATGAGGTTTCTTTCTAGTACTTTTATTTGAGAATCTAGAATATCACTGGGCTCGCAGATTTATGGTTTGAGATGCTTCTCAATTTTAGCAGTTTAAACCTGCCTTTAAATTGCTTTACTTTGCAACATTCCAATAAGCTCTTACAGTTTGGGATATTGATCTAGACACGTGGCTATGAGTGACGAGTTAAATAGCGTGTGGCAAGGAAAAGACAACCTGTGGTGTGCACCACTGCCCATCTCGGCAATCAATTGAGAACACCACAACTACATCAGCGCTGTAGAGATCTATATCTATCATAAAGACCCGTAGCAGCAAGCCATGCGTTACATGTTTGTTGAGCTTTGATTTGATCTTCAGCTGCTCGAGGAAGGAGCTGACAGGCAGCCTTAATGGAGACATCTGCATCATGAGAAACTGCTTGGGTAATGCACACAACTTAAACACCTGTTGTTTGATCTAAATATCTGAGTATGCCAGACTTAACTGAATTAAAACTTTCAAGACATGTCTTTATGGATTTTATAACACATATGCCCTGTTTCTCAGCAGATTGTTAGTACAGATATGATTAGGAATTGTGGTTACATGCTGTTATAATATTTCCCTTGATAATATGCTAGTTTTAACAATTTTTTAAAATAGGAAAGACTTCAAGGAGAAATCAAGTTGAGGTTTGAAAATCAGAACTTGCTTTGAAGCCACTTAGAATAGAAAGAACACTGTTATTATATTGTGTGTTTATTGCTCAGGCTTAAAATTACCTTTGTGGGAAAAGCACATGATTTTTACATAGATTGTATATTTGGGGTGGCTTAGAGAAGTCTCCAGGAGGCTGCTGGGACCTAATTCCCTCCTTCAACAAGTCATGCCTTGTCACTGTGGGGGAAGAAGCACTTCTCCTACTACTCTCCTAAGGCCTCCCTGGGGTCCCTGTAGCAAAACCACATTAACAAAAGAAAAACAAACAAGTTTATTAACATGTATAACTCATGCATACATAAGAGGTTCCCCAGGGGAAATGAGTAACTCTGCAAGGTGGCTTAGAATTCAGGCTCAAACACTATCTTAACAGAGGAGGGCAAAGGGTAATGTAGATCTCTGAATGTACAGGAAATGATTTTTAGGAAAAATAGATCAGAGGTATAGTAGTTTGTAACAAAGTTTGTCTGGGTGTGCTGTCAACTTCTAGTCTCCTGTGCTGCAATGAGTCAGTTCCCCACGAATAACGTGAGTCCCCCTGGAGGGGTCAGTGCCAACTGAGCTTCTCTCTTTAAGCGGACAAAGAGGAATTCAGAGACAGCCACTCTCTGCATTGGCTGTTTTTCAACTGCCTTCAGCTCAAGACAATATAAAAAAGTGGAACATTTTGGAATGACATATCCTGAACTCTTATAGTCATGTATTGAGCTGGCACATTCTGCCATCCTTCAGCACTAACTCCACAAACTGACAAACCCGCCAATATAACAAGGAGGGTATGTCCCATTAGGCCTCATTTACACGGACTGTTCAGAGGCCTTCCTCAAATCCAAAATGCATTTACATTTTTTCAATATCCAATATGCTATCAACCTTACCATTTTCACATAGTGCAAATAATTCTTTTTTCAAACAGCACCAGGAAACCATGACATTCAAGATCTCTAAGAATATAATCATTAACTTTCTGTTGTACTATCCAAAGGCCTGGCTAGGAAAAAAAGATATTAAAAGTGACCATCCAAGAATATGTCATCCATCTGAATCTTGAGTTATAAATTAAATTGGTCCTATCTTTGTATCAAGTTATAGAACCAGAAAGCTGTACAAATGGGCCACATTAACCTAGACCCATGCAGAATCACTTTCTCTGAGTTATGTCTCGATATTCAGCCCTAAAGTTACACCTGGAGTCTAAATGAGAAAGAAACATGAAGCATGCTGCCAGGGTACTATAAAGTCAAACTAGAATTATGCCTTTTAGATTACTAAGAACTCCCTACATTGAAATGTGTTAAATAGAAAATACAATATTTCCTTTTTAATGTGGCTTGAAGTAGCTTGGGCATGACAAAGACATGGTTCAACCTAGAATCTTTCTTCATTTAGGTAGCTTGGAAGAGTCTAGTGGAAAGTAATAGGACCTAAACACCCCCCACCAAGAATTAAATAACTAACAAAATAGAAACAGACTCCTGGATATACAGAACAGACACAACTGTCAGAGAGGAGGGGTAAGGGGCTGGGTGAAAAAGGCAAAGGGATTAAGGAAAAAAAAAAACCCTCAGAGACTGACAACAGTATGGTGATTACCAGAGGGCAGTAGAGGGAGACAGGAAAATTCACTAAATTAATTGTAAAGGAATAAAACATAACAACTGAAACTGAGTAGCGGCAATCTGTCCCGTGCCAAGGCATTGCAGCCCTATTCATACTTCGTAAGGACTGGGCCTCTTCATTTACTTCACTAACTTACTCGAACCATATGGACACTTCAGTGTGCAGCCCGTGTCCACAGCAATGAAAGAATCACAAAGGGAAGGTAGTGCAACAAACATGATGTTGCGAGGAAATGAAGCATTTGCCTAGGAAAGATAGCTTGAAAATTGGAGGTTTGGATTACTAAACACCGAGACAAAGGTAAGACCTGGGGGTAAAAGTAGGAACATTAAGTAAAAGACAAGCTCCCACCTCCTCGATCATCATCTGATACTAAGGTTAGCTATTGCTTGGATCATAAAATTAAAAAGTCTCTTCTCTAAAGTATTCCCCGAATGCCAAAAAATTTCTCAAATTCTGAAATTTTTAAACATTTAAACAGTAGCATATGTGCCCAAATGCTCTAAAGTAAGCCAATCAAAAGTCCCAAATGTGCACTAAACTTTGATGTGCTTCTTTATTGTTTTGTTTTTAAATATGAACTGGCAGCAAGCATGAGATATTTGAGGCAAGCCCTCAACACAGAGAACCTAATGGTAAACAGAAAAATGCATTCCAGAGGAAATGGACATAATGCAGGACTTAGAAGACAACAATAAAAAAATGGAAATAACATCCTCAAAAATAAATTAGTGTATATGGAAATAAACATATACACTAATGTACTTAGGTTGATAGATGCTAGATCATGTACTTAGGTTGATAGATGCTAGATCATTGATGACAGATAGATGATAGATAGATGATAGATAGATAGATAGATAGATAGATAGATAGACAGACTGTGGTAGAGGAGAAGCAATAATACTTCTTCAAATTAAAAAAATGATAGCTTAAAAAAGTAAATTAAAATAATTGAGTGATAAAACATTTAAAATATTACAAAAATTCTAGAAAAAGAAAATAGAAAATGGGAGAAAATTCAAAAGATACGAGAGCATATGAATGTGCTCCATCAAACCAACCAGAGTTCTGGTGATCAAACCACAGTAGACAAAGGTAAGAAAATCATAAAAGGAAAAATGAGGGAGAATTACTCAGAACTGAAGAATATGACCTCAAGATTGAAATAGCAGAATAAGTGCTCAATATAATGAATGGAAAAGTAGCCACATGCAGACATTGTATAGTAAAAATTTGGAGTGCCAAAGATAGAGAAAAAAGTCAAAATGCTTCAGGGAGGGGCTGTAAAACTTATGTACAAATGAAGGAAAAGACCAACAGAAGACATCATCAATACCGCACGATAGAAAATGGTATAGTAATGCCTTCAAAACAGGAGAGAAAATGATTCTTCACCTAGAAGGAAATCCCAGGATTATAGCTTTCAATCAAGAACCAGCATCAATCATTAGAGCAAGAAAACCATCTACTGATTAAGGCTAGTGGTCTCTGAGAAAGGGGTTGAAGAAAGAATACCTATTTTTTTTTTAATGAAGATGAGATACAAAATACTATAGAAATGGTAGCAGGCATTTCAATGCCCAAAAGCCTGATCTTCTTTTCCATTCACTATCTTCATAGAGTCAGATTAATGTGAAAGTGCATATTAGCTATCAAAATTTAGAACAGCTGCAGGTAAGATATGAAAAATATGCATGTTATAAAATGGAATATGTGTTCACCAAGCTTGAATGCAAAAGTTAAAATGACAGAAATTGGAAGATGCAGGAGAGTGGGAGATAAGGGTGTGGGGGCTAATATTTTTGTTTTACAAAGTGAGGAGTCAGAAAGTACAACTCATAGGTAAACTGTAAGAAAAATAATGTAAGTATATAAATTGAAAGTAGAAAAATAGCCAAAAGATGATTCAAAAATAATAATGTAAATGAACAGAAGGATGGAGGAAATGTTGGGGGAGAGTAGATGGCTAAATCCTTGTTATCATGGCAGAAAATAAGTAGATGTCAAAAAGTCATTCATCAAGACACAACAGCATAATCATATTATTTAGAAATGCTAAGATGACAAACAGGACAAACAGCTGAAACAATTAAAAATGTATACTTCTGGAGAGGAAGATGAGGTAGGTAAGTCTTGTTTTTATCATAAATAATTCTGCATTACTTTATTTTTAAACAAGTATATATATTTCTTTGATAACTAAAAAACATTAGCTTGATTAAATATTTACAACTGCAAAAATGTAATAACAAATGTATTGTTTAATATTTAATATATTAACCTTTTAAGTATTATGGTTTCCATGTATCTCTCATATACCTGTTTAATTGTAAAGCCTAGCTCTGGGGCTATGAGACCTATATGCTTTTTTTTTTTAAATCATTTTATCCAATTTATTCTAAAATACCAAGGAAGATGGAAACACCTTAGTTTCTGAAATTGCTGATCAAAAATAAGCTTCCAACTTAAGTATATCTTTCCTCAAGAATTTTACAAACAATTTCAGACAAAAAATTAATTCACACACAAAGAAAGAATGAAAAATACTTAAAAGTGTATTCATAGAATTATGGAGTGATGGGTAACCCTTTGGTGGTTTCTGGAGAAAAATTCTCAAACCTGGCTACACAATGGAATTGCCTGTATTTGAAAAAATTAACCCCATTAAATCAACTACCTAGGGTCAACTTTCCAGGCATGGCTATTTCAAGAATAGCATCCAAGTGAATTTAAAGTGCCACTAGTGTTGACAACCAAAGTCCTAAAAAATGGGGCTACTTTTGAGTGTTTCAACAAAGAACCTCTTCCAAGCATTTCTGGGTGATTTATAGGTTTCTTTGGAACCTGAAGAAAAATCAGTTGAGAAATGCAAAAACAGAAAAAAGTAATTCTCCCGTAAGAATTAAAACATAACAAACAGTGTAGAGAGAGCACTGGTACTAAGGATTCAACTAGTCAACTGGAAGTGGGAGCAGGAAACAGTGATGGGAGACTCAGAATTCTGGAAACTGATGGGAGAGGGAAGAGAGGTTTCCTGTAGGGTGTGGCTATTGTCATGATATAAGTGTGTGTTCATAACCTTCTTTGCTACAAACAATGAGTCATGCTTACAAATAAAATAAATATTAATAAATGTATGTGCATGTGTTATATAAATTTAAACCAATCCTATGAGCAATGTCATAAGAGATAACAAGTTTAATAAACAAAATAAGTCCTTATATTGGCAATTTTAGTACATGATACTGTATAGTAAGTGATGTTAACTTGGCTAAGATTCAGAATGTTCCATTACTTGAATATAACCCAGTATTCTTTGCTGGTGTTTAAGTATCTTTGAGTATGAATACGCACTATCAGTTACAGTTCTTTGTAAATACTACTAACTTAAATCTTTCATTTGTATTTGTAATATTTTTAGATATCCATAAGAACTATGAAGAATGTTGGAAATATTTTAAGGGTCATTTATAATCTGTTCAAGCTCCAAAGTCCCCAGGAATGACAAATTCATCAGCAAATCCTGAACATTATTATCTATTGTGAATTTGGAAATATTACACCTTTCCTTTATCCTAGTCATTGTAGTACCAATTGTGGGTAAGTGCTTTAAAAATCAAGTCTTTACACTTCTTTCAAATGCAGTCTTTTTGACTGGTGAGACAATGGACTTTGTGAAGAGGTATGTGTGTGTGGTGTCAGGGGGTGGGTGGCCTTAGCATTGGGCCAAGGAGGAAACAAGTGGACAGTTGTGGGGAGACACTGAAGGGAAATGTCTACATGGATGCAGTCACTAATAAAGAAACTGAGGCAGGGAAATACTAATTCTCCTTCTGAATTCACAGAAAAAAATTTTATCAGCCATTTATCTCCCTAGTCCTTCACTTAGTCTGCTTTCTTTTTCCCATAATTTCTAAAACAGAAGAACCTCCAATTCCAACCTGGAAAGAGTATTGTAACAAGATCCCCCATGTTCGTGAGGAAAGAAATGGCCAAACCCGCATCAGAGAAATAGCCATTTCAATCTTTGATAATGCTTCATCTTCTCCATTGAATTTGTAATTGCCTTATTTTCTTTTCTCAAATTCTGGTAATATAATATCATCTACTATGTTTATCTTGTCACCTTGTCCATCAAGACAAAGAGAACTTGAGAACTAAGTGCTACAATTAGTTGCAGTACAAACATTAGGCCATTTGTATAGCCTAATTATTATACCTTCTTTTATGGTTCATATTTTGATAGTCCTGCTTTAGATATTATTGTATTTCTGTGTTTGATGGTAAACCACCTCAATGGAGTACTAAGAAGCAGAAGAGAACACACATTTTGGAAGTATATAATTTTTCATACCATTTCCATACTTTATATAATGCTCAAAATTACCCTATGAGGTTTGTGATGTTATTTCTATTTTACAGATACAAAAACAGATTCAGATGGTTTTAATGTACTTGCAAAGAAAATTAAACCTAATTCTCTGTAAATCCAGAGCTGAAATTGAAGCATAGATGTTTCTTACTAAAAAGCCCATATTCTCTCTACTGCACTGGAAAACAACACCATTTTTCTTTCCACAATTGCAGTTGCTATCAGAGAATCAAGGACAGATGTTTTACCTGGTTGTGATTATGGTATTATTAGAGTAGATATAAGCATATTCCCTCCACCCCCCCAATGCCCCTCTCTCTCTGTCTGAAACACACACACACACACACACACACACACACCCACACACACACATACCCCTAAACTCTAAAAGATACATGAGCAAGACAAGGCAGGAAAAGCAAAACATTCACAAACTGGTTCTGAGCCCCTGCTTGACTCCTGCACAATGACTTCTTTGTTCACTCTCAGACCAGCCTAGGAAAGCTGCAAAAATGGACATCAGGTCTTGAGGTCCATGAAAATCAAGACAGGGAGTGAGGATTCTCCCCACTGGTAAACTCTGAAGAGCTGAAGGACGAGGGTACAAAGTACGATCAGAGGCTTCTCCAAAGTTTTGGCATATGCGAAGACTGATTTATTTTTTAACTTTCTCTACAATGCTGTGGATCTACCCCAAAAGAACAAAAATGGGAAAATTTATCTCTCCGTTGTAATACTGCCAAACTGAATAAGATTATTAAAATATGAGAGGGGGAGATTAAAATAGATGAATGTATAAAATTAAACTGTTAATAGATAAGTCTAAAATGTTAAAAGTGGGTAAATTCCCATGAAATAAATTCTCTACAAATATAAAACTTTGGATTTTGTCTATTATGGTCTCCTTGTAGAAACAGAAAAGGAAAGCACAGTCACATAGCTTCGATTTCCCTTCACTTTACTGGAGAGATACTGTACAGTAGATATTAGAGCAGTTTGCTATCTGTGATTAAATGCAATCAAAGCAAATGCTATTAAACACAATGAAACATTATGCACTATTGTAATCACAGAAGCACAATTTAAATAATCCACAAAAGTTTTGAAAAGCAATAAAAATATTCTTATAGGATTTAAAGCTCCATTTGCTCCTTTTCCCCATAACTGATAGATTCATCTATCTATTTATTTACTTAAGTACTATAATCAAGGGAACTGCCCCATCGTCACCTTTCATTAAAGGTGGTCTCAAGCCGAACACAACAGAAGGAAGCCATGATTGTGCTGTGCATCTCTGCTACTAGACACGCCCTAGACACAAAGACTCCCCTAGGGGACTCACAGACTCCCGAGGACTCGCACTAGGCACTAGACTTCCCTACTAGACATGAAGGGAAATAGTTCCATCACTGATTAAAAAGATTTTTATAATTAAGTGGGCTTTACTTAAACTAGTAAAACTGACTAGCAAAAATATGTTCTTCTGCCTTATTGAGAATTGGCAAGCCCTGGTTTGTGTCCCGGATTTTTTAAATAGCTATTTTTTAACTTTTTTAAAAAATTGTAAATAGTTTTCCTACATCCAGAGCAATTATTTAGTTTGAAGTACTTAATAGAGAAGGTTCAAAAAGTCATTTTTATTGGCTTCTATGAAAAGTGGGTCAAGACTATCCTTTCATTTGCAAATGGTGAAGAGGCTACACTAAGCCTCAGTGAATTGATCAAGATCTAATCATAAGAATAATTTATGAATGAATGTTTTTAAATTCCAGGATGCTATCAAAGAGTTAAAAAAAAGCAGAGTATGAAGCGATTTTATTACTCCTTTTTAATGAAGATGGATAGCATGATGTCTCAGAACCAAGAAATTAAAGATGGCCTAAAATTATAAAAACATGACAAATTTTATGATTAATAATCAAATAAACTTTTATTAACTGCAAAGGCCTAAAGAGCTAAAATACACTCCACCCAAATGGCATTAATAGACACATCACATATAACTTACTTGGCTCTATCAGCATTGTCAGCTTTGACACATGCAATCAGAGATTTTTTTTAAAATATTCTTACTGTCAGAAATAATTAACAGAATCATATATACTTAAGAATCTCACAGTAATGAAGGCTGTGCTCACCACCCAGACACAGGCCCCATGTTTCAGTATGCCCCTCATCATGCCTCCAGCGGAGTCTCGTTGATGATATGCTGCAACGAAAACATGCTTCTAATTGATTCATCTCCCAAAGCAGCCCCAATTCTTCTCTTAGCAATTACAGCAAACAGAAAGCTGTGTAAATTATTCACCAAAAAAAGTGTTGAATTACTTTAATACTGACACTGTTCTGCAATTCTTCACTGGAGATTAAAAGAAGCAAAGAAACTAGAAAATCAAGAAAGAGAATGAAGGTCACATAAGAAAAAGTAACTAAAAGTTTTTTAGACCATCCATTCACTTGTCCCATGAATATTTATTATTCATTTCCCACTAGACACAGAATAGTTGCTGGAGATATCGTGGAGAGAGAAAACGGACATGGCCCCTGCTTTGGCAGGGCTTATCATTTGAATGTGAGAGAAATTCTATAACTCCACTTAATTGTTTTTATTTTTAATATATTTACTGATTTTGCTATTAACATTATTCCAATTTTCCCCCTGTACCTGCCTCCACCCTGTACCCCCTCTCCCTCTAGCAAAGCCCCCTTAGTTCATGTCCATGGGTCATGGATGTAAGTTCTTTGGTTGCTCCATTTCCTATACTGTTCTTAACAGTAGCCATGGGGATAACTATTCCATGCCTACCAATTTGTACTTCCTAATCTCTGCACCCTTTCCCTCATTCTCTCCCTTCTCCTTCCTAATTGATAACCCTCCAAGTGATCCCCATATCTATGATTCTGTTTCTCTTCTGCTTGTTTGTTTAGTTTGTTTTTCAGATTCAATTGTTGATAGTTGTGCATTTATTGCCATTTTAATGTTCATAGTTTTGATCTTCTTTTTCTTAAACAAGTCCCTTTAACATTTCATGTAATAATGTCTTGGTGATGATGAACTCCTTTAGCTTTACCTCGTCTGAGAAGTACTTTCTCTGCCCTCCCATTTTAAATGATAGCTTTGCTGAGTAGAGCAATCTTAACTATAGGTCCCTGTCTTTCATGACTTTGAATATTTCCTGCCAATCCCTTCTAGTCTGCAAAGATTCTTTTAAGAAATCAGCTGACAGTCTTATGGGAACTCCTTTGTAAGTAACTATCTGCTTTTCTCTTGTTGCTTTTAAGATTTCTCTTTATCTTTAAACTTTGGCATTTTAATTACGATGTGTCTCGATGTGCTCCTCTTTCTGTCCCTGTTGTCTGGGATTCTCTGTGCTTCCTGGACTTGTATGTCTATTTCCTTCACCAGATTGGTGAATTTTTCTTTCATTGTTTTTTCAAATAAGTTTTCAATTTCTTGTTCTTTCTTTTCTTCTTCCAGAATGCTTTAATTGCTTTTAAAATTAAGAACAAAGAACAAAATATAACAAAGTTTCACTCCTCTTCCATTGTGCTTCCCCTTTCTTTATAGTCATCAGATGCTGAGGCTAGAATCCAGCAACCATGACCTCATAATTACCCCTACTTAAGGGTTATTGTGAAGATTAAATGAGTTAATCAGTGGAAAGCACAATGCAGAACAATCTATGGCATATAGTAGGACTCAATTAATGTTAGCAACCTGCTGTCATAATAGGTATGATTTCTATCACATTTTTCACTTGTATTCTTTAGCAGTTAAAGCAAAATTCATAAGAGTTAGTGACAATTGAGTGTTTCAGTAACAACTCAGTGTTACAGGTCCTGGTAAGTAAAGAGCTAGCTCAGTAACAAACACTCTCTATCAGAGTTCTTCACATGCACAGGCTAAGTTTTACCCATCATAGGACTGGGTAAGTCTGCTCTGAATAACCAGTGGCATATAAAACATGGATGGGCACTGTGGACAGCAGACAGGCCCACAGCACACTTGATTAGTCCAGTTCCTGCTTTTGCTTCTAGAGCCCACACGAACTCCTCCACAGTTAGCCAGAGCTGAACAGGGCACCTACAGCAAGTACCACAGAAAGAACACTGGTCCCCAGAGGTCATATGAGACATCCTCCTTGGGAAACCCAATACATTTGGATGAAGGATCTGAGAATTTCTAGACTTTCTACAGATCAGGCATTAACTTACTCACACACACAACAAAAACTGATTTGTGCCTGTTACTTTGATGTTGTTGTTACCCCTCAGTTTATGTGGTTAGAATATTCCAATTCTACTGCTCCTTAATGACTTCAGAAACTTTTTAATGAATAAATATATTTTAGTGTATTATTATAGTGTTTTAATTCCTACTTATAGTTTAGAAGCAGCAGCAATGATTTTCTCACTTATTTTCAACAAAGAATAAACCCTATTTCGTTTCTTGAAAAGTAAAAAGTGCTTAGAATTGTTTTATAAAAGATAAGTTTTACTGTAATGAAGCAATTCCCCATCCTGCATCATTTTTGGCTCACCAATAATACTACTTTTAATCTGAGCTATGATTTAGTAACTATACTCACAAAGAATATTGCTTTCTAATAGTTGTCTCCAGGATAATATAAATAATCCAGGAAATAGACTTCATGCTCAAGCAAAAACTGACTACTTCTCAACTAGGGGAAGTTTGAAAGTTAAAACTGGGTACTCCAAGCTCAGTGCCTAGCTTTTGGTCTCCTGCTAAACTGAATGATGTTTAGCAAGTGAATTTTCAATAAACGTGCTGAGGTATGATCCCCAGTGAGCACTGTTCTTCAAAACAAGATTAATATATTTGAGAATGACTTATCTCAATGAGGTTTGTTGTTACTCAAGCCTTCATTAGAATTTATTTTGGAAATTTTTTTGAATCTAGTTTACAAACTACACAAAACATCAGACCCACCAATGTAAGTTATATGTTCCCATCCTGATTTTCAGTGTAACTGTCAAGTTTAGTTCACAATGCCCTCTGACCTCTTCAGAAGCACAGACTCCACCTAAGTAAGAATAACCTCTTCTGGTGATGTATGTGTCACATTAACTTGATGGGGGGAATTCCTTCACAATGTATACAAACATCAAATCACCACATTGTACACTTTAAATATTTTACAATTTTATTTGCCAACTGTACCTCAGTAAAGCTACAAGAAAACACTCAAAAAAAAAAAAAGAATATCCCCTGCTGAAATTTATCAGGAGGAAATTCCCTAAAAGATGTGCCTAATGAGAGTTGCAACAATGTCTTGAGCATTAATGAGATGGTTATAATATGTTTATAATCTCCTGATGATTTTTAGGTATAAATCTCTCATTCGTACAAGCTTGAAAATGTGCCTTACAGAATACATGTAATTTACATATTTCCATTAGAAACATGCGTTTCAACAAGGCTTATACAAGAAACTGCTTTTGGGAGTTGGTCATTTTGGATCATGACTGAACAATTTTAAAAATAGGCAATTACTTTATGTAGACCTTTGTAAAATCGTTCAGTTAAGATTGCAGTTGGGTATTTTCCCTTAAAAGTGAAACTGGAGGCTTTCCCTAGATCTAGTCTCCACTTCACAGCCTTTATTGACTCCAGGTTTGGTGTGTTGGATTTTTCAGTGGGTTGTCTGCACATGGTGGTCTGTGTATAGACAGAGTTGTTATTTCCTGGAAATCTTGGGTTAGTTTTAATTTACAAGTTTTCTATTATTTCTAAGAATACTGACACAGATAGACCCAAGTAGGCTAAAAATCAAGCTGATTATGGAGGTTACATTTTTTCAATGTATTAGATGAACTCCTTGTAAATCTTAATGGGAAAGTGATTTCCTCAACTCGGACACAATGTACGTACTGATCTGCGTCTATCAGGAAATTCTGAAAACCGTATATTCAACGAAAAGGACATTTTACTAGAAAGAGGTTCATTCACAAACAACCTGAACAGACTTTTGTCCAAAGAACCTGAGCATAACTAACAGGTACATGAAAAAGTACTCATCACTAATCATGAGGAAGATGCAATTCAAACCCACAGTGAGATATCACCTCACACCTGGTAGAATGGCTACTTTCAAAAGGACAGGAGCTAACAAGTGCTGGTGAGGATGTGGAGAAAGGGAGACCCTTGTGCACTGTTGGTGGGAATGTAAATTGGTGCAGCCACTAGAAAAAAATGTTATGGAGGTTCCTCAAAATAATTAAAATAAAAATACCATATGATCCAGCAATCACACTTCTAGGTACATAGCCAAAGGAAATAAAATTTCCATATAAAAGAGATTTTTGTTCTCTGTTTTCATTACAGTATTATGCATAATAGCCAAAACACAAAAACAAACTAAAAATCTATCAGTGATGAATGGAAAAAGAAAAGGTGATATAAAAAAATTTTTAAATATCCCCCCAAAACAGAGAATATGTTCTATATGTAAACAATGAAATATTATTCAGGCACAAAAAAAGAAGAAAATCCTGCCATTAACAACAGCATGGATGAACTTAGAGGACATTATGCTAAGTAAAATAAGTCAAACAGAAAAAGAAAAATACCATACAATCTTACCTGATGTGCACTCTAAAAGACACTAAACTCATACAAAGAGAGATCAGATACATGGTTGCCAGTGGCCGGAAGGTGGGGGGACAGGGAGACGGATAAAGATGGTCCAAGGGTGCAAACTTCCAACTGCAAAATGAGTAAGTTCTGGGGATGTAATGTAGATAACAGTGACCACAGTTAACAGTGCTCATTAGATACTTGAAAGTTGTTAAGAAAGTAGATCTTAAAAGTTCTTACAACAAAAAAATGTGTGAGATTTGCTAGATGTGCAAACTAACATCATGGTAGAAATCATCTTGCAGCATACAGTACAGCAAGTCAGAACACCATACACCTACCTTATACAATTTTATATGTCAGTTATAACTCAGTAAAGCTGGCACAAATAAGAAAAAACAGAAAGGAGCTCAATCATATGCAATAAGAGGGAAATAATTATCTGAGCTTCTGTCACAGTCCTTGAATCAGATGGTTTGGCTCAGAGGTCAGAGCCATGATAACTTTATCACAAATACAAAACTCACTACTGTTTGCCCATGAAAGTCAGTGGGTTCTGGCCCCACCCAGGCAAGCAGAGGACAGCCACATCAGGGCTAATCCATTACAGACATATGGAAGATGTATGAATTAAGGCCCCTGATGATCAAGAAGGAAGCTGGAGCTGGAAGATTAGCAAAAGCAAACAGCTTTCCTTCTCTATGCAGGCATGTATGCAAAATAAATCATCCCTGAGATAGTGATTAATGTTGTATATTTTCCTACTTCTCCTTCCAATAAAATTAAATTAACGTGCATCTAGTTACTTATAGGACTGACTTCTTACTGTCTTCTCAAAGGCTAGTTTACTATTTATGAATGTGGTTAGCTGCTGTGCTTTTTATATCTCCTTAATGGCCTTGATAATGGCAAAGACATTAGATGTTATTGTGGTTTCTCCATTTAATGGGCTTTCTCTCAGAATCCCCTGGGCCGGGGTGAGTGGTGGTCTGACAAACAGACCCGTATCTGTGTTCCCCACTCTGTTTTCTTCCAATGTCTGGTAGGGGTGTAGGCTTTGCTGCTTTTAATATGGCAGCCCATGTGGACAATGCTGTTCACCAGCAGGCACATCAATCTGAAGGACACTTTCAGAAGATCTAGTAATCATCTAGTGTAGAGAGCTGTTGGTTATTCTGCCTCTTCACTTTACGTAGCTTCATATACTGTCATTTCATCTATGTAATATTGGTATTGAATTACAAATCTCTTTCTCTGAATTCTTAACCAAGATTAGACCCTGTTTACATCAAATGGTGAAGTGTAGATGTCAACATTAATAAATTTTCACTGAACCTTATTCCTTTGCTCTCTGATTGAAGTGTTTGAGGTAATACCATAAAAAAAAATGTGGAAGTCAGGCAAAGTTCCAGGTATCCTCCTCATTATCTGAGTGATCTGGTTGAGCTCTTTAATCTCTAGATCTCGGATTCCTCCTCTGTAAAATAATTAAAGTCATTGTCTGCCTCATAGTGTAATTGTGGGGATGAACGCTTATACACTTAGAACTTGTAACACACAATACATAAAACAAATGGTAGCCAGAATTAAATATTTTTAATTTTACAACTATTAACTACTAGTCAATAAACTCAAAAATTCTATGGAACTAATTTACAATTACTAAAGTATTAATAAACTAGTAAACTTATAACTTTAATTTATTGTAAATATGATATATAAATGTATTATGTATTTTCTCAATAGTCACCTAACTCAGATGAAAAATAGTTAAGATTTCATTATCTTGAATGTGTTTTTTAAAAGATTGCTGGTAATTGGCATAATGTAGCAGAGATCAAAAATAATTTAGAATAGAAAGTAATTTACACATATGTCTACATTTTATCAATGCGAGTCTCACAAATACTCAGTTTTATAAAAATAACCATAACCTAGAACCTATTGTGGTGGCAATAAATGTCTAGCCATTCTAAATAGGTAATCAAACTTCTAATTTTAAAATATGAGTTTGCTTCTGTATCATCCTAAAACATACTTTCATATTTTCATGTACCAGATTTCAATGATGTTAGGTTTTACAGGTTTTCTAATATTTAATATTTTTACAATATTAAGATTTACATGTAATATTTTAAGTGAATGATATATAAATATAATTGTCATATGTAATATAATTATAATAATTTAGGCTAATCAGAATCTATTATAGACTTTGTCAATTTAATAAATGCATCCTAGGTAATTTCCATAAGTGTAATCTTCAAAATTGTGAAGAGTCATATTCCCATACAAAAAGTACAGTAGTCAGTAGGTTGATATTCCAAATCCCTCTCCAGCATATTATCAGGACTTCCTGAGCGGAAAACTGCTACATCTTTCCTGAAAACTTTTCTGTTATTGGGATGTCTTTCCTCTGACTTACACAGCAACTGAGGCAGCTAAAATATAAGACTATGAGCTTGAATTTAAAGAACGACAGTTTAGTAACAAGACAGACTGAGACAATGTTCAGGAAGATGGACAGCTCTGGTTCAAATGCAGAATGAAAATCCTTCTGAATCAACCTTCATTGTAGGAAGAGGACAAGGCCTTGCCCACCCCAAATGGCATAACTTTGACTTCATTGAAGAAGGAGAGACACTGAAACTTAGACCCAGGGCATGATCAGAAATGGAGAGCTCAGGAAAAGTATAGTTGCATAGTTAGACAATGGTGGTGGAAAAGAACAAAGTGGACTTTCTTGATGAGTTGTCTAATAAAAATAAGTTTGTCCCTATCTCAGTTATAAATTCAGATCATTATGAAATATGATCAGTGTGCTGACACAGGACCAAGATGTGTGTTCTTGTATCTCAGATGAATTGGCATGCTGTAGCTGTTTACTCTCAGTAGGACAGTCAAGTGAGAAGTGACAGTAATGAGGCCTGACACAAAACCTAACCTCTGGGCAGACACAGGAACCAGGTGTGAGGACAGCACAGTCTGGGAAGGCAAGGCATGGTGGCCAGGAGGTCATGAAATCTTAACCACAAGTGGGGTAACTTACAAGTTTGGAATTTCCAAGGAGTATGAAATATGCCAACAGGTGGTGAAAAACAGTAGAGAGAGAATCAGAGGACAGTGATATTCTAAAGCCCAGATGGGCAATAGGCATCAGGGAGGGCTGCTGGATGTTAGGAGCTGGCCTTTATCTCCAAGAGTAATGCAAAGCTCCAGACTTTAAAGGGTATCTGGGGAAATTTAGAATTTTAGTACAAAGCATGAGATGGTGATCAGTACAGAAGCACAGTGCTATAAATTAAGGAACAGAGATTGACCCTGGACTTAGGAAATTGGGTGCAACAGACCTATTCTCTGTTAGAGCAAACTGTGATGTAAGAACCTTGTGAGAATGTTAGTGACCTGAAAAGGACAGACATTCCAGGTGAGTTTTGAAGCAAGAATATCTCAGTAAACATCTCCTCACTCAGTGCAATAAGGAGGGTGATCCAAGCAAAGACCCAGCCAAAATGGAAGAGATACACCGGAGCTCCCAAAGTTCTTTGCTAATTACATGGGGTTTTTTTTTTAATTGAATTCATTGCAGTGACATTGGTTAATGACATTATACAGTTTTCAGGTGTGTAATTCCATAATATATCACCTGTATATTGTACTATGTGTTCACTACCGCAAGTCAATTCTCCTTCCATCACTACTTACTTCCCTTTTACCCTCTCCTACCTCTCCACCCTCCTTTCTCTCTGGTCATCACCACACTGTTGTCTGTGTCTATGAGGGTTTTTTTGCTTCATCCCTTCAGTTTATTCACCCAGCTCATCAACACTGCTCCTCTCTGACAGCTGTCGGTCTGCTCCCCATCTATGAGTCTGTTTCTATTTGTTTGTTAGCTTATTTCGTTCATTAGATTCCACATATGAGTGAAACTTTATGGTACTTGTCTTTCTCTGACTGGTTTATTTCACTTAGCATAATGTTCTCCAGGTCCATCCATGCTGTGTCAAGAGGTAAGATTACCTTTTCGGTCAATTAATATTTGACAAAGGAGATAAAAACATTCAATGGAGTAAAGATAATCTATTCAATAAATGATGTTGGGAAAATTAGACAGATAAGTGCAAAAAAAAACTACATTACCTTCTTACACCATATAAAAGAATAAACTCAAAATAAATTAAAGACTTAAATGTTAGACTCACAACCATAAAAATCCTAGAAGAAAACATAGGCAGCAAAGACTCAAATATTTCTCATAACTATATTTTTTCTGATATAACACCTTAGGCAAGGGAAATGAGAGAAAAAATAAACAAATGGGACTACATCAAAATAAAAAGTTTTTTGCACAGCAAAGGAAAGAAACCATCAGCAAGATGAAAAGACAGCCCACAGAATGGGAGGACATATTCATCAATGACACAGCAGATAAGGGGTGAATTTCCAAAATTTATGAAGAATTTATAAAATTCAACACCAAAAAAAAAGCAAACAATCCAATTAAAAAATGGGGAAAGGACCTGAATAGACACCTTTCCAAAAAGGACATACAGATGGCTGACCCATAGGCATATGAAAAGATACTCAATGTCACTAATCATTAGTGAAATGCAAATTAAAACCACAATGAGATATCATCTCATACCTGTCAGAATGGCTGTCACCAATAAATCAACAAACAACAAGTGGTGGAGAAGATGTGGAGAAAAGAGAATGCTTTTGCACTGTTGGTGGGAATGCAGACTGCTATGGCCATTGTATAAAACACTATAGAGTTTTCTCAAAAAATTAAAAATGAAACTGCCTTTTGACACAGCAATTCCACTCATGGGAAAGTATCTGAAGAAACCCAAAACACTGATCCAAAAGTATATATGCTCCCAATGCTCGTTGCGTCATCGTTTACAATCGCCAAGATATGAAAGCAGCACAAGTGTCTTATCAGTAGATGAGTGGCTAAAAATCTTTGGTACATTTACACAATGGAATACTACTCAGCCCTAAGAAAAGAAAAGATGAAAAGAAAAGAAGAGAAAAAAAGGAGAAAAGAAAAGAAAGGAAAAAAAGAAAGAAAAGAAAAAAGAGGAAAAAGCAATCTTACAGCATGTTTACTAAGGAACCAGGATATGATCTATCTGCAAAGGTAGGCACGGTATCTAGGAATTGAGCAATCTGTGGCAAATGAGGCAAATAATAGATCTGAAATGCCAACACCCTACATGTGGGGAGACTGGTGGGCTCACCTGTGGAAAAGCTGGGTCAACCAGAGGAAGGGGATTGAGACGTGAGTCAGTGTAGGTGGTGTGACAACTACACAGAGACATTGCATGCAGCTACAATGAGGAATAAGCTACATCATCTGAGAATGCTGGAGAGAACAGTATATACTAAATTGAAAGAAAAAAAAAAACAAAGGAAGCTTAGCCTCTGAAAGAAAAAAAAACCTTCAGAGATTCAGTGGTTCTTAAAATAAGTCAAGGCAGACCTCAGACAGGAGTATATAAATATGGTATGAACACATTCTCAGAAGTTAGCTGTGTATGCAGGTCCTGTCCCTTCCCTTCTAGAAGCTTCTTACTAACTCTCCAAAGCCTGCTTCTTGGTACACTCAGGCTATCATTTCCCCATCTTACAGTAAACTTGAAGTTTTACCACATTTCCGGGGTCTCTTTGGTATGATGCTGTGATCTGTGTGTGTGTGTGTGTGTGTGTGTGTGTGCCTGTGCACGTGTGCACAGGTAGGTGGTGTGGAAAGTTAGAGAGAGAAGCAGAGGAAGTCTGGGTGAATTGAATATTGCCGTGATCTGTAGCATTTTATTTTCCATAATTTTGACAATGCATTAACCTGTTTATAGCAGCAAGCTTGTGTATGGATGGATGGATGTCGATATTAATGATCAGAGAAGCAAAACCATGCCTGGCGGTGGAAACTGAGAGACAGATAAAATCAAAATGGGCACCACCACAGAGACATTTTGGAAGGAAGAGAGTGTTACTGTGTTTCAGTGGAGTGCTTATTTTCCCTGTCTAATTAAAGCACTGAGAAAGAAGGGCAATTTTCTCCAAATTTCAGGGCTCTCATAACCAATATCACCATGTTAATCATTTGAGAATGTAAAAAAGCATTCAAATTTGATGTTTTGTTTTCTAACTGAAATGTGTCTTTGTCCAATGGCATCTGTATTTTTATCTACACTGGTATCTATGTATGATATTAAATATCCTTCCTTACAAATACAGATATTATGAGCTTTATTATTATTGTGTTATTTACCTTCAAGAAATTATTCAGGTTCATCTGTTTTAGAGGCCACTTTGTCTTTAGAATATACAATATGTCACCAAAATGTATTTTAAATATAACTGATCTGTACAAATGTAACACAGAAAGCACCTAGTAAAGTTGAGAAAAAAAGGAGCTTATTTATTTTAGGATGAATTGTGAAAAATGAGAAATATAATGAAGTGGTAATGTACAGAGATTGCTATATTTTTAATTTAAAGTAAATAAATATGTATTTAGTTATAGTGTAGTCTGAAATGAGAAGAGGATATTATAAGAGAGAGTAAAGCAAATACTATAAATTTCTTTTAAAGAAATTAAAGAATTTTCAGGAACATGTATAAAGGACACATGGACAAAACCAAAGAGGGGTTGTATCAAGAGTGGGAAGTGAGGATGGCTGGGTGAGGGGCAATTGGGGGGAGGGGAATGGAGACAACTATACATGAACAACAATAAAAAATATGACAAAAAAACAAAAACAAAAAAGCCCAGAGGCATGCATACATGAAACAGAGAGATCTAAGACGGGAGGGGAGTAGGGGGCCTGGATAAAAGAAGGTGAAGAGACTAGCCAAAGAATACATGTGCAGAGGCCACAGACACAGACAACACTGTGGTGAAAGCCAGGGGAGGTGGGGGCTGGGGCTGGGTAGAGGTGGGCACAAGGGGAAGGGAAATGGGGAACATCTGCAATAATATCAACAATAAAAAAGAAATAACTCTTCAAATAAATAAATAAGTAAACAGACTTATTGTTTATGAGGAAAAATAAAGAAATTGAAGAATTTTTTGAAATTAACACTAAAATATGATGTCTGTCCAGAAGGTATCCAGCCATGTAATATGAAAAATAGACATATTTGTTGAAGGTATAAGATACAAGAAACATTGTACATAGGACAATGACACCTCAGTCCCCTTCAAAGTTGACACCTTGGGACCTCACACAGTTTTCCCAATCACCATCAGCTGCCCTGTCATATTGTCCTGATAGATGGTCTAAAATCTCTTCTCTTTCTAAAAAAATTTTCTTCATTATTCTTCAATTACAGATGTCCCTGTTTTCTCCCATTGCTCACCCCTGCCCTGCCCCATCTCTTTCAAACATGATTTTAGTTTTGGAAAAAGCCAGAAGTCACAGGGCACCATATCTGGGCTGTAGGGGATCTGAGCCACCTGGGTGATTTGATGTTTTGCCAAAGCACTCTGCATAAGACCTGATGCATGAATGGGAATATTGTCATGAAGAAGCTGTGAATCACCAGTTGCCCAGAGCTGTGGCCTTCTGAATCATCCAAATAGTTTCTGTGAAAGAATGTTCAAGCTTAACACAAAATTTGATGTTGATTCTTTGCTCTCCTCGCTCAGTGATTTTTGACTGTGGTGGCCACAGTACACATGCTCACTCAACATTGTCTACCACCCCCATTGACTAGTACAGTGAAGTTGCCATTGTTCATGCATGTGTATTCCAGTCCACTCTCCTTGACTCCTAGGTTACGTAAATGTCACACAAACCATTCTTGTTATATTAACAATAGTTGGACATTTTCTAAACAGAGCTTGTATATCCAGTGGAACTGGGTCCTTACATATTACATCAGGGTCCTTATATTTCCTGGAGTTGGAGGTAAAATCTCCAACACATTCAGAGAGAAGAATCAAAATAAAAATATACCATAAAAAGTATGTAAGAACTTAATTCACACTAAAGTGTAAAGACAATAAATGAATAAGCATAGATTAAAGGAATAATTAGGACAGAAACCCTACAAAGAGAAAGAGAAATTCTTTGTCAAGGCAAATTTTACCTTCTTGTCACTTTGCTCTGGGCTAGACTGGATGACCTGGAACTCAGGGACAATGAGGGACAATTTGCAATAAGGGTAGATACTCTTGGCAATAATTTGATTTCTTAAATGCAAGTGAGTAATGTCTGCCCACATATTTATTATTCACTGTTACTTAATCATAAACAAGTATAAAATCTTCTGACATGAAAATGTATTTGTTTACTTTACTCTTTATTCAATACCTCAAACTATGAAGTTTCCAGCACAAAGTCTATCATAAGTAATTACTAGGTTAGAAATGGTAGAATACAACCCTGGCTGGTGTGACTCAGTGGACTGAGCATGGGGCTGTGAATCAAAGAGTCACAGGTTTGATTGCCAATCAGGGCACATGCCTCGGGTTGCAGTCCAGGTTCCCCAGTGGGGGGCAAGCAAGAGGCAAACACATATTGACATTTCTCTCCCTCTCTTTCTCCTTCCCTTCCTCTCTCTCTAAAAATAAATAAATAAAATCTTATAAAAAGAACTTGTAGCAATATAGAATTTAAATATACAGAAATCATGATTTTTTCATCAATTTTCATATGGAGAGACGTTTATAATGGTTTCTCAATATATACTGGAATTGCCTGATGAGGAAAAGGGTACATTAGGTTGAACAAAGAATCAGTGGGAAAAAATAGAGTGCAATAAATATTGAAAATATAACTTATAAAATGTATTCATCTTCTTTTCCAAGATGTATGACAACAGTTTTACTTGGAATACTGGTCAAAAATTAGTAAGATTATAGATTTTATTTTAAATTAACAAGTACTTCTAATTATATGGAATTTCATAATGGTTTTTTTTTTGTTGGCAAATATAAGCAACAAAATTAATATGGGTTTTTATTTCTTTAGATTACCCTGAGGAATTCTTTCACTTGAGCCTCTTTGCTGCAGAAGGTTTCCACGGAATTAGCTAGTCACAGGCTGTAGATTCCACCCAACCATTCTACCCATGGGTGTTGCCTGGGATGATGCCTGGCTTGCTGTAACCTTTATAGAAAGCTTTTGAGAGGTTCCAACTTAAGCAGCATGCGTGAGACTCAGAAGATTATCCTGATTTCTGGCTGAAAGCACAGGGACTCACACTAAGCCTGCTAAGACTCAACTCCAGCAGACAGTCTCTAGGAGGCACTAAGGATTCTAAGTTCTTTGCGAGGTATGGGTTCTACGGAGCCTAAGGACATTAGGAGATTTTTTACTCAAGCTTACTGATTCTGGTTTTCTAATATAAACATATGCCTTTTGATTGAAAAGGAGAAACTATGTTAGACCACCAAAGAGTGATAAAAATAGAGTGGTCCTCCAATCATATGTAAATCTTCATTCAGATAAAATGCTCCACTGTCCCTGATGAGTTTGGAGGCAATATGAGTGGATGAACAAGGCCGATAACATTAGCATGACAACTCAAGCAGTTTTATGACATAAAGAGTAATTGAAAAAATAATAGCTTTACTTATCCAACTGGACAACTTACTTTACATCTTTGATCTCTAAGCATCACATCCAGAAAATGAAAGAAAAGATAGGACAATTGTAAGGCTTAAAAATATTCCAATCATTACATTTACATATGTGAGAACCAACACAAAGGTAACACAGATAGTGCCACAATGAAAAAAATATCTTAGGTAAAATTTTACTAGGCAATAAAAAGTATAAATCTAAAACTTAGATAATATTAATAAAATATAGAATTAGTGTTTAAGGAGAAATGTAATGTTTGATTCCATGTTAGAATGAAATTTTATTTCTAATCTCGAGCCCAGGTTCACAGGACACATTAGGTTGGAAGGTACACAGTAGTGTGAAACTAAGAGGCATAAATTCATGTGGCAGAGACAAGGATAAAATCAAGAAGATGTATCATTTGTTTGCTTCCCCAATTGTAAGAATAAAAGTCAATTTATCAAACACTTAACAAATATTCAGTTACTGCCCACTGTGCATTCAGCAGTGCAAATTAACAGATCAGTAACTGCTCTAATTTTAACTGATTCTACTGGGAGACAAAGAAGATTCTTTTTTGTTGACTTTCGATTAATTTATATGGTTATACCTACTGGAAAATGAAATCAGAAATTCTATTCTTAATTTCACATCTAATGTGATTGCACATATGTGCTGTCTCTCTTATTTGGAATCCCAGTGTTACACAGTGTGCCTTACCAACATATGGTTGATGGAAAGTGCTTCTGTGTTTCAGTAATCTATTCAATAAAGAAAGCCCATTTATGGCTCAAAGATGAATCTAACACTGGATCACAGTGTGTTGGTTTTTAGCTTTGCTATGACTACTCTTCATTGTGTAAAGGGAAAAATACTCAAAATACTATCTTGCTGAATAATAAATGAGAATGATTCATTCCTGTTTGTTTTCTTTATGAATATAGTGGCTTATAGAAAGGACAAAAAGTAGCCGCTTGGCTTACATTAGTTTTTGATAAAATTCAATAGATTCATTTCAAAGTAGATTTTCCCACGATACTGGTTAGAGACAGTGCAAATCTTCCTGCTAAGTGGTTACCAAGACTGTGAGATTGAAAAAGAAGAAAAATTATCCACTGCATGAAATAATGGTTCTTAAAATGCAAAAGTTGAGACTAATTTCTAAGAATGTTTGGAAACAAAGCAGAATTGGAGAATATAGTGTTTTGTTAAACAAAAGCAAAAATCTTTAGTTGGTTGTTTGAATGGATGTTTCTATTAGGATATTTTTAATGAAGAGAAATGAAGACAGGTTAAAAGAAGAAAAGATGTTTCCTTTGTAGATTTAGAGTATACTTTGCTTACTAAAAGGCAGATGAAACAGAAAAGAATTTCAAAAGTGTTCCCATGACAAATGTTTAAAGTTAATAGCTGATCCTTCTTTGAGCTTCTTATTCACCTACATTTAAACTAGTTTTCTCTAATTGGAATAAAGCTCCACATGGAGGGAATACACAGAGAATTCAAATTCAAAACATATTTTTCATTAGAAATATTTAGGAAATACTAAGGACAAAGTAGGATTTTTGACCACGATAAATGGTATACAGCTGACAGTTAACTTTGACCCAGCCTAAATCTAGAAAAATGTAATAAATTAGATAAATAAACTAGATATACAACTTGGCTAACTCCATCGCCATCTACAAGCCTATTCAAATATCACCTTCACTACAAAGCCAATGGCAATCACCCAGTTTAACACTCTAACTTCCCCCTCCCTGGAATCACAATCACTTAGGTTGATGTTCTCTGTTTTCTTTATCCCATAGCATTTGAGAGTTGAGAACCTCTGCAGCCATAGAGCTTACCCATAGCAGTGAGACCTGAGGGCCCAATAGAAACATGGCACAGCACAGTTTTTGCTCCAGAAGACAAGGTTATATATGATAGTAACTTCAATCTTTGCTTCAGGTGATGCAAACTGAGTAAACCAGACAGTATACTTATTTGGACAATTCTCTCTCCTATCAGGCAATATAATGTTCTGTTCACACTTACTAAAAAGGAGTCTAATTTTGAGAATCTCTATTGACCCAAACTATTATATTATAGACTTTTATCCACTTCCAGTGGATTCTCCACCCTGAAAGACGTCTTGAGCCACTCGATCCCAGGCTCCAAACATTTAAAGACCTGTCAGCAATCTGCTGCCTTTGCAGACACCGCTGAAACTGTCAAGATGATGTTCTCCACTTTACCACATTAAGTCAAACAAACAACTTCGCTTAATCCAGAGGTTCACTGTAGCCTTTTGGAGAGTCAGGAATCAGCACCTTTATCACTTGCAGGCATACTATACTTTTCATTGTCACTGCTTACTTTAGGTCTCTTTCAACTAGAAAGCAAGTTCCACAACAGCAGAGATTTTTTGTTGTTGTTGTTCTTTGACATCTTCCGAATACCTAGCACAGTGCCTGCAGCTCAGAAAGTACTTGACACACAGAACACTGTGCCCAACAGCAGAATTCTCATTCTTCTCAAGTATACATGGACTATTTTTTAAGATAAATCACATGTTAGGTCACAAAACAAGTCTTAACAAATTTAGGAAGATTGAAACCATACCAAATATCTTTTCCTACCATTATGGCATGAAACAAAAAGTACATAACAGAAGGAAAACTGGAAAATTCACACCTATGTGGAAATTAAACAACATGCTTTTGAACAACTAATGGATAAAGAAAGAATAAAACAATTAGATAATACCTTGAGACAAATGGAAGCAAAAGTACAACTTACCTGAAACTTATGTTATGTGCCAAAAGCAGTACTAAAAGAAAAATTTATAGTGATAAATCACTGTATAAAATAAGAAGAAAGATCTCAATAAACAACTTCACTTTAGCCCTCAAGGAACTATAAAAAGAAGAACAAACTAAAGGCAAATTTATCAGAAATAAGAAAATAATAAAGTTTAGAACAGAAATAAATGAAATAGAAACTATAAAACAAAAGAAAAAATAGCAAAACTAAGGGGGTTTTGAAAGATTTTATTGATTGATTGATTGATTGATTGATTGACTGATTTTCAGAGAGAAGAGAAAGGAGAGAGAAAGAGAGGGAAAGAAACATCGGTATGTGAGCGAAACATCAATTGGTTGCCTCTTGTTTGCCCCCAACTGGATACCTGGCCTGCAACCCAGGCATACGCCCTGACAGGGAATTGAATTGGTGACCTTTTCATTCTCAGGCCAGCACTCAATCCACTGAGCCACACCTGCCAGGACTAAGAGGGTTTTTTTTGTTTTTGTTTTTTTAAGATCAACAAAATTGACAAGCTAGACTTACTAAGAAAAGAGAGGATTCAAATAAATAAAATCAGAAATGAAAGTAGGAATATTATAACTAATGCCATAGACATAAAAAGGATAATAAGAGACTACTATGAGAAAATATACTCCAATAAGCAAAATAACTTAGAAAATAGATAAATTCCTAGATATATAATCTACCAAGACTATATACTGTCTTAGAAGAATAAATACTGCATGATTCCAATTACATGAGGTATCTAAAACAGTCAAACTCATAGACAGAGGGTATAATGGTGGTTACCAAGAGCTGAGGTTGGGGGAAATAGGAAGTTACTGTTCCATAGTTACAAAGTTTCAGTTGTGCAGCACAAATGAGTTCTAGAGATCTGCTGTACAGCAGTGTGCCTATAGTTAACAATTCTATACTGTACACTTGAAAATTCATTAAGAGGGTATATCTCATGTTAAGTGCTCCTACCACAATAAAATTAAGTTAAACTAAATTTAATTTCTCAAACAGAATGATGGACTAGATTGCTCACTTACTGCCATAGGCTGCAAGGAAATATGCAAAATACACAGAAGACTTACCATCTATTTATAAGATCCACTTAGACAGTGATTAATGGATGCCAAAACTATTCTAAATATATAAATATATATCAACTCATTTAAAGCTCACCATGATACCTAGGAACAAATTTAACCAAGGAGGCCAAAGACCTGTACTTGGAAAACTATAGAACACTGAAGAAAGAAATCGAAGAAGACATAAATAAGTGGAAGCATATACCGTGTTCATAGATTGGAAGAATTAACATCATTAAAATGTCCATACTACCTGAAGTAATGTATAGATTCAGTGCAATTCCTATTAACATACCAATGGCATATTTCACAGATAAAGAACAAATATTCCAAAAACTTACATGGAAGCAAAAAAGACCCCAAATACCCTCAGTATTCTTGAGAAAGAATAAAGTTGGAAGCATCGCAATACCTGATATCAAACTATACTACAAGGTCACTATAATCAAAACGATCTGGTACTGGCATAAGGACATACACATGGATCAATAGAACAGAATGGAGAGCCCAGAAATAAAGCCGTATCTTTATGGTCAATTGACATTTGACAAAGGAAGCAAGAGCATACAATGGAGTAAGGACAGTCTCTTCAATCAGTGTTGTTGCAAAAAAAGTGACTAGACTTCCATCTTACACCATATACCAGAATAAAGTCAAAGTGTTAAAAGACTTAAATATAACTTGTTAATACAATAAAAATCCTACAGGAAAACTTAGGCAGTAAAATTTCATATATTTCACATAGTAATATTTTCTCTGATATATCTCATATGGCAAGGGAAATAAAGGAAAAAACAAATAAATGAGATTATATCAAATTGAAAGGCTTCTGCACAGCTAAAGAAACCATCATCAGAATGAAAAGGAACTGATGATATGGGAGAACATAGTTGCCAATGATACCTTGGACAAGGGTTTAATATCCAAAATATATAAAGAACTTATATGACTCAACACTAAGAATACAAATAATCTAATTAAAAGATGAGCAAAGGACCTGAATAAACACTTCTTCAAGGAGGACATACAGATTTCCCATAGGCATATGAAAACAAGTGCTCAACATCACTAGCTATCAGAGCAATGCAAATTAAAACCACAATGAGATATTATTTCACACCTGCCAAAATGGCCATCATTAATAAATCAACAAACAAGTGCTAGTGAGGCTGTGGAGAAAAAGGAGTCCTAGTGCACTATTGGTGGGAATGCAGACTGGTGCAGCCACTGTGGAAATGGTATGAAGTTCCCTCAAAAAACTAAAAATTGAACTGCCTTTTGACCCTTCAACTCCACCACTGGGAATATACCCAAAGAATCCAGAAACACCAATTCAAAATAATTCATGCACCCCTATGTTCATAGAAGCATTATTTACAACAGCCAAGATTTGGAAACAGCCTAAGCGCCCATCAGTAGATGAGTGGATAAAGAACCTGATACATTTGCACAATAGAATACTATGCAGCAGAAAGGAGGAACTCCTACCTCTTGTGACAATATAGATGGAAATGGAAACTATTATGCTAAGTGAAATAAGCCATTTGGTGAAAGACAAGTATCATATGATCTCACTTACAAGAGGAATCTAATGAACAAAATAAACTAATGAGCAAAATAGAACAAGAGGTATAGAATCATGGAACAGACTGACAGCTGTAAGGGGTTGGGGAGAGGTGGGGACTGATTGAAAGAAGGTGAAGGTATTAGTCAAAGAGCACATATAAAGCACCCAAAGAACTATTTATGGAAATGGGGAGTGGGTTGAGTGGAGGGGTAGAAGAGGGGAAAGTGGGACAACTGTAATAGCATGAACAAATTAAAAATTAAAATTAAAAAATTAAATAAAACAATGACTCAGAAGAGGGTGATCTTAAAAACATTCATTAATAGGTACTAGGGCACACTGACATGTGAGGCAGATGTTGAACATAGTCCTGGGAAAGGTCCTGCAGGCCCCTACTGAGCAAGCAAGCCCTTGCAAAACAGTGGGGAGAGCAAAGGTGCACTGAGGCGGGAGGGAGAATGGGAGGCATTCAGGGGGGTTGAGGATGCAGCTGTGTACCAATCAGTGTGGAAGAATTTCAGAATTTTAACAAGTAGTACACAAGTACATGTCAGCCTGTGAGATTAGTATTATTATTCCCATTTCACAGATAAAAAAGATGAGTCCCCAGAGAGCTGAGTGATTTATTCAAAGTCATACAGCCATTGAGTGGAGGAGGTGATATTTGAACTCAGGCAGTGACACCAGTTTCTGTTCTTGTAACTGCTATGCTATTCTGCCTCATATTTACAAAGAAAATAATTGGCTTTAAGCCAATGAATGGTTATCTAGCAATTAATGGATTCCAGGAACTGTAGAGGGCAAACTATAGAGATGGACTTAAACATCAATGAAGTAGAAGTGCCGAAAAGGTAATGATTCTAGCAAGGAGTGTTAAAAGTCAGGAAGGACTAACTAAGAGTCGCACATTTTTCTTCAGTGAAATGAAGGTGAAAATGTACTGTTTGTATGTATTATTTGAGTAATTGCTACAATTTTCCATCATGTTGTATCAGGAGACAGTATTTGGAAACAGGATTTTGTCAAGTTTCCGGTAACATCCCCAGGGATGCAGCAGCAGCAGTTCCAAGTGCACCTTGGCCAACTTTCTTCCTTTTGGAAGTAGATGATTAGCCATGATTGGTGGCAATTGCTAATGACGACAGGAGAAAACTGGATCAGTCATGCCAGGAATTCTAAATGCATAGTAGAGGAAAGCAGAGAGAACACTTTTTTCCTCGTTTTCTTTATTTCTTAATATTTCTCCGTGGATGGCATTCTTCCTGGTGCTGTGTTCAACTGCCTGACGCTGGCTCACCGTAGAATGTGGCCCAGGGTTCGTGTTCAAGGCTCTCGCAAACCGTGTTCACCCAAAATGGGCCAGTATCACGATTTGGAAACAAAATGTGGCCATTGTTTTAAATGCTAGATTAACCATTCGTTATAGTTTAAAAAACAATTTGGGTTTATCATACCTGCCATTGAAGTATTAATGATGATGAAAAGCTGAAGGTGCTGATGAGGCCACCATTCTTTGAATTAGAAGAGATTTTTAAAAACTACAGGCAGTTTCTTTGTAGTAGTTTCATGATATTTTGAACAGGATACCAGTACAACCAAAAGTTTATCTTAATATTTGTGTTTGTCAAATAATACAAAAATCAAATGATAGTAATTTCAATACATTGAGAAATTTGATCAACATTTAATAGAGTAGAAAACAATATCAACCAGAGCTGAGAAACTAAATCCCATAAGGCCAGCTTTCATTTCAAATGATCTCCAGGTGGCTGCTAGCCAATTTGCCACATGAAAATAAAGCCTGACACTTACTGGAAAAGACTCCAACTATTTTTTAAAAAAAGGGACACTCAGTAGAGAATAGACAATGTTGTACTAAAAGGCTATATTATTTTGCCAAAAAAAAATTCAATCTGTGTGCAAAATACCTCTTCCCATGTCTTTTGATCTAATGTAGCACTTGTCCAAATGGATGGGCTCCCCAAAGGGAAAACCCGCTTCAAACATTGAGAAGCTCTAACAAATGCACAGCACTCAACCTCAGGCTTAAATATCCCAAATGGTCTCTCGCTGGTAATATGAGAACAAAATCAGTGTTTCACTCAGAAAACAGCTTTCCTGGCTTTTCTCTTCTGTTCCATTTGTGCATTGATATGAAGATCAGAGTCATCAACTTGCATGTGATTTAGAATCTCGATGCAAACAATGAGACATTAAACACTTTCTGGCCCTCTAAAATTTGTATTCAGACTCTTCTCTTTTCAGGGGGTAATCACAATTCCATCAGTATTCGAGGGATTTGAGCACAAGCACAGACTGCCTCTGTCAAAACTGAGCCAGTTAATGCATCCTCATATAGCTTGGTTGTGAAAATAACTGCCTTAGAAGGAGAGTGTAGCTAGTATTTTGACATATGCTGTTTTATATAGACTTCAATACCTTTTTGTTTGAAAGCCTTTGGGTTTCAACTTAATCACTTGAAGATTTGGGAAATAAAATTAAGCTTTTAAAAAAGGATGGCCATGATGATTTAAACTCACACAGAAAGGAAGACAAAGACCAAAATCATTACCCTACTATGGCTAAGTTAAGAGGAGCAAAGACTCTGGACTTTGCCTCTCATCTTTTCAAACTGATAAATAATGTTGCTAGCATTTATTCATTTCCTGAGACTTAACCACGTTCTATTTTTTTCATCATGCTGCCAATTTTCCTCAAAGAAAATTACTACTTCAAGCTCTTCATAAATCCTGTAACTTCTATACATTTAGTTTCCTCATGGGTAAAATGTAGCAACAATGCCTTGTTTGTGAGGTTAATATGAGGGATAGAAATAATATGAAAATCACCTAATGCCGCCTGGAATGTAATGGAAGCCGTCACTATTAGCATTGCCCAACCGCTATATCTGGACGTGCAAATTGGAATAAAACACTAAGGCAGTTTTCATGTGAATTCAAACACATAAAAGAACACATTTTCTTATAAACTCAAGATAATTGAGGTAAATGTTAGAACGTTTATTTGAATTATCAAGATACATAGATCGTTTCAATTTTCCAATTTACATGTCCAGACATGGCTTTTGTGAACAGCCCCAGAGTAATCCAAGGGTTTTTGAAACTTTACCCGTTACGGAATGCACTCAGCATTAAGTTTAACCAGACTTGATGTGTAGTTGCCAATAGACACAGGACCTGCTTCATTCGTAAGTAGCATTGATGCCTCAGACATCAAAAACCAAGAAAGCTGATCCAATATATAGTTCCAGTAACTGTCTCTCATATCATTTAAATCAGTAAAGTTGAGATTTTCCTGAGTGGGGAGTTACAGAATAATAGGCAATTTTCAGAAAATATCTTTGTCCTGAGTCAGTATGGTCTAGGGTAGTCTAAAAAAATAGCAAGGAAGAAAATAAAACATATAAGAAACTAAAGAAAAATTATTTTCATAGACACAGACAAAAATATGGTGATTACCAGAGGGGAAGGGGACGGTGGGAGGCAGAGGGTGTGGGAGGTGATAAATGGTGATGGGAGGAGATTTGACTGATGGTGGTGAATACACAATACAATAGGCAGATGATGTGTTATAGAATTGTACACCTGAAACCTAGGTAATTGTCCAATGTCACCCAATACACTCAATGAAAAAATAAAATCAAAAAATTATTTTGCCTACCTCAATTTCTTTTTAAAAAAACCTGTGTTTTAGTCTCTTGCAACAGTCTCAACAGTTGTGTGGGAAAATGGGAAATATAATAAAAGGTTCTCTTTAAAAAGGTGGGGGACAAGATTTGAAAAAAACATATAATTGCTTTTTAATGTAGGTAATAATTAACAAGTTATTTAATAGCTCTAAAATTCTGTGCATATACCAAAAATTATTAAATGAAATTTGGGGCATGAAAATTATTGGCTCTCTATTTATATCCTATAAATAATAGAAGAAGATCAATGTGATGTTTGGGCCATTTGCATTGACCCAAAATCATAATGCTTAGTTATCAGTTCCTAGTAGGGCACTAAGCAATCCTAATGGCCTCATTATTTTCATCTATGAAATGAGAGGATCAGACTAAATTGGACTCCTCTTATCCCTTCCAGCTATAACATTCCATGACTCCTTTACCATGTATTTCACCTTTGGTTCAGGCCAAATAATCATAACACAAAGTTAAGTTTAGAAACACATTATTTTTATTACTAGATTGGGCTATGTTAGGACTCCATGAACATATGAGTAGGACTCCAATTAGTGAGGGGGAAGCTCAACTCCACAAACATCGGGATCAAGGATGAATGGAAATAGAAAAGCTCGGAAAGGGGCTAAAAAAAAGGAACTCAAAAGGAAGAGGCAGTGTAATTGGGGAAGTTCATACAGGAACCACCAAAAGGAGCATGTTATTGTTCAGAGGCGAGTCAGCTGGAAAAGACATACAAGAGGGCAGTGCATGCCTATTTTTGTACAGGTAGATCAATATTAGTTTTGCAACAAAATTTTATTTCTTAGATATCGGGGGAATCTCTTAGAAACCACTAAGTCAGCATTTAGGTAATAAGAGAACAGATTTGATTTTGTACTATTGGGTTAGTGTGAGAACCAACAAGCAAAGATCGTGCAGTCCAAATATAACTGGTCTATACCAAGAGATATCTAAAAGAATTCTCTGGGTTCCACTCTTCCTTTCCACAAGGTATAGCAGCAATTCCATTTCGCCTTGACAACAGAGATTGGACACACAAATCAGGAGAGCAACTCCATCATTTGTTGGTTGGTTTAGTGGCCTGAGGAAGCTAAAGGAACCAGATGGCAGTCTCATCTTCCAGTTAAATAGAACTTTGTGACAGCATGGATGGAACTGGAGAGCATGATGCTAAGTAAAATAAGCCAGGTGGTGAAAGACAAATACCATATGATCTCATCTATAAGTGGAATCTAGTGGACAAAACAAACAAGCAAGTAAAATATAACCAGAGACACTGAAATTAAGAACAGACAGTAACTAGAGGGAGGTAGGAGGGGATTTAGGGGAGGAAGGGGAAGGGGTTGTCAGGAACATGTATGAAGGACACATGGACAAAACCACAGGAAGGTAGAATCGAGGGTGGGATGTGGGGATGGCTGGAGTAGGTGGGAGTGGTGGGAGGAACTGAACACAACTTTACTTGGACAACAATAAAAAATAAATTAATAAAAAGATGTAAATTAAAATAATTAAAACCTCAGGCCCCAAAATCTGGATAACCCCATGCTCCAATTTATCACACATATTCTCTCTGCTATACATTTTTCTTCTTATTACTTTCTGTAAAAGACACTTTTAGAAGAGGAAAACTGGAAGGATTCTATAGGGATTCTTTAGACTGGTATTTCAAGGGGAAATAAAATAAATTGCCAGAAAGAAAGAAATAGAACCTTAGTCTCCTGTTATGATTTTTTTTTTTGACGGGGCGGAAATAAGAGTTTTTATACCAGTAGAACCAAAAGATGCAGGAAGAGGAAGTATAAATTTTATGAGAGGATTATTTGGATTAAAAATGAGTAAACCCACTCTACTTAAACCTCCTGGTTCCTGGACTCTGGTATTCTGGCTATGGAAGAAATATATATAGTCATTGGTTCAAAACATATATTACATCACATATGACAATTCTTCAGCCCCACAAGTGTTGTCACCCAGGCAGCTCTAAAATCATGCATTTAATAGGTCATTTCACTGTTCTATTAGGCCACATGCATTTTGATATGAAGAGATATATGATAAAACCAGTGATCCCCACTAATATGGTTAGCCTAGCAGGGGTGTCAAACTCATATTCACCGGGGGCCACATTAGCCTCACAGTTGCCTTCAAAAGGCTGAGTGTAGAGCTTCTTGCCCCTAGTTAAAGAGTAGTTAGATTTATGCAATCCTAAAATTACAATACTATTGCTTCTATCCTTTTATTGTACAATAGCTTCGTTAGTCAAAAGTAAGATTATGTGGGGTACCTTGAGGCATTCAGTTAGCCCTGGATAATGTTACCAGAGGAAACATTGAAGGGAAGAAAGGCACAGTAAATGTCTTCCTGTCAGGACAAATGGCTGCTCTCTCTGTGCTGGAAGCAGCCCAACGTGATCAGTATGCCACCTGTTTGGCTGGCATGTCCCCACAGTCAATGGGTCATTATTAGGGGCTTAAAAATGGACCCTGCTACTGGCAGGCTAGATACATAGCAGTGATGACAGCTAGTTTAGTCTTGATTAAAGCAAGCCCATATTCTGAGCCCATGAATAATAACTTCTATTCCTGCAGCCATAGTCACTTGCTCATTAGCCCACTGATCAAGCACAGGATGGCTGAAGGAAGAGGCTGACTGGCATGGATAGGTCATTTTTGTTACCTGATAATCAAAAGTCTCACCTGCAGGATGAACACTTACATGTGACATAAATATTCTCCATGTCCCTGTATTATTCAGGGCTCTCCAAAAAAACAGAACCAATGGGACAGATTAAAGATAGAGATAAAGATAAATGATAAGCAACTGGTTCACACAATTTTGGAAGCTGAGAAGGCCCACCATCTGCTCTCTCCAAGCTGGAGACCCAGGAAAGCTGATGGTTTGTGTAGCTCCAGTCCAAGTCTGAAAGCCTGTGAGCCAGAAGAGCCAATGGTGTGAGTCACACTCCCAGTGCAGGAAAAAATAGGAAAACAGGCTGAGAGAGTGATTTCTCCTTTACCCCACATTTACTTCTACTTAGGCCTCCAATGGACTGGATGAGGCCCACCCAAATTCTGGAGGACAAGCTACTCAGTCTGCCAGTTCAAATACTAATCTCTTCTAGAAACACTCTGATAGACACACCCAGAACGGTTCAATCAGTTTGACACTAAAATTAACCATTACAGCCTCCATGGACAAATTAACAATAACAGTCCCGTTCTAAGAGTCCGATTTGCATACTCTTTCCCCAGGCTTTTTGTCACCAGTCCTTTGATGTTATGATTTCTAAGTTCCTAATCATCTAACCAAACTGGTAACGAACTGCCCTGTGATCACTTTAGGTACATACTTCTGCATACTCCTCTTTGCAGGCAGGTAAAACAATGCATTCAAAGTTCTGCCCAGGGGACAGTAGTACTAGAGTAAGGTGACTCTTAGTTGTGTCGGCATCTTATGCAGAAGTATCTGTAAACACGGCTAAATGATTTCTTCCCCTCTTTGTTGACTAGTCGTAGGGAATCCTCTGTGAGGCTGTAGATGTGGGGTGAGGAACAGGCAAGAGCAGGGGCCTCCTGTTCATGCCAACATATGCCCACTTCTGATCTCACATGCCCACTGCTACGTGATGAGCCAGTCCTGTTGCCCAAGCTAAATTCACGGATTTGGTAGTTACATGACACACAGTTCAGTGTGCAGTTCAGGTTCCACAGTCTTCTTCAAAGGAAGATAATCAGCAGAAGAGACAATGAAAGATTTTCTCAAAAGCCTCCACTTAGTTCTTTGCATTCAGTTGTCTAAAAAGTGACAAGACTATAGAAGATCCCATGAGAAGTTTTAGGGGTGGGCCCTGGAGATAGCATTTAAGATAGTACCCACATTCCATTGGCCAAACTCACTTTCAAGGAACTATTGAATACCAGAATGTCTTAGAAACGTAGATTAGCTCCCTCCCCTCTCCCTCGAAGATGCAAGCACAGCTCTCCCAAAGACAGACAAATAATACAATCCAGATATATTGGTGGTTCTCAAAATGTGATTCCTGTATTGGCAGCAACAGCATCATATACCATATGCTGGAATTTCTAAATCTGAATCTCTCGGGATGGGATTCAGCAATTCGGTTTTCAATAGCCCTCCATGTAACACGGATGCAGCCCAGTGTATCTTTATTGGCCTGGAACCAAATGAGGAATGACACCAAACTTCACATTATCTTAGTAGCTTTGCAAAACCCCTTGTGGCCTCCCAGAAATAATAAATGATCCTATTGTCCCATCAAGTCTTTAGCCACTGCGCTAACTCTGAGGAAGCCCTGGTAAAAACTCATAGGCAAAGATCCACGCCCTATTTACTTTCTGCTGAGCTGAAGGGCAAAGGGGGTTTCCTTATGCTTTGAGGTACATCAGACTCTTCAGTGATAGCCACCTAGATCTGTTTTCCTAATGTAACAGTCAGTTCACGCTAAGTGTTAGGAGTGGTATAATTTTAAAATCTAAAGATTCAAGAAGGAGTAAAGACTGGCCATGCGAAACTGGCAGAGCAATAATCTCAACTACTCTAAAATTTCAGTCTATTGCCTTAATTTAAAAATCAGCCTAAATCACCTCTGCAATTTTTTTTAATTAAGTTGTGGTCTCTAAACCATAATGATTTGAAACTATGTTATATATTTTGAAGTTCAAAGTGAAGATTAGTTGTGAATATTAATTTGAATTCATTTTAATTTTCATTTACTTTTTCATTAATAAATTCAATAATATAAAATTGACCTTTTATACTTGAGAAGCAATTAAGTTTTTTATTAAATTATGATTTTGCCTGTTTTAATTTGGTAACTAGACTGATGTATACCATAAATTTTCATTAAGGCTGGATTTTTTTTCAGTAAGTAAACTATTTTTCTGTATATAAATTGGTAATTAAACTACAAAGTTGTCAGAAATCTTTTGGTTCTCAAATGCTCATTAACTAATATATTTCAGTGAAATGGAAAAATTGAGATGATCAATTTATAATCAGAAATTATTCACTAACCCATGAACTCTTGTCTTCTACATTTTGGAAAGATCATATATATTGGTGATTTATTGCTGTGTAACAGATTACTACAAAATTTAGCAGCTTACAACAATAGGTACTTATTATTTCATAATTCCTAGAGGTTAGAAATTTCAGAGTAGCTTAGCTGGGGGGACCAGCTGAAGGTCTCCAAGGAGGTGCAGTGAAGAAGTCGGTCAGGGCTGCACTTCCATCTGCAGGCTTGATTAGGGGCGGATGTGCTTTCAAGCTAGCTCACATTGTTGTAGGAAAGCCCCACTTATTTGCCAGCTTTGGGTCACAGGTCATTATTTCTCTTCACATAGGCTTCTGTACGGCTGCCTGAGTATTACCACAGTATCACAGCATGTGGTAGCCTCAGCTGGCTTATCCCCAAGTGATTCATCTTGGAAATACTGACCATCACTTCTGCCACAGGCTATTGGTCGGTCACAGAAACCAAGCTTAGTACATTGTGTAAGAGGTCTCCACAAAGATACAAAAACAGGATATGTAAGTGGATATTTTTCTTACAATGGCCTTTACCTAAGATGATTATTATATAATTCTGAAATGCCTAGGTATATTCTGAAAACATTCTTCTAAAAAGTTTCATGCGAATACAATATTTGTCAATGTCTATTTTTCCACATCTGCTCTCCTTCCTCGTCTGTGAACTCATCAGGAGAGGTACTCTCTCATTCACGTTTATATTCCCTGCTCCTTGAAAAGGGGCTAAGATAGATGTGCTTATTAAATACTTATTAGTTGTGCTAAATTGTCTTATATTTTAATTATCAGAGTAGTTTGCATTTTTTTTAATTATTGTATAATTTACATAAACTAAAAATACAACCTGAAGTGTCTGTTTCAGTAAGTTTGGACAATTGTATATACTTTTGTCACCTCAAACCAGACATGGGACAATTCTATCAACCCTGAAAATTCCCATGTGCCCCCTTTTCTCCTCTTCTACCCTCAGGCAATAACTTTTTTATGTCTGTCATCATACAATGATTCTACCTATTACTGAACTTTAAATAAATGGAAAAACTTTATGCCAAGTGTTTATGTGTCTGACTTTTTTTGCTTAATATATATTATGTTGAAAAACATATTGTTGTTGCTTAGATTAGTAGCTCATTCATTTTTATTGCTATATAATATTATAATGTAAGAATATGCCTCAATTTGCTTATCCATTCTCCTCTTGCAAGACATTTGGATTGTTTCCATATTTGGTTATTATGAATACAACTGCTATAAATATTCTTTTACAACTTTTTCTGTAGACACATGATTCCATTTCTCTTGGGCAAATAAATAACAGACAGTGGGATTTCTGGATGCCATTGTGTTGTATTAATCAAAAGGCTTCTTTGTCTTCCAATCTATTTAGTAATTTATGACTTTTTAAAAATCAGCTGTATATAATTCCCACAGAAAATGAAGAGCAAGCAGAATTGGAAAGACTAGTTTTTACACTAAGTTTTTAGAGAGATCAAGAGCAATATGCAAAATCCCTTTGTACAAAGTTCATGTATAAAGTTGCAGCATTGCCCTGGCTGGTGTGGCTCAGTTGGTTGGGTGTTGTCCTGCAGTCTGGAATGTTACAGGTTCGATTCCCAGGCAGGGCACATCCCTAAATTTCAGCTTAGGTCTTGGTCAGGGCACTTGAAGGAGGCAACAGATCGATGCTTCTCTCCCTCTCTTTCTCCCTCCCTTCCCCTCTTTCTGAAATCCATAAAAGAAAAAAAAATTAAAGTCATGGCTTGAATTCTCCACACTAGGAGAGAGGCCCCTCTGCAATCTTCGAAGGCTGGGAGATATGAGAGAACAGCACATTGACAGGAAGCAGTGAGAGAACCATAAGCCATGGCATCATAGGCAGAGTGGGCCTACTCTCCATTTTCCTGGGGAATTAGACACGAGTCAGTGGTGACTGTCCTTCAAATTCATCTTGCCCATCTCCCATTTCCAGGCCTTCTGACAAAATGTCTTCTTGTCATCCATGTGCTCCATGTCAGTCTATGCAGTTATTCACCTATTAAACATATACTTGCTGAAATTTGCTGTTTAGAAGGAACTGTTCTAGAAGCTAGGAAAAACAAAACAAACAAAAATCCCTGCCTTCATATAGCAAAGTATATTTGCATATAATGATCAAAATCTATATCTCACTTATATTTCTCACCTAATGCATTAAAATTTTAACATATCCACATACATTGGAATATTGGTTCTAAGGCCTGACATAGCATCTGTTACATAATAGGTGCTCATTGCAGGTTTGTTGAATACATGAATGAATAAATGTCCCAAAGTATGAGGAATGAAATAATGATTATTATGTAATAAAGATTCATTAGGTGAGTAAATAAATTAGGGCTTTCCAGGAGGCAGCTCAGAAATGTATCCAGTAATCCACCTGGCTGATGTGGCTCAGTGGACAGAGCACTGGCCTGCAAACCAGAGGGTTGCCAGTTCAATTCCCAATCAGGGCACATGCCTGGGTTGTGGGCCAGGTCCCCAGTAGGGGGTGTCTCTCCCTCTCTTTCTCCCTCCCTTCCCTTCTCTAAAAATAAATTAGTAAAATCATTTTTAAAAAGAAATATGATAGGTTCTTATATATCAACCTTGTATCCATAAGCTAGCTGACTTCATTTACTGATTATAACAGTTAAAAAAAAAGAAATGAAATATATCCAGTAATCCTGTATCAAATCCTTTTTGGAAGTAGTTGAGCTATACGACAATTTTGCCACGTAGCATGGTCTCAATCTCAGCTAAAAATAAAGCTCACTTTTCCAAGAAAAGTTAGACCATTTTCAGAATGAAACTAAAAAGCAAATTTAACTTAATAATGTCAGGTATTTATCAACAGCTTAGTGACCGCCAAACCAAGTTACTTTATAGTTGGCTTGTGGTTAAACTTTTAGCACAAATATATTTCTAGATACAAAGGGAAAACAGCATTTTATGAAATTCACCTGATTAAAAAAATCACATCTGAAAATCATTCCTCTAAGAAAGCTGCAAACCCCGGTCTTGCAGGTCATGCTGCTTTTAAAGCAAATGTAGCCAAGGGTTTAAAGAGCACAAGAAACAACTTTCAAACCACATGACGCCACATCAAGGGGTTGTCACAAGTGCCCAGGTTTAGAGGATAGGTCATCACCATGAAACTGAACTGTTTGTATTGTACATAGCCTTATTTCACACCTAACATATAAAAATCAAGCATATAAAGTTACAAAGGTATAAAGAAAAAATGTTAAATTACCAGGCATAATCACTGACAAATGTTAGTGGACTTCCTTCTGATCTGTTTTTTGCATGTGTCGCAATTAGTTGAGATCTTCTATATGTTAAACTTGTGACTGTTTTTCAAATCTATCACTGCAACACAAGCTTCTCCCCTAGTTTACTACATATTACTCATTACACATTCTCTTAGTGTCTACATTACATTTCACCTCTTTCCCTATTTTAACTGAAAATAGGGAAAGCAATTAAAATTGCTTTCATTTTTTCACTATTTGAAATTAATGCTACATTCAATGTTTCTGGAATTTGAGGAACTCGTTGGTTATGTTGTTTTTTAGACATTGGGCAGGTAATTCAGATTTTTTACTTAGGGTTCATCTACCCTCAGGAGTAAAATTAAAACACATATATTGCCAATTACTATACAGCCTCATAAATGTGCTAGACAAAGAGAGAACCATTCCCTATTCTATGTATATAAAATTCTCTGAAAACCAGTTCTAACCTTATGAACCCCAGTGATCTGACACCAGGATTTGATAAGATCCAGGATTCATATTTTCATATTTTAATACATAATTTAACCTCACTGAAGTCTGTATTAATTTTTATAGATATGTCAATATTCTCTAAAAGGCAATAAATGTCCTTTTCTGGGTCTTGCAGAATATTGCATTTTAAAACTGATTTTTACTAGCTGCAGAAACATTTCAATAAGCAGAAGATAAGTTCTGAACTTAAATATTTCATCTCATTAATTTCAATTGTTTGTATTCAAATAAAAAGATATTTTTCTTAAATCTAAATTGATTGTATCTAAAGTCTAACCTGTTGAGCCCAGGCTGATGTGGCTCAGTGAATTGAGCACAGGTGAACCGAAAGTTTGCTGGTTTGCTTCCCTGTCAGGGCACATGCCTGCGTTGCAGGCCAGATTCCCAGTTGGGGGCATGGCAACCCATCAGTGTTTTTCTCACACGTCAGTCAGTGTTTCTCTCTTCTTTCTCCCTCCATTCTTCTCTCTCTAAAATAAATAAATAAATAAAATCTTAAAAAAAAAAGGAAGTCTAACCAGTTGATATATGTAAATTTATTTATCTCCCTGTTCAGGACACAATGAAAGTACAGACCTGTCCCTCCAGACTGAGTAAAGCATATCTGCTGAAACTTCCACTGTGTATTTTTAAACTACCCCGAGACTTTAAACAGGAGGAACCATGCCAAGAACACAGCAGGAATAAGAAAGGAGAGTTAGTGACAAAATAAAATGGGTGAGCACACAGGAACATATACCCGGATCAAAATCTTAAGACATTTTTCATACCTAACCCCCACAAGTTGAGGTGATGGAAAATACATTTTGGGGTCGTGTTTCCTAGAGCTTCATGAGAGTTTGAACTCCCAGGCATTGAGGAATCCTCATGAACACAACGAACTCATTTAGAACATGATAAACCACTGAAAAATGCAGGCATCAAATCCGAAAGACTTTTTTAACAAACTTTCGCAACTGAAATGAAATGCTGATATCAAAACATGATTATATCTATAATTATAACAAATGATTCTGTCTAAATGATATTGAAACAGTTAAGGATGCTAGAAACAAAAACACAGTGGTGTAACTCCAGGCAGATCTGAAAGGTATCTGGGTGTTCCTAAGCAGCTCTTTTAATTTGCGTGTCGAATGAACTCTGTAGGGAAACCATTCCACATCCCATTGTATGAAGGGCAGAACTACACAACCAGAATAAATGTAGTCATACTTAATGCCATCTTGTTGTACAATTTATTGGAGGTTTCTTTATCTTTATTTTTTCCTTTTCTTTTTAAATTTAATTCAACAGACATATGCTTAGCTCTGAGCTAAGTACACTGATGGATACAGAAGTTATAAAGATGGGTAAAATGTTTCTTCCTTCAAGGCATTTATTATCTAGCACTGTTTGAGGGCATAAGATAATAGCTGCACTATTACCAATTGTGTTATGTCAGAAGCATGTCAGCAAATGTCCATTCTTTTGGTACAGACACAAATAATATAAGTCAATCCATATAAACATTATTGCACTTCATGCCCACAACAGCTCCAGGTAGTTAGTGTTATTATCTTCATTCATTAGGTGACAAATACAGGCTAGGAGAGTCATGGGGCAAGTACAAAAAAGAGCCAAGATTCTAGGTGAAGATCCGTTATGACAGTAAACCACAGTGTCTGAGATTCAGAGGATTACCTCCGTTTATTTGGCATGTGGGAACAAGTCGCCCTTCTGACACTGGAATCAGTACACTTACAGATATCTTGGAATATAATGAAGTTAAATAACTTTCATCACTGGGACACATAAAAACATCATCTCTTCCAAACAATTATTTTATGCCCACATAGTGCTTTGCCATCATCCACTATCAGCTGAAGACTAAACATCCATGGCTATCCCCTTCTTTCCTGGATTAATATATCCTCTTTACCTATCACTATATTTCTTGCTCCTCTCCACCATGAAAGTTGTTTCCTTCCTTAGTTATGATTCACTTCCAACCATCTCTAATCTGGCTTTTATTCCTAGCACCACAATTCACTTGCTCTTTTCAAGAACCAGTGTACACGTCTTTGCCTCATCTTATTGCCTCCCAGCTGCAGTTAACAAAGTTGTTCATGACTTTCTTGACTCACCTCTATGCTGCCATTCCATGGCATAGCCCTGTGCAATCTCACAATATCCAAGCATCCTTCTCAATCTTCTTCAATGCCCTTGCCTAAATATCAATGACTCATTTCTTAGTCCTGAGCCCTCTAAATTTCTCAGTCTGGACATTTCTTCTGTGTAATTACATCTTTAGCTTTATATACTATCTTGATGCTGATAACTACCAAATTTATATCTCCCAAAGACCTCTCCTCTGAGTACAAGATACAGCCCATTTTGCAGCTGACATTTCCACTTGGCTACTGAATGACCATCTTAATTCCCACTAACTTCTTCCCCAAAGCATGCTTCTCCCCTTCCCCTTCCCATTTCAGAAAATAATGTTATCTTATGCAGTTGCTAAATAAAAACTTAGGAAGCCATTCCTGAATCCTCACATTTCCCACTTTTCTCAAATTCAACCCAGCAGCAAATACTATCAATTATACCTTCAAAATAAAGCTTGAAATTCTCTTCTCTCCATCCCCATTTTCACCACTTTTGTCTAAAACACCATTTATATCCCACATGGGTTCTTTTATATTTTTGAGGAGACTTTTATTAATCTATTACCACAGTCCTGCTGATCTCTGGTCTTTGCCTCTACCCATTTCAAAAACCATGAAGTCAACGGGGAAACACACAACACACATCACAGCTTTCACTTTCACATCAGGATCTAAAGGGAACTGGATCTCAAAGCTATTGGCATCTATAAATTACAAAACCAGCCACTGCTGGGAAATCTTGCCAACCACATTTTCTTCAAGATATTTAATCTCAAAATCAATATCTTCACAACAGCTGGACATAAGATATAGGGCAATCATTTTTAGTGCATCCTCTCTCCTCTATATTTGAACTGTAAATTTTGTCAGGCATGGGTACCACTTCTGAGTAATATAACCTACTGGTACATCAGGAGAAGCATGGATTTCTATCTTCTGGAGAGATAGAGACTGCTCATGGAGAGCTGCAGGGGCAATAACCACTGGCATACCCTAGTAGTCTCTCTGAAGTTATGACTTCTTTGCCCATATTATCAAGAACCTTCACAGCAAAAGGCTTAGAAGCCCCACAGCAATTTCAGGCATAAAAAAATTACTATCCTCCACTGCAAAGTGAATCCTCTGTGCAAGGATGTTGTTAATTTCATATTTTTTACTATTTTCAAAAGTTGTTAAGACTTCCAGAAGCTCAATTTGCTGATGAATCTGTATCTGATCTATCTGATTTAAATATTCCAACCTTGGTGCACAATTTGCTGGAGTGCTGGTGCTGGGATACATGATATCTCAGCACCTTTATCTGACTGATTACACACTGGCTGGTGCTGGACAAAAAGTCCCATTGGATCAGCACCTAAAAAACAGGGTTGGAATAGCCAGCCTGGGTCTCAGGATAGGCAGCCTCGGAGCAAGGGTACCCAGCATGTCCTAGAGATCCTTGGATATTGAAGAGGATACCAGCTGGTAAATGTGTTCTTGGTTAAGAATCATTTATTTGCAAATTTTATTTGTTCATCATTTAAAGAGTTCTCTGGCAGTGGTTGCTCTACGCCACTCTGGGTGGTCATTCTGCTCCCTTGGTCCCTTGGTGGCCCTGTGTGGCTGGTTACACAACCTGCCCTAAAGTCACCAGGAAGGGACCTCTCAGCGACCTAGGTATTGAAACCTCAAATTGGTTTCATTTCCTGGATCCTACTTACACAAATGGGCTTCCCTAGCTGATTCCTGGGATGTTTACAATCCTGGTGACTACTGAAGTGCAGGAGAGCTGAAAGTGAGCCCACATGTCTTTCCTATCTGATCTTACTGCTTTACTTAAGACAAATCCCTCCCCACCAAAATATCCATTGATTAATTCAAAGAAAGATATTGACAACAACACAGTCATCCTAGAGGATTTTAACACCCCACTGTCAACAGTGGATAGACCTTCCAAACAAAGAATCAACAAGGATACTGTGGCTCTAGATCAAATGGACTTAATTGATATATATGCAGCAACTGTCACCTCAAAGAAGCAAAGTGTACATTCTTTTCAAATACACATGGAACATTTTCAATGATAGGCCACCTGACCACATGATAGGACACAAAACAAGCCTCAACAAATTCAAGAAAATTGAAACCATATCAAGCATGTGCACAGATCAAAATGCATTGAAACTAGAAACCAACCTCAAGAAAAAACTCAACAACATTCAAATACGTGGAGACTGAATAACATGTTCTTAAATAATCAATAGGTCAACAATGAGGTCAAGGAAGAAATCAAAAATTATATGGAAGCATGAAAATGAATACACAACAACCCTAAAGCTATGGGACACATCAAAGACAGTACTTAGAGGGAAGTTCATAGCAATACAGGCCTACATGAAAAAGACAGAAAAATCTCAAATAAACAACCTGACCCTACAATAACAACAAAAAAAGCCCAGATCAAGTAGAAGAAAGGAAATAACCAAGATCAGGGCAGAAATAAATGACTTGGAGACTAAAAGAACAATTTGAATGAATAATAATCCAAGAGCAGTTTCTTTGAAAAGATATACAAAATAGGCAAAACTTTAACCAGATTCATCAAGAAAAAAAGAGAGAGGACCCATATAATAAAATTAGAAATGAAAGAGATGAAGTTACAACTGATATCACAGAAATACAAAGTATTGTAAGAAATTACTATGAATAACTATATGCCAAGAAATTGGACAACCTGAGCAAAATGGAAAAATTTCTGGAAACACACAATCTTCCAAAGCTGAATCAAAAAGAAGCAGAAAGCCTGAATAGACTGATAACAACTATTGAAACTGAATTGGTAATCAAAATACTCCTGGCACACAAAAGCCTTGGACTGTATGGTTTCACAGGTGAATTTTACTAAACTTTTAAGGAAGAACTAACTCCTATCCTTCACAAACTATTTCAAAAAAATTCAAGAACAGGGAAGACTCCCAAACACTTTTTACAAGACCAGTATCGTCCTAATTCCAAAACAAAGTAAAGACACAACAAAGAAAGAAAACTACAGGCCAATATCTCCCATGATCATAGATGCTAAAATCCTCAACAAGATACTGGTAGCCTGGATTCAGAAATACATTAAAAGGATCATACACCATGATTCAAGTGAGATTCATCCCAGGGATGCAAGGATGGTATAATATCTGCAAATCAATAAACATAATCCATCACATAAACAAAATGAAGGACAAAAATCACATGATCATATCAACAAGCGCTGAAAAAGCATTTGATAAAATTCAGCACCCATTTGTGATAAAAACACTCAACAAAGTAGGAGTAGAGGGAGCATACCTCAACATAATAAAAGGCATACACAAGAAACCTACAGCCAACATTATAATCAACAGGCAAAAACTAAAAGCTTTCCCACTAAGATCAGGAAAAAGACAAGTGTGTCTGCTTTCACCACTTCTATTCAACATAGTACCTGAAGTTCTAGCCACAGTGATCAGACAAGGAAAAGAAATAAAAGGCATACAAATTGGAAAGGAGGAAATAAAACCATCATTATTTGCAGATGACTGGATAGTGTACATAGAAAACCCTATAGTCTCTGCCAAAAACCTACATGACCTGATAAGCGAATTTGGCAAAATAGCAGGATACAAAGTCAATATTCAGAAATTGATGGCATTTTTGTACACTAACAATGAAATAATATTTATTAAAATTATACTATGTGTTGGGGGCCACCCTGCCTGGTCTCAGGAATCTGTAACTGCCTATAACTCTGGCTGAGTAAGAGGCCTCTGAACCAGAAGACACTAAAGAGACAAAACTTATTTCCCTGGCATGAACGTTGCCTGTTCTATGCCGGTCTTCTGAGCTTGATCAGTTAGCCAATGACGGGTAAGATTTCCCATGGGGGGAATTGCCTAAGACAGGCATGATCATGAGAAGACCACAGGGAGGAGACTCGCAGGGCTGTGGAAATAACGGGGTGATCAACATCAACCCCTGCCCCCTCGGCTTTGCCAATGCCTAAGTCCTTGAGAAATCCAAGTCTCCCAGCTGCCTTTGTCTCCTCTGCCCAATTCAGGCCTGTTGGAAGTAAAAGGGGCAATGCAGTCCAGACCAGAAATGACAGACTCACGGGGTAATCAGGCCTAAGACATAGAATATGAAAGACCCTGTGAAATCTGCTTGCTGGAGGATGCTCTTTAATTAGAATATGAAGTCGCAGGCAGGAAACAGAACTAAGCTTTAAGTCCTGTAGTCTTTTTTAATGATAAAACCCCAAAATTTCTGGCTTAGGATCCCAGTAGGAAATCTGCCAGCACCTTTCAAAAGCTAACTACTTGTAATTTGCAAACTGTATTGGTATTCAAGAATAAAACCCTGCTTGTGAAGGGGGGAGGGGCGCTCTCTCCTAGGGTGCTCTCCCCTAGGGGGGTGGTCTGGTGCTTTTCCACTTGGAAGAGTGGCCCCTCAGTCTCTACTTCTCCACGGAAAATTGTCTGTGTATTATTCATTTCTCATGTTTCAACGAGCCATCCGCAACATTGAGTGATCACTGCAGGCTGGGGATCACGCGTCAACTATGTGCTAGGGACTTTTCTATCAGCTGGTGATACAAGAAATGACAAAAATCCAGTCATTAGAGAACTTCATTCTAGTAGGAATGGCATATAATAAACAAAATATAAATATATAATTAAAATTTTAAAAATGTGATAAAAAAGAATCCTACCTTAAAATATGTGTGTGTGTGTGTGTGTGTGTGTGTGTGTGTGTGTAGTGAGAGAGAGAGAGAGAGAATGCCAGATGGTGATTAGTGCTAAGGAGAAAAATTAAGCAAATAAAGGCAGTGGGAAATGTCATATGAGGGTGAGCTGTAATGTAAATAGAGTGGTTGAGTCCATTCCACAGCAGAGAGGAGGTTATAATTCATTTTAGAATAATTAGTTCATACTATTGTGCACCTTAAAATTCTTCTGAGTCACATTAAAACCTAGAGTAAAATCTAAAAATTCATACATTTGGTCTCCTAGCTACCTTTCCAACCTCTCCCTCACCATAGCCTCCAGAAGTTTCCATTCATTTTCTCAACATTCTGAATGTTTCTACCTCAACATCTTTGCACTGTTTCCTCTACCTGGAAAATTCTCTCTCAGCTCTGCTTTCAGCAGGCTCTTATGAGTTATCACCTCACATGAGATGCCTTTATTAGGCATTCTATCTCAAATAGTGCAACCATCTTCCAAGATATGCTTACCTTATTTAGTTACCTTACAAAGCCTGTCACTATCATTTTGTATACAGATTTTTTAATATTTTTATTATCTATCTTTTACCACTAGAGTGCATGTTTCATGAGGACAGAGCCTCATGCTCTGTCTAGTTACTGCTTCATCCCCAACTAGAGTTGTATCTGGCACAGAAAGCTATCTGTAAATACCTGGTCATTGATTGATTCAATGAGTGAATGTAAATTCAAATTCCAGTAGTTTTCATTCAGAAAAATGTATTGCACACACACTGTGTGCCAGACATTGGCACAATTCTTGACATTTGTCTGGACTGTAGAGTGCTACCTTATTCAGAATTAGAGAAATATGAAATTCTAGTGATAAAAGGACTTTAAAAATGACTTTTTAAAATTCAACCACTCCAGGAAACTAAAGCTAAAAGATGTTGAATAAGATGTTCAAATCTTATAACTTAAGGAGCATAGTAAAAACTTCTCCCAATAAAAGACATCTCACTGTGAATCCATTGCTTCTTTCATGATTAGAACATTGTCATGAGAAAATGAGCAGCAAAACCTCTCAGGCTCCAGAATGTTGTGAATTTAGTGAATGCTCACACAGGATGTCAAATGATATCAATGTTCAACATAAACCATAGATTCTTATACATTTTATGTAAAATGAATAAATAATAACTTTCATTTGCAATTTTCTACTGTGAAGCCATGAATGAATATACTTAAAGTGTATTATGGGGATCATATTTTCAACTTTCACATTTTCAGGTAGACTGTGGGTCTCCAAAGACAAAGCTTTGAAACACCAAACATTTTGTGTTTAGGACACCTTTGATTCAAAGACTGACCACCATTATCTCCTTACTCTCCCAAGATCTCAGTAAATAAAACTACAGGATTTAAAAAGTTATAAATATCAATCAAGAGAATGTGGTTAGGGGAGGAGCATCAGTAGTGAATAAATTTCAAGAATACTCTGGAACATGAGTGCATGTAGGTGTAAAGAGGAGGAAAGAGCCAAAAGAAACATAGCCTGGTACTTGTGGAAGGACACACAGATAAGAGAAAACCTCTTTCCCTGCAGAATCCCAGGAGTCTTGCCCACTCAGAAATGTCAAGTGCTTAGGAAGCCAAATGTAAGAACTGAGGTTAAAAACAAGGAGATAAATTGACAGTTTCTATAAGAAAGATTTCACAGGACATGGGATGTCAAACTTTACCAGCTAAATGAACTTCTCCTAGGCAAAAGTCCCACAATGTAACAGCCAGATGGCCAGTCTCGTGGTGTCATTTCAGAGGACTGAGGCCATCTGGCTGCTATACTGTGGGACTCAGCACATGTTAGGAAGCATCTGGAGCTGTTCAATTTCCTTGTGGAGGAAACTTTGGTTCAGTTGGAGACAATGAGATCAAAGCCTGGAATTTAACTGAGGAAAAATATCTAGAGGTTTTCATTAACTAGAATGCAGGTTTGTATTGCTAGTGGCCATCTCTTTCACCATTCAGTAAAATGAAGCCCAGTAAAGTGAAGCAGAGCCTAAACACAGGAGGAAGCAAAGTCCTAAAAACCTCATGGAGCACCTGGCTACAAAGGTGCCTTTATTCAGAGTTACCCATGGAGTTCAGGGAGTAAATCAAATGCATATTTTGCTTAAAGAAAATGTTCAGCATCACAGAAAATACATGAGGGGACTCCAAAAACAAGAATTTATTTATGAAAAATTGTGTATTTATTCTTATATGTTTAAAATTCACTCACCTTCAAAGTACTCTCCATTTGACGCAATACACCTAATGAGATGTTTTTTCCACTGTTCAAAACAGTTTTTGAACTTGTCAGTTTTGATGCCTTTTAGTGTTTCTACTGGTTTTTTGTTTCACCTCTTCCACATTGGCAAAATTTTTCCCTTTAAAAAGGACTTTTTTCTCCTTGGTCACTTCTCTTGTCCAAAGAGGACATACAGAGGGCCCAGACACATATGAAATGATGCTCAGCACCACTAGCCATCAGAGAGATGCAGATTAAAATCACAATGAGATACAATTTCGCACCTGTGAAAATGGCCATCATAAACAAATCAACAAACAACAAGTGTTGGAGAGAATTTGGAGAAAAGGGAACCCTAGTGCACTATTGGTGGGAATGCAGACTGGGACAGTCACTGTGGGAAACAGTACAGAATTTCCTCAGCAAACTAAAAATGGATCTGCTTTTTGACCTAGCAATTTCACTGCTAGGATTATATCCTAAGAACCCTGAAACACCAATCCAAAAGAACCTATGTACCCCAGTGTTCATAGCAGCACAATTTACAACAGCCAAGTGCTGAAGCAACCTAAGTGTACATCAGTAAATGAGTGGATAAAAAGTTATGGCACATTTACACAATGGAATACTACACAGCAGAAAGAAAGAAGGAGCTCCTACCCTTCACAACAGCATGGACGGAACTGGAGAGCATTGTGCTAAGTGAAAAGACAAATACCACATGATCTCACCTATAAGAGGAACCTAATCAAAAAAGCAAACACACGAGCAAAATATAACCAGAGACACTGAAATAAAGAACAGACTGACAGTAACCAAAGAGGAAGGGGAAGAGGAATAATGAAGGAAAATAGAGGAAGGGCCATTAAGGAACATGTATAAAGGACACATGGACAAAGTCAAAGGGGGTAGGTTCAAGGGTGGGAAGCTGGGATGGGTGGGGTTGGGGAGGATGATAGGGTGAAAATGGAGGCAACTAACTGTACTTGTACAACAATAAAAAAAATTTAACAGCTTTTTTCATCTGGGGAAGTAAAAAAAATTTGCTTGGAGTGACATTGGATAAATAGGGAGGGTGGGCCATGGAGTCATGCTGTTTTGATCAAAAACTGCTGAACATTCAGTGCAGAGTGGGCTAGTGCTTCATACATCTCCCCTTATGAAATTAGCGGACACATTGAAAGAGTCTTCAAAAATAATTCACATAAAGCCTCTCACAACAATGCCAGCTAGTTCACTCATACAGATGGGTTTTTAGAACACTCACCTAGCAGGGGCAGCCTGTACTACAAGGGGGCTGCCCTCCAGAGACAATTCTGGTTTTTTTGAGGGTACCCCTTCAAATTATACTATAAGATCACTTTTCAAAAGTAAGTTTTATTTTTCCATATTCTTATATACATGGGGTATGGTTTGGAGAAGGAATATATTTAGAGATATGAGGGGAAGTGGTAAATAGTCTTCTGTATTTTTGGAGATTTTACTTACTTTTATAAGTTAAAGTATTTCTTAATAATAGCAATAAAACTTTTAAAGAAAAAAATATGTAAGACAAGACAAGAGCTGAAAGAGATTAAAAAACCCCAGTGGATCTATACAGCATTAGGGAATCAGGAAGCACATTTTGGAAAGAAGTCAGACTGCAGAGAAAGAAATGAGGGTGGCTGATGACAATGCTGAATTCTGCCTTAAAGCTGTGATCCTGGAAAGCAGTAGCAGTTAAAGAAACTACTCTACCTTTTGTGTTCCAAAAAAATTACTCTATTTTTTTGGGCTCCAGAAAATGTCTTATTGCAAAGAAACATCATTCCTCATATGACTTAGATAAGACTCATAGGTGCCTCCTCTTGTCCACCTATGATAAAGCTAGACACAGATCCTCCAAATTCCCATTCTGTGCTTCCTAATGATTAGCTGTTTCATCCCCACTAACAAATTAGAACAAAATGCTTGTTTACTATACAGTGGTTACATTTCCTTCCTCCAGGCCACTTGCTTTTGATCTACATTCAGCCTGAGCCAGTATAGGACCTTTTTTTTTGTTGTTGTATTTTTCCCATTAAAATTTACCCACTTATTCTTCCTTTCCCCTACAATCCCACACTGTCATCCATGTTCATGAGTCCTTTTACCATTTGCTTGATCCCTCTACCCCTTAATGCCCCTGCTGAGAATATACTAACTAACCTCAGGAAAACAGTCTCTGATCTACTACTGTCTTTTCGCAGCCATTCTCACTCATCCCATTTCCCAATGTGGTTCTTTCCAACCTTACTTCCCCTAAAAGTAAAGCCCCTTTCTCACTAGTCTTTGAGATGCTAGCAGAGCTTATGGCCCACATATTCTCCCTATTGCAATAGTCTCCTTCCTCCCTCTTGCAATAAAATCTCTCCTTACTTAAGCCTGATTTTGTTTTTCTTTGATACTAATTAAAAGTTCAAGGAGTAAAGATTGACTCTAGAGAAACGCTAAGGGAAAAAGTCAGGAAAAAGAATTCTCAGCAGAACTGAAATCAGCAGGCAGATTGATGTGCGGGGAAGCTTGCACAATTATTGAGATTTCAAACTGATGTCAGAAAAAAACATGCCAATTACCCACACAGAACAAAAGTCTCCTTGGATCCCTTAATACAAAGTAGAGCTAGAGATAATGGCTCATCCCAGGATGGGAAGAGGGAAGGCAGGGTTGTGGTGAGAGGAAACACGAAGCTGGGGCCTATGGGACACAGATGCAGTCTATAAATGAGTGGTGGCAGGGAGCACCCGGAGGATGCAGCAGCCCCCACCCCTTTATCCACAGGGGATATGTTTCAGGTGGAGGCCAGAAACCACAGATAGTCCCGAACCCTATATATACTATGTTTGTTTCCTACACATACCTATGATAAAGTTTAATTTATGTATTTGGTACATTAAGAGATTAACAACAATAATTGATAAAAATAGAAAATTACAACAATAAACTGTAATAAAATTTATGTGAATGTGCTCATGCACTGGCTTTCTCTCTCTCACAACAGATCTGATAACCAAGAAGGCTGCCCAGTGGCTACCAGGTGGGGAGCATGCACAGTGAGGATACTCTGGACAAGGGGTAATTTATGTCCAGGGTAGGATAGAGTGGGACAGTGTTAGATTTCATCCCACTACTCAGAATGGCATGAAATTTAAAACTTACAAATTGCTTGTTTCTGGAATTTTTTATTTAATATTTTCAGATCACAGTTGACCATGGTAACAGAAGCTTAGAAAGTGAAACTGTGGGTAAGGGACAACTGTTACACTGTGCTAACTGCCAAAGCAACACCATCACAAAAGTCAAAATCCAAACTGTCAACTCACGTTAATGTAAATAACTGTCAATCCCCTCCTTCCAGGTATATGTCACAGTGGCAACCTTAATGAGAGCTTCACCGTGTGGAATCTGAAGTTGTGTGGGAGCCGGGAGGAAGAACACCTTTTAGGCTGCAATCCTTATCATCCTACTTTTCAATAAAAGTGGTGAAGCCTCAGGTGCTGAAAGACAAGCTTTTCCTACTGCTCAAGGAACACTTTTAGGACAGCTCCGCAAGAGTCTTTCTGCTCTTCTGTCCTAGGGCACTAATTTTAGAAAGGGGGACACAGAAGCCAGCTTTTAATGACAAGCATTTGCAACAACCAAAGTAAACACATTATTATCCCTGTCATTATCATACCTAGTGTTAAGAACAACTGCAGCAGAACCTTTGTTTTCAGATCCAGTGGGTTAGCCTAAAGCAGTAATTCTTAGCTATTCTTGGTAGGATGTATAAGGAGGGTGGATGGTTGTCATAATGTAGCTAATAATTCCAAAAAAAATCCATTTCATGTATTTATGTCTTCTTGTATCCCCTTAAAGCTTATTAGAAATGATGGATGTAAATAAAAATCTGTGCATTGTAAGTTATTTAAATTTTGAAAATTTGGAAATAACCAGTTTGGGGTTGGTTTAAAAATTTGTAATATATTCATAAAAATACAGCATCTATATTCTGTAGGTCTATATTTAGAATCTATCTGTCATATAAATATAGACATAGAAGGATAGTTGCAATATGTTGTTGAAAGTAAAAAAGCAAGTTACAGGATGAGATGAGACACACACAGATGTATTCCCAAAAGATCGACACAGAACCAGTAATTGTGGCTCCTTCTAGGAAGCAGGTTGTGGAGTCAAGAGGGTTAAGAGTATTACTCACCTATTTTTTGTTTCATATATTTCTGTATTATTTTTGACAATAAATAAGTGGTGCTTTTACAATTTAAAATATCAATTTTGATTTTTTTTTAATTAATGCTAGGAACAGATAAATGTTCTCTGAAAAATCAGCCAGTTTGTGTCCAATATGACAATACTTTTATAGAATGAATGAAGGGTCACATATAAAATATGCAACTGCATTACAATTCTTAAAACAGCTATACCCCCAAAATAGTGAGGATACTTCAGACTCCGGGAAAACCAGCATCACCAGAATTTAAAAATACCCTTTGAGCTATGCCTCAGCCTGTGGAAATAAAAGCCAACTGGCATTCATGACTAGGAAAAAAACTTTTAACAAAATTTTCTGCCACATTTAGAAATGCATTGCTTTTATTTTCTTTAATCCCATTTTGTTATTTATTACTCCTCTGCTCGTGCACATGCTTCATCAATCCCTCAGAGCTCACTTACAACACAAATTCCAAAGATAAATTTATTAAGCCTTTCAAGAGGCCACAACAAAATTTTAAACGAAGCACAGGGCCCTTTTGAGAGAAAGGCCCTGTGCCAACGTATGAGTCACACACCCTCAAAGCAGGCCCTGGACTTCACCAAGAGAAACGCAAGAAGTCGCCCACTACTGTTAGCAGGGTTTGTGGAAAATGTGTCTATAAAATATGTGCGGGAAACAGAGGCCGAGCCATTCTGCTCTGTGAAGAGCAGTCTAAGCCTCTGCGCACTGCGACCACGATGGAAGTTTATTGCGTACCTACTTCTTTCGTCGTTCAGTAATGCTTTTTAGTTTGCTTTTCTGTGCACTATTTCATTGATAATGAGCATAAAAAGTATATTCTTTTAAATAAGCTTTTAAGTTCTGTTTCTCAAGAAAATCGATGATACACACATAATTTGTAATGTGTTTTTGTCAGTGTTTACCATCTACATTTGGAGCCATGGTGATTTTGTGGACTGAAAAACCAAATGTCAGAATTTGCTGAAGAATTATCAGCATCCACTTAAAGTGAATAGCTAATTTAAGAAAAATTGCTCAAAGACAATAATTTAACCTGTACAGATGTACAACTCTATCAAGCATAACTTTTCGTTAAGATCAAAAGATTATGCTTATAAATTAATTTTACTTATTTTCATAAACCTATGAAATGTGAAATAGCTGTTAGTGGGCTGGCCTCATTAACTGTAAAACTTTGTAAAAGCGAAATGATGCCAGTTAGATAGTGGTGCTATCATATGCTATAAGCAGAAAATCAATTAATTCCAATAATGGTTTAATAATTTTATCCAAATCATGTTATCAAAGATGAAGCTTTTGTAAGTTCTTCCTGTCAAAAATAAAACATTTTACCTTTATAAAATTTTTTTCCCTTTACCATTTATGTTGTCCACGTCCATGAGTACTTTTCCTTTTTGCTTTAGTCAACGTTACTGAAATATAATTTAAATATGATCAAATTCACCCATTTTAATTGTACTAATAATAAATGTTGACATGTGATACAGTTAGGTAACCACCACTGGAACAATGAAGATATAGAATTTTTTCATTATTCCAAACCACTTGCTAATAACCCTTAGTATTCAACTCTTTTGCCACAGGAAAACACTGCCATCATTAGCAATTAGTTTTGTCTGTTCTAAAATTTAATGCAAATGGAATTATACAACATATGTATACTCCTTTGTATCTGAATTCTTTGACTCAGTGTGACTTTTGAGATTCCTTTATGTTGTTTTAGATGTCAGTTTGTTGTTTTGTCACTGAGTACTCTTTAATCCTATGAATACACCATGACTTGTGTAGCCATTTATCTGTTCATATTTGGGGGTTTGGGGTTTGGAATGATTATGTTACAAGCTCATATGATCATTGTTGTTCAGATCTCTGTGTGGGCACATGTTTTCTCTTAAATACCTAGGAGTGGGGTTTCTGGGTTATATGTTAAATGTATGTTTCATTTTATAAAAATCTGATAAAATGTTTTCCAAAATATTTTCATACTCCTACAAGCAATGGATGTAACTTCTAGATGCTCTACATCTTTGCCAACACATAGAAACTTATCATTTTTTGAAATATATAGTTATAGCTCATTGTGATTTTAATATGCATTATCCTGATAATTAATTATACCCAACATCTTTTTATATGCTTATTGGCCATTAATATACCTATTTTGTAAAGTATAAATTCAAATATTTTGCCAAGTTTTGTTGGGTTATTTATATATTCATTATAAACTTGCAACTGTTTGTTACAGCCCAAATATAAGTTCTTTTTCATGTAAATGTATTACAAATATTTTTCCCTACTCTGTGGAAATATAAAGTGGTTTATACAATATTCACAGAAGTGTGCAACAATCATTACTATATAAATTTAGAACATTTTCATTATCCTAAACAAAACTCTGTACCCATTATCAACTACTCCCCATTTTCCTTCTTTCCCATAACCTGGCAACTACTTTCTGTCTCTATAGAGTTGCTTATTCTACACATTCCATATGAATGAAATAGTGCAATATGTGGTCTTTTATGACTGATATCTCTTACTTAGCATAATATTTTCAAGTTTCATTCATGTGGCAGCATGTTTCAGTACTCCATTTCATTGTCAAATAATATTCTTTGTATGGATATGTCATTATTTTATCCACTCATTAATTAATAGATATTTTGGTTTCTTCTACTTCTTGGTATTATATACAATGCTGTTATGAATAGACATGTATAAGTTTATGTGTGGAAATGTCTTTTACTTTACTTTGTGTAAAAACTGAGAAATGGAATTGCTGGGCACTGTTTAACATTTTAAGGTTCTACCAAACTGTTTTCCAGAGTAGTTGCACTATTTGACCATATTACCAACAATAAATAGGTGTTTCAATTTCTCTACCTTTTAGACATTTTCTATTGTGGTTGGTTGTTTTTGGTTTGTTTGTTTTTCTATTTTAACCATCCTACTAGGTGTAAAGTGCTAGCTTGTGGTTTTATCTGCATTTCTTCAATGACTAATGATATTGACCATGTTTTACATATAATTATTGGGCATTTGTGGACTTTTGGAGAAATGATTTCTCAAATCCTTTGGCCATTTTTAATTGGGTTATTTGTCTTTTTATATTTGAGTTGTTTACACATTATAAATACAAGTATATTAATATATGTATGATTTCCTAATGCATTGACCTCAGTCCTCAAGTTGTCCATTTTCTTGATGGTGTCTTCTTTAAAGCACAAAAGTATTTTTATTTTTATGATGTGCAGTTTATGTATTTTTTCTTTTTTGCTTATGATTTTGCATCAGATCTAAGAAACCATTGCCTAATCCAAGGTCACAAAGATTTAACTTATATATTTTTTCTAAGATTGGTATAGACTTGTTTCCTACAATCAGTTCTCTGAAGTAATTTTAGGTAATTTTTCGTACGTGGTGTGACATAAAAGTCTTTTTTTTTCTTGCATGTAGGTGCTGTTATCCCAGCACCAGCACCATATGTTGAAAATGGCTATTATTTCTCCATTAAATCAGCCTGGTACCAATGCATATAAATATACAAGTGCATTCTAAAGGGGCTGCTGCTTTTACCTCCTGGGCAGAATTGGTTTATGTGTTTGTGTGTAGGTGTGTGGAGGAGTGTGCAATATATATAATGTTATGTGTGTGTCCTCTTATTCATGGTACAAAATGCATATTACTTCTAAAAGAAAGACAATACTGTGAACAAAACATTTATTTTAATTTAAAATCACTGTCTTGTTTTCAAAGCAGTAAGAAGAGAAAACTCTTTCTTCATAAAGATAAAACTTCTAAAAAAAACAGGTTTTAAAATAAAAATACTAGTATACCATAAGGCACTGCATTAAAAAGGATTATAAGCAAGGAAAGAAATTCACTCACATGAAAACTTAATAGTTCCTGATCTCAAACACCAAAATAGAAACCAATTTTTTAAAAAAGGATGCTAGCTGTTGAGAAGACTGGTTTAGTACCACTGATGTACTCAACGCTGTGAAAGAAATATGAATATAGTCTGGCCTTACATCTTCTGAACTTTGCTGATTGCACTACATGGAAAGATGCATCTGTTCCTCTCTTAGAACAGATAGTAGAGTCTTTAAAAGAATACTCAAAAAACCTACAGGGATTCCGAGGCAGGACCGTTAAACATAGAACTCAATGCATGTGGCTGTTCACTTGACGCTGTGTATACCACACACCCTGCTAATGTTCATCGATACCATCTCCGAAACGTGGAAATTAAGGCTTCATTTAGTGCTAACAGTAGCAACATTTCAAAGCCAGATATTACTGAAGACAAATGGATACTTTGGCTTGAAATATTGAGCTTTTACAAAAGCATTTCTTCTCTAAGCTGAGGCTTACTTATCTGTTTACCTGTAAGAAAAGAAAAAAAAAAAGAGTCTACTCTCTGTAATTTTTTAAGAATAAAATGAGAAGTCCATGAAGAGTTTTGTGGGAGCCAGAGGTTTATTCAATTTTAAAAACATACTTTTGAGAAGGCTCCCATCAATGTAGTGGCATAGGTAAATGCAGTACTTCAATCCTTTCACAATCACATTGAAATTACAACTAACTACAGAGCAACCATCAGTCAGAACCATCTAAAATCTAGCTGGAAAAAAATCCTATAATTAAGGATATAAAGAAGAAGCCACGTTGAGACTGCTAGGAGGGGCAGAGACTCAAAACAAGGGGGTCCCACATCCATGAGTGGTAAATAAAAATTAGGAGGATATCTCAGCTGCAGAGGTCCCCCCTGAGGAGTGAGGGGTCCCAGCCCCATACCAGACCCCCTAGTGCCAGAAAGAGAAATCCCCATAAATTTTGGCTGCAAAAAATCAGTTCAAATTTTGGCTGAGTAAGATGAAGGGCATCTGGAGTCCCAGACATTTCTCTTAAAGGGCCCACATACTGGCTCACTAGGGCTCATTTGTTCTCAGCTCCAGAACTGGGTCACCAGGGACATACAAGGCAGAACTGAGTTGTCTGATATCAGTTGAGAGCTGGAGAAATAGCATTTTCCCATACAGAAGTGCTGGCAGAGGCCATTGTTTCTTTTCTGGGCCCTTCTTCTCAGAGAGCTGGCAGGCAGGCACTATATCTGAGACTTCATCAACCTGACTAACACTGTTAGCCCTGCCCTGGTTATTCCTTGAGACCCTGACCCACCCAACTTGCAGGCCCAGTCAAAGCCATTTCCAATGGGATTTCCTTAAAAAAATTATTGTGCTTTTTTCATAATCATTTAGTTCCCTCATAGACCCTCTCCCTATAATCACCCCACTTTTGTCCATGTCCATGACTTCTTTTCCTTTTTTGGTTAAATCCTCCACCTCCTCACCTCCACCTTAGCTGTCATCCTGCTCTCCATCTTTGATTCTGTCTCTGTTTTGCTTTTTAGTTCAGTTTGTTTATTAGATTCCATATAAGAGTGAAATCATAAGATATTTGTCTTTCTCTGACTGGCTTATTTCACTTAGTATAATGTTCTCCAGGTCCATCCATTCTGTCACAAAGTATTAAATTTTTCTTCTTTTTAACGGCTGAGTGATATTCCATTGGTTAAATGTCCCATAGTTGTTTTATCCACTCATCTGTTGATGGACACTTGGGCTTCTTCCATATCTTGGCAATTGCAAATAACACTGCAATGAACATAGGAGTCCTTACATTCTTTTGAATTAGTGTTTAGGGTTCCTTCAGATATATTCTCAGAAGTGAGATCACTGGGTCAAAAAGCAGAGCCATTTTTAGTTTGTTGAGATATCTCCATACTGTTTTCCACAGTGACTGCACCAATCTGCATTCTCAACAACAATGCTAAAGGGTTCCCTTTCTCCAAATCCTCAGCAGCAGTTGTTATTTGCTGATTTCTTGATAATGGCCATTCTGACAGCTGTGAGAATGTATCTCAGTGCATTTTTAATTTGTATTTCTCTGATGATCAGTGATGTTGAGCATCTTCTCATATGTCTATTGGCCATTTGTATGTCCCCTTTGGAGAAGTGTCTATTTAGGTTCTTTGCCCATTTTTTAATTGGGTTGTTTGGGGGGTTTTTGGTGTTGAGTTTTTTATGTGCTTTATAAATTTTGGTTATTAAGCCCTTATCATATATATTGGCAAATATGTTTTCCCATTTTATGGGTTGTCTTTTTATTGTGTTGATGATTTCCTTTGCTGTGCAAAACCTTTAAAATTGGTGACAAGACAAACAAGACAGGGATACCCACTTTCACCTCTCTTATTCAACATAGTACTGGAAGTCCTAGCCACACCAATCAGACAAGAAGAAATAAAAGGCATCCAATTTGTAAAGGAAGAGGTAAAACTGTCTTTTTTTTTAGATGACATGATACTGTAAGTAGAGAACCCCAAAGATTCCTCCAAGAAACTACTAAAACTGATAAATGAATTCAGCAATGTAGCAGGATACAAAATTAATAACCAGAAATCAGTTGCATTTTTATATGCCAATAATGAAGTAACAGAAAGGAAAACTAAGAAAATAATACCACTCACAATTGCTTCAAAAAGAATAAAATTTCTATGAATAAACCTAACCAAGGATGTAAAAGATCTGTACTCAGAAAATTACAAGAAATTCAAGAAAGAAACTAAAAAAGATACAAATAAGTGGAAGCACAGACCATGTGCCTGGATAAGAAGAATTAACGTCATTAAAATGGCCATACTACCTGAAGCAAACTATAGATCCAACACAATTCCTCTCAAGATTTCAATGATGTATTTCACAGAACAAATATTTCAAAAATGTATATGGACTCACAAAATGCCCTGTGTAGTAACAGTGATACTGAAAAAGGACAAAGTTGGAGCAATCGCACTACCTAATATCAAACTATACTACAAGGCCGTAGTAATAAAACAGCCTGGTATTCATATAAAAATAGACACATAGATCAGTGGAACACAACAGAGAGCCCAGAAATAAATCCACACCTTTATAGTCAATTAATATTCAACAGTGGAAGCAAGCACATATGATGGGCTAATGGTAGTTTATTCAATAAATGATGTTGGGAAAACTGGACAGATGTAAAGAAAAAAGAAACTAGACCACCTTCTTATACCACACCCCAAAATAAATTTAAAACAAAGGACGACAGGCCCAGAATGGAGTCACTTATGTTAGACCTCCTTGCAGTAAATGAAGACTTAATACCTAATCATAGTTAATGTTCCCCAGTAATCTGAACTTTAACCAGTCAACCTGGAATTTCCTAGTCAGCACTGGTAGAAAATCCTCAACAGACCTCTTTCTTCTCCCTAAAACAATGCAATCTTTGCTAATATTTTCTTTTTTCCTCTCTCTCCCCCTCTCTCTCTCTCTCTCTCTTTCTCTCTCTCTGCCTTTAAAAATCTTCCCTTTTCTGAAGCTCAATGGAGCTGCCTTCTATTCCTAGGTGGCATGCTTCCTGACTCATGAAACACTGAATAAAGTCAATTTGATCTTTAAATTTACTTCACTGGATTTTTGCTATTTGATACAAGTACACCTTGAACTATACTAAAATATACAATTCTCTAAAGCAAAACTGTTTTTTGCACCTTTGAAAAATAACCAAGTATGTTTAATACAAAACCGTAATATTAAGAGACTTTTATCAAGAATGAATTCACTTCCTTGCCTTTAAGTCAAATTTAACTGTTTAAAATGATAATGTTTTTATTATTTTTCTAAAGTTTTAGTATTTCAATGGGAAAAAATATTCTTAATAAACACAAATGTGAAGCCACATGGCATTGTTTTGGAAGTTCGAAGTCTCCTTCCTGGTAGATATTTTCAAGGTGAATTTCATCCTTTTGAGTAATCCATATTTTGTACATATAAAATTCATATGAAATTCTTATTTTCCAGTCATTTTGCTTTGTGAAAACCTAACCATTCTCGGTTAAATCAAAGTAAGTGTGCAAGTAGATATTCGTATCTCTGTTCTCGTTTTCTAGAGTCATAAGTTTAGGAAGGTGTCATCAGAATACTGTCAGGACAAAGTTTCTTTTTTAATAAGTCACAATATTTATTTTATGGTCCCTGCCATTTGCAGTAATTCTTCTTCCAAAGGGCACATTCTTTCTTTAATAAATTGTGTCATAATCTCTATACAGGTATAACATATTATTTCCCATAGACAACACTATTAATGTGCTCCTCAACTCCCAGTGACTTGCAGTGCAAACACAGAACACTCCACTTCACCTGTCAATCCTCTAGCAAGCTCTTTGTCGTCCTGTTTTTTAATTCTTTGTCTAGAGATGACCTATTGTTTCCCAGTATCTATGATTATTTCATTTTATGTTGAAAGGAGAAGTACAAACCATTGAATAGTTTGTAACAATCCTAGTATATTCAGTTTTATAGAATTAGCTCATTTTCCTATTTAAAATCAGAACATCATTCTTTCTCCTGATTGTAACTAAAACCTTTTAGAAGATGATTATCTTAAAAGTTCTTAAGGTTCTTTTAAGATTAATATTTGTTAGGCCTATGATGCAGACCCCAGTTCATGGGGTCTGTGTCATTATGGATGAAATATGAGACAAATTCACACGGATTACTGAGTCCTGTGGAGGAAAAGGGACTGCATGGCTTTTCTCTCAAGAGGAGCAAAAGCCTTGGCCTTCACTCCAATGAGCTTTTATTGTCTTACTGGGCACATTACAAGAAGATCCTCATTAACTATGCACAGGCTTGCTTTAGGTGGTTACCTTAGACAGAAAACAAAGTAGAGGATGCTGGTAATCACATCACGGAAGAGGGATATTTGCAAATGAAAAGGCAAAAGTAGTTGGACTGGTTACACTCATCCATGAAAGGTTTAGCAGGGTTTTTAGGAAGTTGCTTTGCATTAAATGTCCTCAATTCAGGGTGAGGGAGTTTTAGCAAAAATCAAGACTCATAGCTGCGTAGCTACATTGTAGGCCTGATTCCCCACGGGGAAAACTTATCCGTGGGCGTGAGTCCTGTGCATCTCCCAGTGGGAGCTGGGCCCATGCCACACAGAGCGGCCTCCCATAGGCCTACACTGCAAAGCTGAAACTCAAAGAAGTATAATGCCCTGAATGGCTAAAACCAGACTAATAATTAGACTGAGTGTTACAGAATCCAGCCTACCAATGCATTTTACTTGACAAGCTGAATGTTTTAAAAACAATTCCATTGTGGTTGTCTTTACACAGGCATGAACTCTCCAAATTGCCATGTCACCACCACTTTCTATAATTAGGCAGCCATTTCACACATTTCTATTACTTAGCTGTCCCACAAGGGCAGGGACATTTTCAACACCCAATTGATAAAGCATTAGAAGTTTTAGATTAAAAGAATGTTAGCATTTAAAGGATCTTAGAAATATATTGTTCAATCTTCTAATTTAACTAACAAGGCACAGATAAATGACTTGTTCAACATTAAATTAGTAGCAGAATAGCAGGAAATCAAATTTCTCACTTCTGATATTTCCCTTTCATTGTAATACTTCATCTTCTAAGCTTTAAGTCTAAACTTTTCTTTTAACATAATGTAACACTCAAGAGCATAGGACCTGTTAGTTTCTACAAAATTATGTATTCCTGAAGCCTAAAATCATAGGAAAAATTTAATAAGTAGTTGATTTTTGTTAATTAAATGAGTAATGAATGCTTAGTCAGAAGTGCTGTGGGAAATAAGAGAATTAATATTGACTTAAGTTACTTGCCAGGTACTTTATATATCTGATTATATGTAATCATTCCGAAAACAAGGTAGGGGAGAAATCATCGCCCCACTCTATAGATGAAAACTGAGAGCTAGTAGGTGACAGTACACACAGTGTGCCTGATACTAAAATCTTATGTTCTTGACAACAGTGTTGCATGGCGTGGCAGGGATGATAATAGAATTCTTGAAATCCATACACTGTCTAGCCAAACTAAAACATACTCAGAGTCCTTATGATATCATAGACATCATGCTAAGCTTTTTAGAGTTTAATACTCTATGTTAACTACTATTTTTATTCCCATTTTCCCAGTGAAAAAATGAGGCACAGAGAATTTAAAAACTTGTTTAAAATCACGTAACTAGGGCAGGATATAATATAAACCCAAAGAAGTTGCTTCAGTATCCATACTCATAATTATTGCACTAAACTGGCACATAGATCAAGATAGCAGTTCTCAAAGTGTGGTTCCCTGATAAGCGACAGCAGTATTACTCAGGAACTTGTTAGTAATGCTAATTTTAGGGCCCCATCCCAGACCTATGGAATCAGAATCTGTGGGGATAACACTGAGTATGCTGTATATTAACAGTCCTCTATTTGATTCTGATTGATGCTAAAGTCTTAGAACCTCTGAACTAAGTGACTCAATTATTTTTGAGATGATCTTAGATTCAGCTTTATATATATAAGCTTCTAGAAATTATTGCACACATGTATACATTTTAAATACATATACCAAACTACACTGTTTTATAATTTATTTTTTTCTAATCAATGTCATAAGTATTTTCATACACTGATAAATTTTTTTGAGAACTTAACTTTCAATGGCAGCTTAGCACTTGCTATGGACTGAATGTTTGTAAACCCCCACCAGAAACAATCATATATCCCGAAGACTTAATTTTTAATGTGATATTTGAAAGCGGAACCTTTGAGAGGCAATTAGCTTTATTTTTTTTGTTGCTCAAGTACAGTTGTCTCCATTTTCCCACCATCACTTTCCCTTGCCCCACCCATCCCCACCTCCCACTCTCGATCCTACCGCTTTGGCTTTGTCCATGTGTCCTTTATTCATGTTCCTTGAAAACCCTTCCCCTATGTTCCCCCATTATCCCTCACCCCCTGTCTTTCTGGTTACTGTCAGTTTGTTCTTTATCTCAATGTCTCTGATTATATTTTGCTAGCTTATTTGTTTTGTTGATTAGGTTCCACTTGTAGGTGAAATCATATGGTATTTGTCTTATACCGCCTGGCTTATTTCACTTAGCATAATGCTCTCCAGTTCCATCCATGCTGTCATAAAGGGTAGGAGCTCCTTCTTTCTTTCTCCTGTGTAGTATTTCATCATGTAAATGTACCACAGTTTTTTTGATCCATTCATTTACTGGGCACTTAGGTTGCTTCCAACACTTGACTATTGTAAATTATGCTGCTATGAAAATTGGTAATTAACTTTAAATGAGGTCATAAATTTGGAGATTCCACAGGATTAGTGCCCCAATAAGAAGAATAGATCAGAGCAGCTTGCTCTAAGATTGTACCTCTATCTATCACATACTGGATCACATATCACATACCAGAATTTACTAACAAAACCCTATTGTGTCAAGAATCAGGAAGGGCCTGAGATTTCACCCTGCTTGTACACTAACAATTTAGTCTGTTGCTGTTTCATGGATACTGGCAGAAGACACAGTCCCCTGAGTCAGAAAAAAAGATTTTATCACTTGCAGCACACAAAACAACAGGAGGACCAGCATATTTGCTTTTGTTCCTCTTACCCCTAAGCCCCACAAGGGTGTGTCATGGTTCTGGCAGATACCTGCATACACAGAGGTTGTGTTACAGGGGAGGAACCCAGAGCCAAATGTCAAGGACTTCTTGATATAGAGCAATCATTGTAGCAATTAGAAGATAAGCCAGGTTCCCTCCTCTAGAAAAATGCTCTATTCCATGTCGTCAGACTACAGTCACCTTGACTGCTTAGCTGCCATGAAACTACACAATATCACAAGACATGTAAGTCTTGCAATCTTGTACACTTGGTTTGAACATGGAGGATCTCAGGGCCCAGAACAGACTGTCCCTCCCAATGATTGTTGGACATTTAGACCACTTAGTTTTTTATTCTTTTAAATAATGCCACAGTAAACCATCTTGTATTTAAAATCTATATCTCTTATTATTTATTTAAGATAAATTCCTAGAGATAGAATTGCATAATCAGTAATTTTCAGTATTTTTTAAGATTTTGATAAATATTCTACTTAACAGATTGAATTAAAAAGCTTATTTCCACAAATTTTTACCAACACTAGGTAATTTTTTTGTTTTATTAAAATTTGGAAGTTTCCTTAAAAGTCACATTATTAATGCTAATTAGCATTTCTTTGATTATTATTGAAGTGAAATTTTAATACATGTGTTGGAATTTATATTTCTTTTATGCATAAACTTAAAAGTACTTTCTTTTTTATTATTTTGGAATTATATATTTTTATTGAGTTATGAGAATTATTGATATGTTTTTAACAATGTCCACATGCTTCTCCTTTATTCAGTGATAACACTATAAATATAGATATCAATACCTATTTATGCCCACAATTAATTTAACATTAATCTATTGAAAGAATTAATGATTTTCTAATTACTGCCAAAAAGATGAAGCCTCTTATAAAGTATCTTATTATTATCTCTGTAGGGAAACTACTTTGGAAAGATTACCCTGCTGAACAAATAAAACCTATTTTTCAATATGTGGGATTGGGAGTTCTTTGTAGGTTCAGCAGGAATTCAGTAGGAAGAATTCGGTATGAAGGAAAGCTCCAATAAATTCTTCTTCTAAACTTACTTAGGTCCTTCTTTGCTAATGATTTTGTGCTGATGGTTCTTGCTCATCTCTAAGCAGTAATCAGTCCTGTTTTAATTTAAGCCCATGGTTTAAAACAAATAATTGGCACTGGCTATCAAAATCTTATTTTAGTTCATGTGTAGCAATTTCTACTCTATCATGAATTTGTTTTGGTAACATTGTCTGTTGTTTCTGCTTCTGCTGCTTTCCACTGTGTCACATTACCCTGCCAGCTACAGGAGAACCATACATAACAGAGTTATGCAGAGTAGGAAAGTGCTGTTAAAAGTGAAAATTTCACTAGCCTCAACTCTGCTGCTCTTCCCAGTTCTTCTGCTATCTTTATTTTTGAAATTGTTGATCCTCTTCTCACTTCTCTCTTCAGCTGTTTTACAACAGATGACAACAGCACTGTAGCTCCAGCCACACAGCACCAAAAAATTCACACAAATAAGCTGTAGAAGTGGTTTTAGGGAAAAAATTGTTTAGTTTCCATGCCCATAATTATAACAGATTCTAAATGGTCTTCTTATCCTCCTTCATAATGAAGTATATATTTTCTGAAAACTACATTTTATGAAAGAAATATTTATAGTACATGGAATACAATAATGGAGATATTGATGACCTTTTAGCCTTTAGACAAGATCAATGGTGTCTTGAGCATGTATTGACTTTGACATTACCTGAGATGATATTTGGCTCAGATCGATAAATCTTGATTGTTGGTATCAATGGTAGTCAATATCTGCTTATTCCAAGACAGAATACAAATGAGTAAGCAGGAGTTCAAGTGAAGATTGCCAGTATCATTTAGGTTTTCTCATTATAAGATCTTAAATCTTGGTTCTAAAAATGATCTGAGTTAAAATTACTAAAATTTGTAGAATTAAGTCCTTTCTCTGTAATATGGCAGGTATGAATCACTATCTAGGAATGATTATGAAGGGCAAAGTAAGAATGATAAATCATGTTAAATCATTTGCCATAAAATGAACAGTTTCATGGGTCCATTAAAAATCTGCAGAGAACTTGGTCCTCAGGCACCTAGCAAGCAAGGAACAATCCTTTTGCATACAAGTGAGCCAAGCCTGGTGGGCCAGCAGGTATGAGAAAAAGCATCAAAGCACCACTGTGACCACAGACCTGAAGTGTATGGTGTCTGTTCTGAGAAGCCATGAGAAACAACTCTCTGGACATAGGTGAGCCAAAGCTGGGAGTTGGGCATTCAGAGGGGATTAAGTGTACCTCTGTCAGCCCAGGCTTCACCCCTGTATTGTCTCCATCAGGAGGATCACAAGAATGTGGTCACCAATTCCTCAGAGATCTCTGAGTAAATGTGAGCTGTGGGCACACATTTGGGACATAGCACCATTGGGAGTTCCCACACTCCTATACAGGTGACCCACTGTTCAACATTAGCAAGAAAAAACAAAACACAGCATGCTAGACCCAGCAAGAGAAGATGCTGCACTCTAGTAATATCCATCCAGCAACATTTTGTCCTACTGGGAAAGCTTAATGCTATGCTCATGTGAAAGAGAAAGGTGTAGACAACCCAGTTCATTATTGCAGAGTAGGTACTGAAGGCTGAGTTTAGAGCTAAGGGGCAATAATTTAATAACTGTGTTGTTGGACATTTTTGTATGTGGTTCATTGGTACATATTCTGTTGCAAATTGTCTCTTGATGTGATTATCATATTTTTCTCTTGAGAGGATTTTATATCTTTTATTTTCACAAATCCTTTACATGTTAAAAATATCAATGCAGTTTATCATATACTTTTCTATAGTTTTAGGACATAGAAGTTTTTAAATATTTTGTCAGAAAAAAACGTTTTCGGCCCTGGCTGGCGTAGCTCAGTGGATTGAGCGCGGGCTGCGAACCAGGCATGGCAGGTTCGATTCCCAGTCAGGGCACATGCCTAGGTTGCAGGCTATGTCCCCCAGCAACCACACATTGATGTCTCTCTCTCTCTCTCTCTCTCTCTCTCTCTCTCTCACTCTTCCCTCTCTAAAAATAAATAAATAAAATCTTTAAAAAAAAAAGTTTTCATTTTTCATTTTCTCTAAACTTTTCATTTATATTTCTTTTGTCTAAATACTTAGAGATAATTTTCCTTACCTAAGAGCAGACAAATAATCACCTATGTTATATTGTGGTATATTTTAAGTTCATTTAAAATTTAACCCAAGGAGTTAACCAAGGAGTTTTCTTTTGTATATGACATAAGGTAGAAATCTAATTTTATTCTCCTCCAAATGTTTTCTAATTATCCCAAAGGCTAAATGAGCTGTTATATTCCCTCTTTTTTATGTTGTGTTATATTATTAAATATTTGAAAGCAACAAAAATGATTTCATAGATACCTACAAACCCATCAAACACAGGCAACAGATGTTAGCATGTTACCATGTTGTCTTAAATTTTTTTAAGGCAATAAAATGTTATACTGTATAGACAGCCATAACCCCTCTCTCTCTTTTTTACCTTCCTCATTTCCCAGAAGTAGCTAACATCTTAAAGTTGCAATGTATTAGTAATCTCCATGTTTTAATATTTTTATTATATGTTTGCATACATACTTTTATATTTTAAGAAATGTACATAAATGGTATACTCTATATACCCTTTAGCAACTTTTTAACTCAACATTAAATTTTTCATATATATATGTATGTTCACACATATGCACTTTATTCATTTGACTACAATGTGGTGTTCTAGTTTATTTTTTATAAAAAATCTTTTTGTTCATTCCCTACCACTTAGAAATAATGTGAACTAGAAAGTGCTTGCAATGACTTACCCTCTCACACACAACACATGAGTCAACTTTTCAGCAGGCTCCCACAGATGAATGTTATCAGACATCTACTTTTGTAGACCTGTTGGGTATAGAACGTTATCTCATTTTTATCCCAACTTGTATTTTCCTGAGGACTAGTGAGATTATGTTTATTGGCCATTCAAATTTACTCTTTCATGAACTACCTATTCAAAAACATTGCCCATTTTTCTTATAGAAACATTCAACTAGGAGGTCAACTGCTTTGGTACATGCAGTGCTCTGGGGTGAAGGTAGGCTAATTTGTATAGAGAACTCAAGTTCCTACTAAGAGAAATACAATGGAAACACTAAATTCTGCATCACAGCAACCTTACAACATTGCCACACTTTTGGAAATGATGACCGTATTACTAGTAGCAGTAGCAGTAGTCATAACAATAGCAGCAGCACACACTTCCACAAATCTCAAAGGTGCCAGATACTCTGCTTGCTATGTATTTTCATCTAATTTTCACAACAACTCTATGACATGAATTCTATTATTATCTTTATTTTACAGATGAGGAATCTGAAGCTCAGATAGTTACATTACTTGTCCTAAATCACACGGCTAAAAACAAGCAAAAGCAAAATTCAAATCTAGTTCACCTGACCCAGAACTCAGAATTTTAACCAGGCAGTCTATATACTGAACCCAAGTGTGTAAGGATGCAATGAAGGCACTTAGACTAGATATTACCACCATGTAATGAATATCTATAGAACACAATGGGACCATTCTTCAGTAGTGACAACACATGGTAATGAGAAACCATAAGTAGACGACCAATGTGAACTTGCAGTTATCTTGGAAATGTGATAGATAGCCTCTGGTCTGAGAGCAAGTCGGGATATTAAGGAAGGAGAAGCACTCAAACGGGGATGCTGGGCTTCCAGCTAACAAGAGCACATTGTTGCTTGAATGATTAATTGGCAAGATAACAAAGATGTGACATATTGCTACTCCTGGTTGGTGAAGTGAGTCATTTTGTATGTGTAAACCTAATCTATAATGTATATTTTTATACATTAGTGGAGTGTAGATTTATAACTGCTTTTTAGAGGGAGGTGGTGATGTTTGGAACACAACCATAGCCTTTGAGGTGATGGAACAAACAGTGACTGTGTTCTGCCATGACGTGGTAACACAGGAAGTGCCGTCAACTAGAAAGGGCAGCATGGGTGGCAGGGCAACAGTGATATTTCCTACTTTCTTACTGTAGTGTGTCACTTTGTGTCAGAGACTAGTCAGTGACTTAGAACCTAGTGTAAGGTGTTAAATCTTAAATTTTCTATTGATAATGTATCCAGTACTATTTTCTAGAAAAATATAAAGCACTTGCTCTTTCTTTTTGTTTGAAAAAAAAAATGCCAGTTTCAAATGAGCTTTATGATTTTCTTCATGAGATCCATGCATCTTTATGTCAATAGTAACTAATCAATTATAATTAATCATTTTAGAGAACATGTTATTGCTTTTTATAAATCAGCTGCCTTTGCTAATTTTACAAAATGCGTTTTAATAAATTTGTATTTATACTGTTGTCATATTTCCAGTTTGTAAAAGTTCCTTCTTTAAATCCTTAGGGTTAGGATTGCAAAGGATCTTAGAGATCCTCCAGCCCAATTTTAATAAGAAATTGTCACTCAGACTAGCAAAGGAAGTTGTCCAAGGTTTTATCTTTTATTAGTGGCAGGCCTAGGGCAAAAAGCCAATTTTTAGAGGGGTTCCAGGTTATTCCATCGAGTGCTCTTTCCACTCTTGTAATACTCCTTCCCAAACCCCAACCTAGAATAAGAAAAAGCATACCCCACTCATAATTATGCACACATTTCACTGTTAGTAGTTAAGGATAGAAGATATGTAGTTACATATAATCTTTTAACTCTTTGACTCTCCTTAACTTCTCCCTTAGCTGCTGCACAGACAATAGTCTCAATACTGGGAGGAGGATCCCAGCATCCTATCCTCAAAGGATCCTTCTGATTAAGCAAGGCTCTCTTTGAATGAATGAATAGTAATCTATTATTTTATCCAACATTTTTAAGTGCACTGTATTTTACAGACATTCCTTTGGGCTCCAAGAATACTATTGTGACTATAATGTCCAAACTGCTCTTTCTCAATAAGCCTGTTGTCTCACAAATCCTCATGTATGTTTTGTTAATGTGATTTTTCCCCCCAGTAGCAACTATAAAAGAAGTAGATTGGTGATGGTATGTACCATTAATGACTTTAATTCATCACCCCTCCCTATATTCACATCTTTTGCCATATGACTTTCCCGTCTCTCCATGTAGGTTGGTTAATGGAATATGAACAGTTATGATGAGACCAAAGACTTTGAAAAGCACATGAGTGTTGGACTTGCTCTCTTACACCTCTGTCATGCAATAAAAAGAACACGTTCAAGGTAGCCTGCTGTCTCGAGAAGAGGATGAAAGACACATGGAACTGAGCCAACCACCCCAGCTAGGCCCAGTCTGGAGCAAACCCTCAGGTGACCCACACATCCATGAGGAAAAATGAAAACTGTTTCAAGCCATTAGGTTTGTTTGTTTGTTTTACTTATTATTTTATTGTGGTAAGAACACCATGTGGAATCTCTCCCCTTAACAAAATTCTAAGAGGACAATATATTATTGTTGACTATAGGTACAATGTTGTATGGTAGATCTCTAGATATTACTCATTTCATTTAATTGAAACTTTATGCCTGTTGATTAGTAACTCCCCATTTGTACCCCCTCCCAGCACTTGGCAACTACCATTCCACTCTTTAATTTTGTTCAATTGACTCCTGTAAGTACAATCACACAATATTTTTCTTTCTATGACTGGCTTACTTAGCTTAGCATAATGTCCTCAAGGTTCATCCACATTGGCACATCTAGGCTGTTTGTCCCACAGAAGTTTGTGGCAATAAGTTACTGTTACTCTAGGGTATACAGGCTATACGAAATATATCTGACACATTTTGGGAAAATGCCTATAAACTGTATAAAACAGACTATTAGGTTTTCTCTATTACAAAGCCTTTTCTGAACAACTTATATTCCAATAAGGACAATATTTAGGGTAATGATTAAGAACATGGCTACAGGATGTGAGGGTGATCGGGCTGTGACATCTGTCACTCCATTGATTGGCAGAGTTGATTCGGCTGATCTGGCTGACTAGGGATGTGTCCCTTTCTCCCTCACTCATCCATGTGCAGCCCTCCTGAAACTATATGCTGGGTGGAAAAGGACAACCTTCCCAACTATAGAAGAGGACAGGTCTTTGGTCAAGGGTATACAAGTAGCTGCACCCCCCTGCTAGAACCTCCACACAAACTCTCAAAGTCCATTTGTAGGAGAATGTAGGGTAAGACTCCAAACACATCCAAATGAGACAGTGTGTGTGGCAGTCTGCCTTTCTTTTAAAAAAATGAAAGAAAAAAGAAGAGCACGGCAAAAAGTGAGATTGTCCAGCTTTCTCCCTTGCCAGCTAATGATGTTGGGTAAATTGCTCAATCTTTCTGTCCTCATCTATAAATGGAGACAATAATAGCACCCATCTGGCACAATATGTGACACAGAATAAGCCCTCAAATAAGATTAGCTACTAATAATAGTGCATTGTCTCACAATATAGTCTTGGGGTTTTGATTACTACCTTTTTTTTATTACATAACCAATTTTCTCTTTTCAGCTTAAATTTTAATTTATAATAATGTTCCTTGGTTTATATTCCTAAAACATAGTCTTTAGATGTATGCTTATACATATTCACTATTTATCACCAGAAATCGCCCAAATGACTTACACTAACACAGAATAACTCCCGATTCTTCTATGCTTCTTCTGTTTTAGGGACACTTCCTGAACAATTTCAGTAAACTCACATTAGTTTATGTGAACAGTTCATGATGATTCAGACTTATCGGTGTCATATTGTTTACTTCATTCACCACTCATATCCCATGTCTTCTCTTTTTCTATTTCCTTTTTCATCTTTCTAGAGAACACTCTATAGCAATTTATTTTGTCAAAGAGGGTCAACTTCCCATGTTTATTTTGCTCTCACATCTGAATAATACCTTTTCCTAATAAAGAACTCAAGATTTGAATACCTCAGGATTTCACAGATATTGCTCCATATTATTCTGCATCATGTTGGAAAAACAAAAAACAAAAATATCTAACATTATTCTGATTTTCATTCCTTACTAGGAAACTTCTTTTCTCTTTGGAAATTTATAAGATTTTATCTTTCTCCCAGTAGTTCATAAATTTCACCTTAATAAGGCTAGGTTTCTTTTTGCAATATTGTTGTTCTATATTCTATGTTATTTTTTTAACCAGGCAACTAGTTTTTATTTAATATTGACTCCATGGGAAAATGGAATCACTTAAACAAAGGTAAGCGCATTTTAAATTTTAATAGATTTTTCAAATTAGGCCATTGAATTGTATGATTTCTAGATACTATTCTCATTAATGACAAAGTCCTGAAAACTATCCCATGAGGTAGTTACTATTACTGTCCATATTTTACAGATGAGGAAACTGAGGCACCTGGAGAGTAAGTGACTAGCCCAAGAGGACAGAGCTAATGAGCACTGGTGTTGGGACTTACATGCTGGCCTACATTCTTAACACCATCACCATGCCTCTCCTTTGTGCTGCCCTGTGCAGCCATCACCATATTTCACAACATCCAGAACATTTTAATCTTCCCCACTGAAACTCTGAACCCATTTACATCAATGTCCTACTGTTCCCTTCTCCAGCCCAGCAACTACCACTCTGCTATCCGTCTCTAATTCTACCTACTAGTTACCTCTTATAAGTGGAATATACAGTATTTGTCCTTCTATCTTTGACTTATTCCACATGTCCTCATGGTTCAGTCATGTTATAGATTGTGTCATAATTTCCTTGCTTTTAAAGGCTGAAAATAATATTTCATTGTATGCATAAGCCACATTTTGTTTATCCATTTATTCATCAATGGGATTGATTAAGTTACCTACCTTTTGATTATTGTGAATAATGCTGTTATAAATGTAGGTGTACAAATATCTGTTCAAGTCCTTGCTTCTCTTGCTTTGGAGTACACACCCAGAAGTACAATCACAGGATCAAATAGTAATTCTATGTGTGATTTTTTAAGGAATTGCCATACCATTTTCCACAGTGACTCTATCATTTTACATTCCCATCAGCAGTGAGCAAGAGTTCTAATTCCTCCACATCCTTACCAATACTTCTTATTTTTTATTTTGTTTTACTTTTTAATCAAAAGACTAATATCATCTCTCAGCTTGGAAAAATATTCTTCTATTTTTACCTTGATTATATCATTCTTTCCATTTTGTCTCATTTTTCCTTATGGGTGTTTTACAAGCTTTGTAAATATTTATACCTCATATGCTGAATAATATCCTTCCTTCCAAGTATATTTCACAGTTTTTATCTCTGACTTTTGCACTACATTCTAGAAAACTTCTTGGCTTGATCTGCTATAGAACTGATTTGTTTTTTAATCACATCTATCAGTTTTTTGATTGATATGTTTAGGTAGTCTGATTTACTTCAGCAGTTGAAGCGTATGAATTTAGTTTGTATTTTTCAATTGCTCTTTAGCTGACACCTAACTAATCCTTTCTTGCGGTAGTCCTCCTTCTCCCTAAATTTCACAAGAATCCAAAGAGTTTGCTCCAGTTGGCAGTCATAGTTTTTTTGTCAACAAGCTTATAAAGAACAATTGAGTGTGATGAGTCTGCTGATTGCTTCTATCACTGATACACAAGGACACTTTTGAAAACTACTCTGGTACCTTGGCCGTCACTACGGTTATGACTGCAGAGGTACAGGTCCCTGCACAAGTTTTACTTATGCCCAAGATTCACCCTCTAAGAATATAGGCCTTTCAGTTCACATTCAAGCTTAATCATTATTTGTTACCATAACCACTCTGTCAGAGTGATTAGGTTCACAAGTATTTCTGGTCTTGGCTGCATGATATCCCATACCCAATCCTCCCCAACTCAACCTTTCCTCTTATTCACCTGTACAGATTCTATCTTCTCCCAGATGAGATCCTTCCAGGGACACTTCAGTGTCCTGTATGCCACTGAACCTTTAGCAGACCTGATTAGTCAGAGGCAGGCTAACAACATTGAACCTCAAAAAGAAGGCAGTTAACCTTTCCTCTTAATTAATCGCTTCTACTCTCTGTAAACATTCTTCTCCAGTAATCAATTCAGCATTCCAAAGCAATATTAAAAGCAGCTTTTGGCAGCCAAAGAAGTTCATATTATTTTGTTTCACTTGGACAGTGGTTTAATTGTGTACATTTAAATGGCCCTTCTCTAAACACAAATTAGCTTCAGAGTGACTGATCTTGTCTATATGTATGAAGAAGCTTTGGGAAATTAAGAACTTTACATTTTATATTATCATTTGCTGTTCCATTTATTTCAACAATCGTGTAGAAGTTTTTAAGTTTCTATAATTTCTCTCTTATTCTTTACTTTTTTTAACAGCCTGTTCTAGCTATACAAATGTGCTAACCCCTCAAATCTTCCTGAAGATACTGATTAAATTATTTTAATAATATTTTCTTTATTTCTCCAGAAAGTTAATTCCCTCAAGAATTACTTTGATTTGTTGAATCTGGTAACTTGTTTTTATGCTGTTATTTTTTCTTAAATATCTGGAGATTCTTTTTTTTTTTTAAAGGTAGTCTTGGGAATTTGCAGGTACTTCAGGGTTTTGTTTTTTTTTTAAGTTACATTTGAGTTTGATTTTTTTTTAAGATTTTATTTATTTATTTTTAGAGAGGGAAGGGAGAGGGAGAGAGAGAGAGAAACATCAATGTGTGGTTGCTGGGGAACATGGCCTGCAACCTAGGCATGTGCCCTGACTGGGAATCGAACCTGCGATGCTTTGATTCGCAGCCCGCGCTCAATCCACTGAGCTACACCAGCCAGGGC